>JAABKJ010007545.1:185225032-185298424 GCA_011634705.1 Andricus grossulariae | reverse complement strand
GTTTGGTTAAAAATGCGACTACTCTTCAGTTGAGTATTTAACCATTATGTTGAGAATTTTTTTCATTTTTGGTTAAACATTCATCTTTTTAACAACAATTTTGTTAAGAAATCATATATTCGGGTTAAAGATTGATCTGTTTCTGCAAAGTTAGTCTTTTTGGCTTAAAAATGCAAGGATTTGGTTGAAAATTGAACAATTTCATTTAAAAAATCATGTATTTTGTCAAAGTCGTCTTTTTTTAAATTCAACTTTTGGAGTTGAAAATGCAACTGTTTTTGCTTGAATTTTAATCTTTTTTGTTTGAAAATACAACTATTTGGTTGAAAATTTAATTATTTTGTTAAAATTTCAACTATCTTTGGTTGAAAATTCTTTCTATCTGGTTCAAAGGCTACTTATTCAATCTTTGGTTTAGAATTCATCTCGTTTGGTTAAAAATGCGACTACTCTTCAGTTGAGTATTTAACCATTATGTTGAGAATTTTTTTCATTTTTGGTTAAAAATTCATCTTTTTAACAACAATTTTTTTGAGAAATCATATATTCGGGTTAAAGATTGATCATTTTCTTCAAAGTTAGTCTTTTTGGCTTAAAAATGCAAGGATTTGGTTGAAAATTGAACAATTTTATTTAAAAAATCATGTACTTTGTCAAAGTCGTCTTTTTTTTAATTCAACTTTTGGAGTTGAAAATGCAACTGTTTTTGCTTGAATTGTTAAAGTCGTCTATTTTAATTCATCTGTTTTGTTGACAATTCAACTTTTGGAGTTGAAAATTTATCTATTGGAGTTGAAGATTCAACTATTTTCTAAAACATTCGTCTTAATTTTGGTTGAAAAAGCAACTGTTTTTGCTTGAATTTTACTCTTTTTTGTTTTAAAATTCTACTATTAGGTTGAAAATTCAATTATTTAGTTGTAAATTCCTTCTATCTGGTTCAAAGTCTACTATTCTATCTTTGGTTCGGAATTCATCTCGCTTGGTTAAAAATTCTTCTACTTCGTTAAATTTGATTTTTTCTGGTTGAAGATTCATTTCTTTGATTGAGAATTTAACCATTTTGTTGAAAATTTGTTTCATTTTTAGTTAAAAATTAATCTTTCCAACAACAAATTTGACTTCATTTTTTTGTCGATAATTTATCTATATTTGGTTAGGTATTGAACCATTTTGATGAAAATTCATTTTTTCTCTTTGAGATTCATGATTTTAGTTGAAATTTTTACTATTTGGTAAAAAATTGACTAATTTGTTAAGAAATAATTTTTTTGGGTTAAAAATTCAAATGTTTTTTGCAAAGTTAGTCTTGTTGGCTTCAAAATTCAAGAATTTGGTTGAAAATTGAACAATTAGATTAAAAAATCATGCATTTTGTTAAAAATTCGTCTGTTGTATAGAAAATTAATCTTTTTTGTTAAAAATTCATATTTCCAGGTTTAAAATTCAACTTTTTTTCTAAAACATTCGACTTTTCAGCTTTGAAAACTTAACTCTTTTATTGACAATTTTTTCTTTTTGTGTACAATATTAATCTTCTTTGTTGGAAATCCGTCTATTTGGTTGAGGATTCAACTATTCAGTTAAAAACTCTTCTTTTTTTCGTTAAAATCAGCTTGTCAAAAAGTTTCCTTTTTGGTTGAAGAGTAATCTTTTAACTAAAAATTTAAATATTCCATTTCTCTTTGAAAATTTATCTTTTTCAGTTCAAAATTGAGCTATTTGGTTGAAAATTCAACTATTTTGTTAAAGTCGTCTTTAAAAAAAATCACCTGTTTTGTTGAAAATTCAACTTTTGTAGTAGAAATTTCAACTGTTTTCTAAAACATTCATCTTAATTTTGGTTGAAAATGAAGCTGTTTTTGCTTGAATTTTAATCTTTTTTGTTTGAAAATACAACTATTTGGTTGAAAATTTAGTTATTTTGTTGAAAATTCATTTTTTTAGGTTCAAAATTTTATTATTTTGTTGGAATGTTAACCTTTTGCTTGAAAATTTAACTGTTTTCTAGGGAATTCGCATTTTTTACTTGAAAATACGTCTTTTTGGTTTGAAACTTCATCTCTTTGGTAGAAATTGGATCTTTTTTGGTTAAGGATTCAAGTATTTTGTTGAAAATTCGTCGTTTTCTTCTGAATTCAACTGTTTTTAATAAAAGATTGAAATATTTTTTGGTTGAAGTATCAAGTAATACATTTTACGTTAGAATGATTGGTTTTATGATTGAATTGAACTCTTTTATTTAAAATTAAAAATATTTTTCGTTTGAAATGTCAGCTATTACAATTCTTATTGACAAATCATGTATTTTGATTAAAAGACCAATTAATAGCTTTGAAAAATAATTTTTTTAGTTACAAATTCGACTGTTTGATTGAAAATACATGTTTGCAACTATTTTGTTGCAAATGAAATATATTTCGAGTTTTTAGTTGAAAATTAAATTTTTCATTGAGAATTCATCATTTTTTGTTGAAAATTCAACTGCTTGGTTTAAGTTGAAATAGTTTGTTAAACATTCATTTTAGTGGTAGAAGATTGAACTGTTTTATTGAAAATTTAACTATTTCATTATTTGTTTAAAATGTATGTATTGTGTTGTAAATTCGTCTTTTTGGTAGACAGTTCTATTATTTTCGTATAAAATTTAACACTTTTGTTGACTATTACTCGTTTTGGTTAATTCAAAGGTTTTTTATTTAAAATTTAAAAAATTTTAAATTGCAATATCAACTATTACATGTTTTGTTGTGAATTTGTCTTTTAGGATAGAAAATTCGTCCTTTTGAGTTGAAATTTAAAATATTTTTTCGAAAATGTAACTGTTTGTCTGATAATTTTGGTTGTTGTTCGTAATTCAAATATTTGGTTAAAAATTCAACTATGTGATTAAGAATTCAGCTATTTTGTGGTAAATTTAATTTAATTTAATTGTTAGTGGTTCAAGTTAATTCTTTTTGTTTGAAAATTCAACTATTTGATTAAAAATTAGTTTCTTTTACTTGAAAGTTCAACTACTTATTTGGTTGTAAATGAAACTGTTTGGTTTAAAATGAATTTTTTTTTAAATGATGCTATTTGGTTAAAAAAATCATCGTTGTTGAAAATTGAAAATAAGCTGAACTGTTTTTTGTTGAAAATTCAACTATTTTATTGAAAGTTTAAAGTATTTCGAATTAAAATCTTAACCGTTTCGTATTGAAATCAAGATTATATCTTTACAGTAATGTGAAGTCTGTTTTAAACTTTTTGGAAACGTGGCATTCTTAAGCATTTTTAAACCTTTTTAATATTATTTTTCAGGAAAGGAACGGAGGAAACAGATTTAGTAACAGCAAAAGAAGCCAATCTTCTCTGTCCACAAACAGTAATACAGTTTTACGAAGATAGACTAACGTGGAATACCACTAAACCAAATTCCAAGTAAGCTGTGAACGTCCTTTTCAAAAATGGACAGGAGATCTAGTAATAAATATTGTCTGAAAGGAATTGACTGAATGGTAGATTACAGATTACTAATGAATTATTGATGTAAAATATTTTGATAAGTAGTTATTGATTTTTCTTAACCGAGTTGAGGTGAATGATTGTTCGAATTTGTATTCACCGATATTTTGTATCCAACCTATTCGTTTCATTCTACATGGGAAAAACACTCTCAACTGGTAAATTTATTTATACAGATGCTAACGTTTCAATCCGAAGTAGTAAACGTATAAGTTACTTATTTTACTTTAATTCAAAATACAGATAAGTTCTTTTAATACTGTTTTCTGTATCGCCTATATTTTTGATATTGAAACATTGTACATAAGCATTAAAGTACAACCAATGTTAGAGCTTTTATGGGATTTTAGGAAGTGCCGTTAGTTTTTACAATTTTTCAAGCAGTTCTTATTGTTGATTTCAATTAGTTTAAAGTGCAGCATTGATTTCTTAAAGCGATTTTTTTTCAATAAAATTCTGGTAATGTCAGCTAGTTACCTCGTTTCATACCTCTAGTCTTATTGCAGTATGAATTATTGAAATCTATGATTTCGATATTAACTATGTACAAGGTTTAAGAATTTCCAAATAGATGTTTCCAATTGCCCGCAAAATTTGCAAAATAGACTTGATTTTACGCGATATCTTCCCTTATAAACGACGTTTTATACACAAAAATTGGAAACATAACTGCTTCCGTATGTTCTTCTGTTTATAACAAAGGATATTTAGATAATGTCCTACTGACTTAAGAAAAACTCTCTAGTTAACAAAGTCTGCGTTTGAAATTAAGTAGAAACATCACCTCTTTTCTATCTTTTTAAAGACATATTTCAAATAGTTTATCTCTGCATATTTATATTTTTAAGTACTATTCTTAAGGTGATTTGTATGAGTGATGGAAGACGAAAATGCGAGTGAAAAATTTTAAGAAAAGGTAGATTAGGACAAAGAGATCTGGATTGTTTAATGTAAAGGTTCCAATCAAAATACACTTATGAATGTTACATTGTTAGCTTAAAGTTTCTGATTTTTTTGCATTTAATTTTTAAAATTTGAGGGAGAAATGTTCCTGCTGAATCCGTCATTTACTTATAACTGTATTTTGATTGGTTAACCAAACATGTTAATTCTATGAGAACTGAGGTGGAATAATAGAAAACAATCAATAAATAGATATGTTAAAATGAAAATGGAAATCTTGTAAATGTAACTCCAATTGTGAGAGATTTTCTTTGACTGTCTTTATTTATTATTCATTATTAACACAAAATACGTACATCAGCTTAAAGTAAATACTTAAAGTAATAATAACATGCAGTTCACATATTGTCGTAAATGCTGAAAATTTTTCATACGCACAAACAGTATTCGTATCTTATAATTAAGTATATCTCATTTTAACAGCGTGTCTAATTTTAATAGTTTGGCTAGTGTTTTTGGCGTTTCACATTAAAAACAGTGTTAATTCAATAAAGTAATTATCACTTACTTGATGTTACTATTTAATGCCCTATTCACAGAAATAAAAATCGAAGAATTCTGCTTATAACAAATTTAACTAGTTTGCGTTTACTGAAACAAAACCGAAATTAGACTAGGATTCAGTCAAAAAACGGGGTTGCTACAGGTCAGGGAATTTAAAACTGGTCAGGAAAAACCCTAAAATTTTGAGAGAATTTTCGATAAACTGAAGTTTAATTTTAGGGGTCATCCAAAAATTATGCGAGTTTTTTTTTAAATTTCCAACCCCCCTCCATGTACATATAAACTCCGTTAATTAAATAAACGTGGATACGCGTATCATTTTGTAAATTTTTTGGTTGAGAATTCATCTTGTAATTGAAAATTTTCTTATTTTGTTGACAGTTCAACAATTTTGTTAAAAATGCTTTATTTTTGGTTGAAAATTCAAATGTTTTGTTGAAAATTCAACTATTTGGTCAAAAATGAACTTTTTTGTCAATATTTCATATTTTCGTTTTAAAAATTCAACTATTATTTCATCTTTTTGGGATAAAAATGCGAATGTTTCGTTGAAATTTAAACTATTTTAGCTGTCGTTGATTTCAACTGTGTTTGATGGAAAATTGATCTTTGGTTTGGAGTTCAACTACTGGGTTAAAAATTCATGTATTTTTTATTCAAAATTCGTCTTTTGTGGTAGAATAATAGTCTTCTTGGTGAAAAAGTCGCATTTTTGGTTACAAATTCATTTCATTCGTTGAAAATTTAACTGCTATATTGAAAATTTGTTTTGGTTGATGATTCATGCATTTTGTTGAATATACGTCTTTTTGGTAGAAAATTAATCTGCTTGGTTGAAAATTCAACTATTTGTTTCAAAATTCATTTTTTGGGTTGAAGATTCACCATTTTAGTTGAAAATTAATTTCTTTCGCTAAAAATGGAACTATTTTGGTGAAAATTCATGTATTTCTTTTTTTTAACTAAAAATTTAACTATTCTAGTTTTGGTTAAAAATTCATCTTTTTTAATTATTGTATTTTGTTGAGAATTTATCTTTTTGGGTAAAAAATTAATTTTGTTGTTGTTGAAAATTCAATTATTTAGTTAAAATTTTGTTCGTAAGATTCATTATTTTAGTTACAAATTTATTACTTTGGTTGAAAATTCGTTTTTTATTTATATAAAATTAATTTTTTACTGAAAATTTAACTATTTCATGGTTGGTTGAAAAATTATCTTTGGTTTAAAATTCATGTATTTTGTAAAAAATTCGTGTTTCGTAGTAGAATATTAATCTTCTTGGTTAAGAATTCCTCTTTTTGGTTACAAGTTCCTTTCACTCGTTGAAAATTTAACTTTTTTATTGAAAATTTATTTGTTATAGTTGAAGATTCATGTTTTTTTGTAGAATATTAATCTTCTTGGTTGAGAATTCAACTTTTTGGTCTGAAATTCAACTATTTGGATGAAAGTTTATTTTTTTCGGTTAAAGATTCATCACTTCAGTTGAAAATTCATGTCTTGCGTTAAAAATTGAACTATTTTGTTGAAAATTCATCTATTTGTTTTTTTATTGAATTTTTTTTTAACTGAAAATTTAACTATTCTATTTTTGGTTAAAAATTCATTTTTTTTAATTAATGTATTTTGTTGAGAATTTGTCTTTTTGGGTAAAAAATTAATTTTGTTGTTGTTGAAAATTCAATTATTTAGTTAAAAAATGTTTTGGAAGATTCGTTATTTTAGTTAAAAATTTATTTCTTTGGTTGAAAATTCGTTTTTTTTTTAATTAATTTTTTTACTGAAAATTTAACTATTCCAAGTTTGGTTGAAAATTTATCTTCTTTGGTTTAAAATTCATGTATTTTGTAGTAGAATATTAATAATCTTGGCTAAGAATTCCTCTTTTTGGTTACGAATTCATTTCACTCGTTGAAAATTTAACTATTTTATTGAAAATTTATTTGTTTTAGTTGAAGATTCATTTTTTTTTGTGCAGAAAATTAATCTTCTTGGTTGAAAATTCAACTATTTGGATAAAATTTTATTTTTTCGGTTAAAGATTCATCACTTTAGTTGAAAATTCATTTCTTTCGCGAAAAATTGAACTATGTTGTTGAAGATTCATATATTTTGTTACAAATTCAACTTTTTTGGTAGAAAATTAATCTTCTTGGTTAAAAATTGATATTTTTAATTGAAAATGTATCTTTTTGGATAAACATTTAAATATTTTTTGGGAAATTTGGCCTTCTGGGTAGAAAAGTGATATTTTTTGTTGAAAATTCAATTATTTGGTTAAAAATGTAATTATTTTGTCGAAAAATCGTTTTTGTTGTTGTTGAAAATTATCTTCTTAAATGTCTTTTTTGGTTTGATAATTCAACTTTTTTGTAGAAAATTTCTTTCTTTTTTGCTTGAAAATTCAATATTTTTTTTCTTTATTGATTGAAAAATCTGTCATGGTTGATAATTCAACTTTTTGGTTTAAAATTCAACTATTTGTATAAAAGTTTATTTTTTCGGTTAAAGATTCATCACTTTAGTTAAAAATTCATTTCTTTCGCGGAAAATTGAACTATGTCTTTTTTTGGTTGATAAGTCAACTTTTTTGTAGAAAATTTATTTTTTTTTTTGCTTGAAAATTCAACATTTTTTATGACATTTTTTATCTTTATTGGTTGAAACATTTTTCTTGGTTGAAAATGTAACTTTTTTATAGAGAACTCCTCGTTTTAGGTAAATATCAATTTGTTTTGCGTGATGATTAAACTAGTTTGTTAAAAATTTGTATTTTTGGTTGAATTCAACTGTTTGTGAATTAAAATAAAAATATTTTTGGTGGAAACATCAACTATTCATCTCTTTGGTTGAAAATTCCTTTTTTTTTATTGAAAATTAATGGTTTGAACTGAAATTTTAATTATTCCATTTTTGGTTCAAAATTGATCTTTTTGAGTTGAAAATTCATGAATTTGGTTGGAAATTTGTCTTTTTGGTAGAAAATTCATCTCTTTTTGAACATTAGTTTTTTATTTGTTTTAAAATCATTTTCTTAACTTAAAATGTATCTTTTTCATGTCAAAAATCATGTATTTTGTGGAAAATTCAATACCCTCTTTCCCAGTCGTGTTACGCAATTTGTGGATGATCCCTTATAAAATTCGGTATGACTACTATCACTAAAAGTTTTGAAAATAAATTTAGAAACAAGCCTTTCTTTTGCTTTCACATTATTGATCTGGAAGAAAAATTTTTAACGGACAGGGAAAATTGGTTAGGGAATTTTGAAATTAGGATTTTGTAGCAACCCTGAAAAGGTAGTTTTTCAATGAAAAGACTAGAGAAGAAATAATCAAGATTTCTAATAAATTGATTTAGAGTTCTAAAATGTTTAACCTTTTAATTTTTAAGCATTTTGAAGTTCTACTGAAATAATCATTCATTATGAATCAGTAACTAAGGAGGAGTAATTGCGTTGCGTGGATTTTCAGATGTTTCACTACCACTACTACTGAGTTGAGAATATTTTGCCGAAGGTAAATTAGTTGCGAAATTCATCGGAATACAGGTGTGATTTGTGATATTTCCAGAAGTATCTTTAAATAAACAAAGTCTACAAAAAGTTCCAATTCCATGGATGGGTAAATTAACCAAGCCGCTGGACATTGCGTAATTTCTGAAATCAGAAAACAGAGATTTTTTAAATAACAAAATTTGATTAATCATCGTATAATAATAATAATAATACAATTAATTATCTATAATATATTTATTCTAAATTGTTGATTGTCTCATAAAGTTAAATATAATTATTTAATATTATTAAAAATTATTTAAATTTTAATTATATTATATTTTTTTAAATGCGAATATTATCTTAATAGAGAATAATCAACTTTTAGAGGCTTAGTAATAATATTAATTAATGAGTCTTTACAATTCTAGAACCATGATCTCCTAAATGAAGGATCGCGTGACTTCTTTTGTATTTAATCTGAAGGGCCAATTGTTCCCACAAATGAGAAATATCTTCTTTTATATTAGGTCCGTATAAACCGGTAGAAAGGAAATATTATCTCAAAAAAAGAAGACAGGAAGGATAATAACTGAATCTGGTTTTATTCTCAAACCAGAAAAAAAGATTAAATATCCTTTTACCGCATATTTTGGAAAAAATGGAATTTTTACCCCAAAAAAACCCGACGCCATTTTGTTAATTTCGGAACTTTTTCCAATGAATCTCGAAAGAGTTTGAAATCCCTAACCGGAAACAAAAAAGAAAAGGTAAATACCCCAATTAGTGAAAAGAAGGAAAATGTTTAGAAAAATATTTTCTATAAAAGCTAAATATTTTTTCAGATACTTCAAACATTTAAATTTAAAACAATGACCCCAAAAGGACTATTTTTCTCGTTCAATTTGTCCAAAATGGTGCACAAAAACGTAATAAGAACGAAATGCACTTTGTGCCAAAAAATAATTGAAAAAACCGGGAATTTTATTTCAATAACTGGATTTTTCATTCAATTGTAATAAAATTAATATTAAAAGTGTTTTGATACTTTTTTAGTATTTATATGAGATTGTAAATAGAAATATTTTTTAATCAATGAGAGGCAGATTTACGTTTTGAAGTATATACATAAAAACTGTAATCATGATTTGGAACAAGTGATTTTGAAAGAGATTTATGTCTCTCTGAATTTGAAAAGGGAATATTCAAAAATAATTCGAATTTTGACTTGGAACGGGAAATTTTCGAGTCGAATTATGATTCTCATTTGGAACAGGGAATTTTCAAACAAAAAAATAAACATTTTGATTTGGAAGAGGAAATTTTCCTGAAGAATTATAATTCTGACTTGGAAGAAGAAATTTTCTAGAAGAATTATAATTCTGCATTAGCAGAACAAATTTTCCACTAGAATTACAATTCTGACTTGAAGGGGAGAAATTTTCGAGAAGAATTATAATTCTGACTTTGAGAATGATAATTTTGTGTTCGTTCAGGAATTTTGTCAAGAAAATTATAATACTGACTTTGAAGAGGAAATTTCCGAGAAAAATATTAATTATGATTTGAAACAAGGAATTTTCGAAAAGAATTATAATTCTGGCTTAGAAGAGGAAATTTTTTAGAAGAATTATAATTAAGATCTGTAACAAGGAATTTTCCAAAAGAATTATAATTCTGACTTGGAACAATCAATTTTCGAGAAAAAATATCATTCTGACTTGGAACAGTGAATTTTACAATAGAATTACAATTCCTAATTAAAAGAGAGAAATTTTCGAGAATTATAATTCTGATTTTAAGAATGATAATATTGACTCGAAACAGTGCATTTTCGAGAAAAATTATAATGTTGAGTTCGAACACAGGAAATTTTCTGAAGCACTTATATGAAATTCTGAAGTTGAGCAGAGAATTTTCAAAAAAGATTATAATTCAGATCTGGAACAAGAAATATTTAAAAAGAATGACAATTCTGGTTTGAAAGAGAACATTTTCGAGAAGAATTATAATTCGAACTTGGAACAGTGTACTTTAAAAAGAATTATAATTCAGACTTGCGACAGTAAATTTTCCAAAAGAATTATATCCGAATTTAAAAAAGAAGTATGATTAAGTATATTTCTGTCTTGGAAAAGTGAATTTTCGAGAAAAATTATAATTTTGAGTTGGAACAGGAAATTTCCCAAAGCAATTATATATAATTCTGAATTGGATCAAAGAATTTTCGAGAAAAAATTATAATTCAGATCTACAAAAAGGAATTTTTCAAAATAATTATAATTCTGATTTGGAGCAGTAAATTTTCCAATAGAATTACAATTTTTACTTGGAAGGTGGAATTTTCGGAAAGAAGTATATTTCTGATTTGGAACAGTGAATTTTCAAAAAGAAATATAATTCATACCTGAGACAAGGAATTTTCAAAAAGAATTATAATTCTCGCTTGGAAGAGGACATTTTCGAGAAGAATTGTAATTCTGACTTAGAACAAGTAATTTTCCAAAAGAATTATACAATTTCCACTTGGAACGGGGAGCTTTCGAAAAGAAGTATGATTCTGACTTGGAAGGGGAATTTTCGAAACGAATTTTGATTCATATTTGGAACAGGAAATTAGAATTACAAATTCTGTCATGGAAGAGAAGATTTTCGAGATGAATTATAATTCGAACTTGGAACAGTGAATTTTCCCATAGAATCACAATTCCGACTTAAAAGAGAGACATTTTCGAGAAGAATGATAATGCTGATTATGAGAATAATAATTTTGAGTGGTTTCAGTGAATTTTCCTATAATGCAATATATTTCTGACTTTCAACAGTGCATTTTGGGAAAATATATTTTTTTAACACATAATTAATGAAATTTTGCAAGCAATTACATATAAATCTCAATTGGATCAGTAAATTTCTGGAAAAAATTATAATTTCGATCTGAAACCAGAAATTTTCCAAAATAATTATAATTGTCGCTTGGTAGAGGAAATTTTCGAAGAGAATATTATAATTCTGACTTGGAACAGTGAATTTCCTAAAAGAATTACAATTTTCACTTGGAAGGGGGAATTTTCGAAAATAAGTATGTTTCTGATTTGGAACCGGGAATTTTCCAGAAGAATTATACCTGGATTTAAAAAAGGAGTATAATGAAGTATATTTCTGAATTGGAGCAGTGAATTTTTGAGAAAAATAATCATTTTTATTTTGGAAAAGGAAATGAGGGGCTGATAGCAAAAGTGGACTAAGAAAAGAGTCGGAGCAAAAGCGGGTTGATTATTTCTCAGCGCAAGAACGAATTAGCCCGCGCGCTACGGGTTTTTTCCCCGCCATATTGGATCCACCATTTTGAATTTTGAAATTTTTACTCTAGATTCGTAATCAGCGACCCAAAAAACTCTCGAAATCTCATTTTGAAGCTACGGGAATTTTTGAAAAATCTTTTATGCGCTATATTGGATCTGATATTTTTATTTCGAAAATTTCCAAAATTTGACTCAAAATTCGTAATCAGCCACCTTTAAACCCCCTAAAGATCCATTTTTAAGTCACGGGACCAATTTTTCGTCAGGCATTTTGGAGCCGTCGTTTTTTAAATTGTGGAGTTTTGACTTTAAATTCGTAATCAGCGACCAACAAAATTCTCGATGTTTCATTTTGAAGCCACGGGACTTTTTTTGAAATGTTTTGTCTACCATATTGGACCCGAAATTTTGGTTTCGAAAATTGCCAAAATTTGACTCCAAATTCGTAATCAGCGGCCCAAAAACCCCCTATGGACCAATTTTTGAAACCACGGGACCAATTTTTTTTAATTTTTGGTCGGCATATTGGATCCGTCATTTTGAATTTTAGAATTCTTACTCAAGATTCATAATCGGAGACCCAACAAACTTTCGAAGTCCCATTTTGAAGCCACGAGACTTATTTATAAATTTTGTATACGCCATTTTGGATCCGCGATCTTCAATTTTTGAAAATTCAAAAATCTGACACCAAATTTGAAATCAGCGACCCAAAAAAAAACCAAAAACCCATTTTAAAACTACAGGACTTTTTTAAAATTTTTTGTCCGCCATATTGGATATGTCATTTTGAATTTTTGAATTTTGACTTCAGATTCATAATCTGAAGACCCATTTTTAAACCACAGGACTAATTTTTTGTCAGCCACATTGGATCAATAGTTTTAAATTTTTGAATTTTGACTACAGATTCGTAATGACCGACCCCAAAAAACTCCCGAAAAATCAATTTTGAAGCCAAAGGACCAATTTTTCAATTTTATGGTGTTCATATTGTATCCACCATTTTGAATTTTGGAATTCGACTCCAGATTCGTAATCAGCCACCTAAAAACCCCCTGAAGCCCCATTTTTAAACCACAGGACAGATTTTTTGTCAGCCATATTGGATCCGTTGTTTAAAATTTGGAATTTTGATTTCAGATTCGTAATCAGCGACCTAAAAAAAACTCGTGAAAAAACAATTTTAAAGCCACAGGATTGATTTTTTTATTTCATGATTTTCATATTGGATCCGCCATTTTGAATTTTGCGATTTCGACTTCAGGTTCTTAATGACCGCCTAAAAAACTGAGGACCAATCTTGAAGCTACAAGACTAATTTTTCGGTAGCCATATTGGATCCATAATTTTGAATTTTTAATTCAAATTCAAATCAGCTACCCAAAAACCCTCTGCAGATCCATTTTTAAGCCACGGGGCCGATGTTTTATCAACCATTTTGGATCCTTTGTTTTAAATTTTGGAATGTTGACTTTAAATTCGTAATCAGCGACCCAAAAAACTCCCGAAGTCCCATTTCGAAGCCACGGGACTTATTTTACAATTTTTATCCGCCATATTGGATCTGCTATTTGAAATTTTGAAAAATTCAAAATTATAACGTCAAATTCGTAATCAGCTACACAAAAAAAAACGGAAACCCATTTTGAAATAACAGGCCTTTTTTCAAATGTTGTGTCCGCCATATTGGATCCGCTATTTTCAATTTTGAGACATTCCAAAATCTGACACCAAATTTGTAATTAGCGACCTAAAAAAATCCTGATGAACTATTTAGAACCCACGAGACAAATTTCATACCCACCATATTGGATCGGCCATTTTGACTTTTGAAATTTGTATTCTAGATTCATAATCAGCGACCCAAAAAACACTCGAAGTCCCATTTTGAAGCCACGCGACTTATTTAAAAAATTTTCATCCGATATATTGTATCCGCCATTTTGAATTTTGAAAATTTCTAAATTGTGACTTCAAATATGTAATCGGCGACCCAAAGAAAAAACTAAGTACCAGTTTTGAAGCCACGGGACCGATTTTTTAATTTTTTGATCAACATATTGAATCCGTCATTTTGAATTTTGGTATGCTGACTTCAGATTCGTAATCAGCCACCTGAAAACCCCCTGAAGACCCATTTTTAAACAACAGTACCAATTTTTTTCCAGCCAATATTGGATCCGTTATTTTAAATTTTGGCATTTTGACTTGAAAATTGTAATCAGCGACCCAGAAAAATTCCCGAAAAAACATTTTTTAAGCCGCAGAACCAATTTTTCAATTTTAGGGTTTTCATATTGGATCCGCCATTTTGAATTTTGGAATTTTAACTTCAGATTCATAATCAGCGACCAAAAAATTACCGAAAAATCCATTTTGAAGTCACGGGACAAATTTTTTAATTTTTTAGCCGCCATATTGGATCAGCGATGTTGAATTTCGGAATTTTTACTTTAGATTCGTAATCAGCGATCCAAAAAACTCTTTATATCCCATTTTGAAGCCACAGGACTCATTTTTTAGTTTTTTGATCCGTTTTATTGGATCCGCTATTTTGAATTTTTGGAAATTTCCAAAATTTGACTCCAAATCCGTAATTAGCGATCGAAAAAAACCCTAAATCTGATTTTGATGTCACGGGACCTATTTTTAATCTTGTCATCAGCTTAATTGGATCCGCCATTTTGAATTTTAAAAATTTCCAAAATTTAGTGTGTAAAAAGGCTGTTTTTTCCACTCTTTTTATTTATAAAACCCATTCTGTTCAAAAACAAAATGTTTCCAAAGTTTCTCAATATCAAATGAAGTTCTACAATATTTTGGACTTGCGTTTTGCTTTTGTAATTTATTGAAAAAAAAATATGGAAAATATTTTAAAAATTCTAGCATTCTAAAGGTTGAAAGTTTGGTACTTTTGCTTTTAAAATTTATATTTTTTGGTAGGCCATCTTCATTCATATTTTTGATTAAAATTCCAATTGTTTAGTTTAAAATTAAAATGTGTTTTGGTGAAGAATTGAACTATTAAATTGAAAATTTCTCTTTTTGGAGAAATTCAACTCTTTTTTATTTAAAATTAAAACTTTTTTTAGTTCGCATTTAACTTTTTTAATTTCTCCTTAAGAATTTATATTTTTCAATGAAAAATTCAACAACTAAGTTAAAAGTTAAACTATTTTTTTGAAAATTCACTTGTTTGGTTTTAAATTCTTCATTTACTTGAAAATTCATTTCTCTCGATAAAAAATGTAACAATTCTGTTAAAAATTCATTTTTCTATGTGAATTCAACTGTTTTTAATTTAATATCAAAATCTTTTTGGCTTGAAATATCAACTGTTACAGTTCTGGTTGAGAATTCATTTTTTTTAGAAAAATAACTTCTTTGTTGAAAATTAATATTTTTGGTTTGAAAAATTGAATTGTTCTATATAAAATTCGCCTCTTTCCGAAAATAATGAATCGTCTTTGGTTAAAAATACTACTGATTGAAAATAATTAATCTATTTTGTTTGAGGATTCAAATATTTTGTCGAGAATTTTTCTTTTTTGGAATATTTCAACTGTCTTTGATTCAAAATAAAAATCTGTTTGGATTGGAATATCAAATATTACATTTTTCGTTAAGAATTCATATTTTTTGTTTGAAAATTCAACTATTGGTTTGAAGATTAACTTTTTATTTGCAATTTTTATTTGACATATCTGAAATAAAATAAAAAAGTCTCTTTGAAGATTCTCGAGAATCCTAGGAAGATTATATGTATGTAACCTTAGCAACAAATGAGCAAAAAAAAAAGTTTTTCGAAATTTTATTTTGTACCACAATTCTCTTAAATAGAAAGTTTTTATTTTGAGTTCTTTTAATTTTACACTTGAGCGCCATCATTTTGTCCAATAAGAAAAGTCTAATAACTTACTCTTTTATATTGCTTAATTGAGGACCCGTTTAATTTACATGAAATAACTTTAGCAAAAAAAGCAAGAGAAGAAGCCGAAGCAAATTCTGGAAACTCTTCGATAACTGTTCAAAATACTGCAAATTCCTCAACTGAGGCTACAGTGGAAGCTCTGGAGCCTCAAGCAGAATCTGAATCAGTAGTTGATCAAGAACAATCTGATAATCAAGACGAAAATTTAGTGGAACCTTCTGAAGACCCAAATTCAAACCAATAAGAAAATTTAACAAAAAATCCCTAGAATGGTATTGAATTCTATCTGCCTTGAATTGAGGGGTGTCAGTAGGGTCGTTTTTAAGCCCTAAATCGATTAAGCTTAAATTACGTAAAATTGTTCCTTTGAACGTGCCTCACGAATCCCTGAAAAGATTCTCCGAATTAACGTTTTATTAAGGAGATAACACGGCCTTTATGATAGAATTTTACATTCCTACGCCCCTTCCAATTTTTCCTACGCTATTTTATATTTTTGCACGCTCCTTTCTTTTTCTCCCGCTATTTCATATTTTTCTACACTTTTTTTATATTTTCCGATACTCCTTCCTATTTTCCTATGCTATTTCATATTTTACCACGCGCCTTTATTTTTTTAATATGCATTCTCATATTTCCCACGCTCCTTTCTTCTTTCCCACGATGTTTCATATTTTCCCATGCCCCTTCCTATTTTCCTACGCTTTTTCATATTTTCCTATGCCCCTTCCTTTTTTTTCACGCTATTTCATATTTTCCCACACTTCTTTTCATATTTTCTCATGTTCCTTCATATTTTTCCACGTTTTTGTCATATTTTTTTCACGCCCCTTACTATTTTTTCACGCTTGTTTATATTTTCTCATGCCCATCCAATTTTTCCTACGCTGTTTCATATTTTTCCACGCTCCTTTCTTTTTTCTCCCGCTATTTCATATTTTCCTACACTTTTTTTTATATTTTCCCATGCCCCTTCCTATTTGTTTATGCTATTACATATTTTTCACGCTCGTTCCTTCTTTTCCAGGCTATTTCACATTTGCCCACGCGCCTTTCATTTTTCCTGCGCTATTTCATATTTCTTTTCGCCTCTTTCTTTTTCCTCACTCTATTTCATCCTTTCCTACACTTTTTTTTTAATTTTTCCATCCCCATTTCTACTTTCCTACGCTATTTCATATTTTTCCACTCCCCTTCATTTTTCTCAACGCCTCTTTCTTCTCTCCCACGCTATTTCATATTTTTCCATGACGCTTTATTTTCTCCTGCGCTTCTTCATATTATTTCATGCCCCTTTCTTTTTTCTTACGCTATTTCATATTTCCCCATACATTTATCATATTTTCCCATGCCTCTTCATATTTTCACACGCGTTTGTCATATTTTTTTCACGCCGCTTCCTTTTTTCCCATGCTATTCTATATTTTCGAACGCTTTTTTCATATTTTCTCACGCCCCATCCTAGTTTTCTGCGGCAGTTTATATTTCCCCACGTCCCCTACTTTTTTCCTGCTCCATTTTATATTGCCTTCCAATTTTTGCATATTTTTTGCCATGTTCTTCATATTTTTCCACACTTCTGTCATATTTTCTCATGCTCCTTCCAATTTTTTCACGCTCATTCATATTTTCTTATGCCTCTCGAATTTTTCCTACGCTATTATACATTTTTCACGCTCCTGTCTTTTTTCTCCCGCTATTTCATATTTTCCTAGACTTTTTTATATTTTCACATGCCTCTTCCTATTTGCCTACGCTATTTTATAATTTTCCAAGCCCCTTCCTTTTTTTTCATCGCCCCTTCCTTCTTTCCCACGCTACTCCATATTTTTTTACGCCCCTTTTTATTTTCCCGCGCTTTTTTGTATTTTCTCATGCCCCTTTCTTTTTTCCACGCTATTTCATATTTTCCCACACTGTTTTCATATTTTCTCATGTTCCTTCATATTTTCCCCCTTTTTTGTCATATTTTTTCACGCCCTTACTATTTTTTCACGCTAGTTCATATTTTCTCACGCTACTCCAATTTTTCCTACGCTGTTTTATATTTTTCCACGCTCCTTTTTTTCCTCCCGCTATTTTATATTTTCCTACATTTTTTTATATTTTCCCATGGCCCTTCCTATTTGCCTACGCTTTTTTATACTTTTCGACGCTTCTTCCTTTTTTCCAACGCCCCTTTCTTCTTTCCATGCCATTTCATATTTTCCCACGCCCCTTTCTTTTTCATACGCTTTTTCATATTTTTCCACGCCCCTTCTTTTTATCCCACGCTATTTCATATTTGGCCACACCCTTTTCTTTCTTCCAACCCTATTTCATATTTCCCCACACTTTTTTGAATATTATCCCATGCCCCTTCATATTTTCCCACACTTTTGTCATATTTTCCCACGCCCCTTCCTTTTTTTCACACTAGTTCATATTTTCTTGCGCCCCTCCAATTTTGTCCGCGCTATTTCATATTTTTCACACCCCTTTCTTTTCGTTCACTCTATTTCATATTTTCTTACTCTCTTTTCAAATTTTCCCATGCCCATTCTTATTTTCCTATGCTATTCCATATTTTTCCACGCCCTTCCTTTTTTCCCACGCTATTTCATATTTTCCCACACCACTTCCTTTTTTCTAACCCTATTTCATATTTTCCCAAATTACTTCCTTCTTTCTGACCCCATTTCATATTTTCCCATACTTTTTTCATATTTTCCCATGCCCCTTTATATTTTCTCACGCGTATTTCATATTTTCCAACGCTTTTCAGTTATTTTCCCATGACCCTCTATATTTTTGACGTCATTTAATATTTTTCCATACCCCTTCCTTCTTTCTCACGCTATTTAATATTTTTCCAAGCCCCTTGCTTTTGCCACGCTATTTCATATATTCTCACGCCCCTTTCTATTTTTTCATGCAAATTCATATTTTCTTGAGCCCCTCCTATTTTTCCTACGCTATTTCATTTTTTGGCGCCCTTTTCCTTTTTCTCATGCTATTTCATATTTGTCTACACTTTTTTCATATTTTCCCATGCCCCCTCCTATTCGACTACGCTATTTAATATTTTTCCACACTTTTTCCATATTTTTCCACGTCCCCTTATATTTTCTCACGCTTTTTTCATATTTCACGATGCCCCTTCTTATTTTTTCACGCTAGTTCATATTTTCTCACGCGCCTCGTTTTCTTACGCTATTTTATATTTTTCCAAGCCCCTTCCTTTTTTTCAACGCCCCTTCCTTCTTTCCCATGCTATTTCATATTTTCCCACGCCTCTTTCTTTTTTCATACGCTTTTTCATATTTTCCCATGGCCCTTCCTTTTTCCCCACGCTATTTCATATTTTCCCGCACCCCTTTCTTTGTTTTAACCCTATTCAATATTTTACCACTTTTTTATATTTTCCCATGACCCTTCACATTTTCACACGCTTTTGTCATATTTTCCTACGCCTCTTCCTTTTTTCACAGTACTTCTTACTTTCCTGCGCCCCTCCAATTTTTCCTACGCTATTTTATATTTTTCCACGCCCCTTTCTTTTTTTTTCACGTTATTTCATATTTCCCTACACTGTTTTTATATTTTCCCATGCCCTTTCCTATTTTTCTGCGCTTTTTCATATTTTCTCACGCACCTTCCTATTTTTGTTAGCTTGCTCATATTTTCTCCCGCCCCTCCAATTTTTTCTACGCTATTTCATATTTTTTACGTCCCATTCCTTCTTCTCACGCTATTTCATATTTCCCTACACTTTTTTTATATTTTCCAATGCCCCTTTCTATTTTCTTACGCTATTTCATATTTTTCCACGCCCCTTTCTTTTTTCCTACGTTATTTCATATTTTCCCACACACCTTCTGTTTTCCAACCCTATTCCATATTTTCCCAAACTTTTTTCATTTTTTGCTATATCCCTTTATATTTTTTACGCTTTTTACATTTTTCCATGCTCCTTCCTATTTTTGCACGCTATTTTATATCTTCTCACGGCCCTTCCATTTTTCCTACGATATTTCATATTTTTCCAAGCCGCTCTCTTCTTTCTAATGCTATTTCAGACTTATCTACACTTTTTTAATATTTCCCCATGCCCCTTCCTAGTTTCCTACGCGTTTTCATACTTTCCAAAGCCCCTTCCTCTTTTTCACGGTATTTCACATTTCCCTACATTTTTTATATATTTTTACACGCCCCTTTCTATTTTCCTGTGCTGCTTTATATTTTTCCACGCCGCTTCCTTTTTTTTAACGCCCCTTCCTTCTTTCCCACGCTATTTCATATTTCTCCACGCCCGTTCCTTTCTCCCACGCTTTTTCACATTTTTCACGCTTTTTTATATTTCCCCGCGCTGTTTAATATTTTTCCATGTCCACGCCCGAGTTAAAATGGGAAGAGGCGTGGGAAAGTAAGAAAAATCATGAACAAATAGAAAAAAATAACGTGGGAAAAAAGGAAGGGGCGTGAGAAAATATTAAATAGCGTTGCGAAAAAGAAAGGGGGCATGGAAAAATATTAAATAGCGTGAGAAAAAAGAAAGGAGCATGGGGAAATAGGAAATAGCGTAGAAAATAGAAAAGGGTCGTGGGAAAATATTAAAAGAGCGTGGAAAAATATAAAATAACTTAGAGAAAAAAGGAAGGGGCGTGGGAAATACTAAATAACACAGGAAGAGGCGTATAAAAATATGAAAAGCGTAGAAAATAGAAATGGTCATGGGAAAATATTTAAAAAGCGTGGAAAAATATGATATAGCGTAGGAAAAGAGGAAGGGGGTTGGTAAAATATGAGATAGTATGCCAAATGGAAAAAAGCATGAGAAACAGGAAGGGGCGTGGAAAAATATGAAGTAGCGTAGAAAATAGAAAGGGTCATGGTGAAATATTGAAAAGGCATGAAAAAATATGAAATAGCGTAGGAAAAAAGGAAGGGGCGTGGGAAAATATGAAATAGCGTGCAAAGATATAAAAGATATAAAAGCGTGGAAAACAGGAAGGGGCGTGGAAAAATTTGAATAGCGTGGAGAAATTGGAAAAGGCAACGGAAAGTATGAAAAATGCGTGGAAAAATATGAAGGTGCGTGGGAAAATATGAAATAGCGTGGAATAATAGGAAAATCAAAAAATTGTTTCAGGGGTTTATGAATCACATTGAAAGGATTAATCTCAAGAAATTTGAGATGAATCGGTTGGGGGTCAAAAAACGACCTTTTTGGCACTCCTCCCACTGCTATTAGTTTCCTCGGCGAAACTTTTGCAAGCTGGAAATATTGGCTGTCAAGTCTCTATTTATGTACCTGATTTATCTTCGCAGCAATTGATTTCGCTTTCGAAGATTAATAATTAATTTAGGAAGGCTGAACCTTCATCAAATCTTTTTTCTTCCATATATTTTGTGATTTTGATTTATTTGGGAAAAAATTATATTTCTAAACGTCGTTTAAAATATTTAATTTGAAGGTGAAACTAAAAGGAGGTAGTTCCCATTTAAGTTTCATATTTAGCTTTTTTAAATTTGCCAAATTTTGATTCTGAAAATGAGCCTAATTTCTGTTATAAGCAATATTCACATCATTTTGGTTTTTATGGACTTTTGATTTTTAAATTAAATTCATCTTTGCAGGTTGAAAACTTAACTTTTTTCTTGAAAATACAATTTTTTTGTTTAGGGTCAATTTTCGTTTTTAAAAGTTCACCTATTTGGTTTAAATATAACGTTTTTTGAAATATTCAACTTGTTAGCTGAAAAACTAATCTTTTTCGTATAAAATTCAGCTCTTTTCTCTTTTCAATAAATTATTCCCTTCTATTTTCGTGTAAAATCACCTTATTTCCCCTATTTTCATATAATTTTGGTATGTGAAGTCAGCCGTATTTTACAGCAGAGATAAGGTATACTGAATTATAAAATATGAATTATGAAATAACAATCCTTAGTTGCGGTAATCTTAAAACTATTTTCAGATTCTCAAACGCGAATGAAAGCTCTCGACATCAGCCTCAGATAATCCAATGAAAAATATCTAGCTCGAAAGCTTGAAATAGTATTTAATTGGTGACGAAAGACCATCAAATTAGAGTTTTTGAACAAGTTCTCTCAGAATTCAGCCTAAAGTTTCTCAGGATTTCCACTATTATTCTTCGACGCAATGAAACGACGAAGCGAAACCGAATTAAAACCGCGAATTCAATCAGGAAGTTAGCAGAGTTGAAACTTCTTCTGAGACTTTGTAAACTGGATCTGTGGCGCCTCACGTCAGAGAATGTCTGACAACGAAGGTAAAATAAGAAATCAAATAAAAAAATTAGCCAAACTAGGCACCGCATGCCTACGAAATAGGCTTTCGTAGCCTATTAAAACGTAAATTGAGCCATTGGAAGGTCTCCTTCTAATACTCCCCCCCCTCACTTTGCTTCCCCTTTCTCAACTTCTTTTTCCTTTAATGCCTCCTCTTCTCACTTCTCCTACTTTTCCTCTACTAACTTTCCTCACTAAATTTCTCCATTTTCCCTCGCTTCCCCTACTTCCCCTCCCTTTCTGAACTTCATTTTCAATCATTTCCCATTCTTTGCCTAGTTTCCCTTCCGCACTATCTTTACTCACATTCCACTTACTTTCCCTACTTCCCTTACAGCCCCTCCACTCGCGCTTTCTTCTCCTCTTCTCCTCTTCTCTTCTTCACTTTCCTTACTTCTCCACTCACTTCCCCTACTTCTACTCATATCCTTTTCCCGAACGTACACCTACTTCCCCGGTCGTAATTATCCTTACTTCTAATAATTTTCCCTACTTTCCCTACTTACCCTCTACGTACTTCTACTTCCTTCACTCACCTACTTACCCTACTCCTACTTCTCTCACGTCTCCTAGCCCAAACGAAAATTCTTTTGAGACATTATAAATTGAATCTGTGGCCCCTCACGTCAGAGAATGTCTGACAACGAAGGTAAACTAAGAAATCTAATTAAAAAAGTAGCTAAACTAGACACCGCATGCCTACAAAATAGGCTTTTATAGCCCATTAAAACGTAAATTGAGCCGTTGAAACCTCTCCCTCGAATGCTTTCCTTCCCCTCACTTTGCTTCTCCTTCCTCAACTTTTTTATCCTCTACTGCCCCCTATCCTCACTTCTACTTTCCCTCTACTCACTTTTCCCACTTGCCCTTCCTTCATTTTCCCTTACTTCCCCTATTTCCCCTCCCCCACTCAACTCTATTTTCAATAATTTCCCATACTTTTCCTGGTTTTCCTTCCACACTATCCCCACTTACACTCCACTCACTTTCCCTACTTCCCTTACAGCCCCTCGACTCGCGTTTCCTTCTCGCCTTCTCTTCTTCACTCCCATTACTTCTCCACTCACTCCCCCTATTTCTACTCCCATCCTTTCTCCGAAGATACCCCCCACTTCTCTGCCGTACTCATCCTTACTTCTAATACTTTTCCCTACTTTACCTGCTTACCCTCTACTTACTTCGCCTACTTCCCTCACTCACGTACTTCCCTTACCTTCCTTTCTCTCAGGTCTTCTAGCTCCCCATTATCTCTCCTCATTTCCTTAAATTCAATCATCAAGTTAGCCCAAATCGAAATTCTTTTGAGAATTTGTAAATTGAATCTGTGGACCCTCACGTCAGAGAAAGTCTGACAATGAAGGTAAACTGAAAAATTTAATAGAAAAATCAGTCAAACTATGCACCGCATGCCTACAAAAAGGGTTTTTAAGCCTATTAAAACGTAAATGGAGTCGTTCAAACTTCCCCCTCAAAGGTCATCCCTCCCCTCACTTTAACCCTGGCTTTCCCCATCTCCAAATTTCTTTTCTTTTATAGCCCTCTCCCCAGGCTACCGCTTTTGATACTCCCCTTCACCTACTTTCCTTTCCCAGCTCTTACTTTCTCTACCATACTCACCCTTGTGTCTAATTATTTTCCCTACTTCCCCTCATTTTCTCTTACCACCTCTATTTCACCTCGCCAAAATTTGTATTACTTCTGCTTCCCCTCCCCTTATCTTTCCTTATCCCCCCTACTTTCCCTCTCCTATTTAAGTTTCTTTCTAATCATTTCTAATACTCTTCCGATTTTTCCTTTCTTACACTTCTCTACTTTCCTTACTTCTCATCCACTCACTACACTTACTTACACTCACATACTTTCCCCGTATATACCCTCAATCTCGTTCCCGTAGTCATCCTCTTTTCTAATAATTTCCCTCACTCGCTACCCCTACTTACCTTACATTTACTTCCCCTTCTTCCCTTACTGCTCCTGAAATCACTTTCCTCACTCCTTCATCTCTCATTTCCCCTAATTCTCTATTATTTCCCCTCATTTGGTTATATCCAATCATCAAGTTATCCTAATAAGAAGCTTATCAAGAATTTAATTGAGTCATTCAAACCTACTTCTCCCATACTTTTCCTCCCCTTATTATACCCTATGCTTTTTCAGTTCCAAAAATTCCTCCTCCTCTATTTCTCCCTCTTCTTGCTTCCCCAGTTGATACTCCAATTCCCCTGCTTCTCTAACCCAGCTCTCAATTCCCGTCCCCTATTCATCCTCGTTTCTAACCATTCACCCTACTTACCCTCACCACCCCTACTTTACCTCCCCTAATTTTCCTCACTACCCCTACTTACCCTTTATTTACTTCCCCTACTCCCCTAACTTTTCCTCCACTAATTTCTCCTACTTCTACTCCCATCCTTTCCCCGCACATCCCCTTTCTTTCCCTTTCATACTCATCCACATTTCTAATAATTTCCTCTACTTTCCCTACTTTCACTCACTTAATACCCTTACTTACCCTTCACTTACTTCCCCTACTTCCCTTACTTTCCCTTCTCTCATTTCTCCTAACTCATCATATCCCCTTATTTCTTTGAATTCAATAGTTAGGTCAGCGCAAAAACAAAATCTTAGACTTCGTAAATTGTATCTGTGGCACCTCATGCTATAGAGTGACAACAAAGGTGAACTGAAATATCTAATAAAAAAATTAGCCAAGGTGGGCGCCGCTTGCCTGTAGAAAAGCGTTTCGTAGGTAATGAAGACGTTAATTGAGACGTTCAAACCTCCCCCTCTCATACTTCCCCTCCCCTCACTTTTCTTTTTGTTTTCTCGTTGCCCAACTTCTTCCTCTTCTACTTCCCCCTCTCCCGACATCCTTATATGATACTCCCATTCCCCTACATCCCTAACCTATCCCTTAATTTTCTTCCCCTACTCACCCTGGTTTCTAATTATTTCCCCCGCTTTTCCTGATTTCGCCTAAGTTCCCCTATTTCACCTACGTCCTTCCATTAATTTCCACTCACTACTCTCATTTCACCTCCCCTTTATTTTCCTCAATTCTCCTACTTCTCCATTCACTTCCCGTACTTCCCGTTTCCTTATTTCTACTCACTTCCCATTCTCCCGCTTTCCTAATTTTTCCTAATTTCTACTCACGTTTCCTACTTCCTCTCCCCTTATTTTTCCACACTTTCCCTGATTCTGCTTAACTCACTATCCCTTACTTCCCCTCCTCTAATCGCCCTTATTTCTGATAATTTCACCTACTCCCACTATTTTGCCTATTTCACCTACTTCCCCTCCCCTAATTTGCCCTCATTTCCCCTCAATACCTCTACTTCCCCTTTTCTTATTTTCGCTGCTTCCTCTATCTCTTATACACTAAATCCCCCTACTCCTCTAGCACTCATTTCCCCTAATTTCCACTTCCTTCATTTTCCCTTACTTCACGTACTTCTACACCGATTACTTCTTCGAAAATCGCACGTTTTTTCTTTTTTAGAAACAACTTCAATTGATTTGGAAGAGAACGGGGATTCAATATCTGACACTTGTGATTGCAGCAATTCTGTTTGTGGTCAGGGTGAATATAGCGAAAGTAAGCATTTTTTCAGTTTTCATTTTTCCGGGGAAAATTAATTTTTTTGTTTTGTTGAAAAGTTCCCGATTTTAAATAAATCTTTCTTGGTTGGAAATTCACTTATCTACTAAAAAAAATTAGTTTTTTGGCTATAACATGCAACTATTTGGTTAAAAATTCAACATTTTTTGGTTAAAGTTTAATCTTTTTTTTTGGTGAGGTAGAAAAAATGGTTGATCTTCTGGTCCATCTATCATCTTTTTTTGTTAAAAAATTTGACTATTTGGTTAAAATTTCATTTTCGCAAGTTGAAAACTCAACTCTTTCCTTCAAAATTCATCTGCTTTGGTAGAGAATTAATTTTTTTTGGAACTTCAACTATTTTTTTGGAAAGTTCTTCATTTTAAATTCATCTTTTTTGGATGAAAATTAACTTGTATTCTAAAAAATTCATTTTTTTCGCTAAGAACATTGAACTATTTGGTTAAAAGTTCAACTGGTTTTGGTCAAAGTTTTATTTTATTTTTGTTTTTGTGAGAGGTGGAAAAAGTTGTTGACCTTCTGGACTATCTATAATCTTTTTTGTTTGAGAATTTGATCATTTGGTTGAAAATTCATCTTTTTAGGTTGAAAACTCAACTCTTTCGTCGAAAATTCGTCTGTTTTGATAGAAAATTAATTTTGGTTGGTTAAAAATTGAATTATATGTTTGAATATGCAAATGTTTGAACTAAAATTATTTCTTCAATAGAAATGGAAATCTATAATATCGACCAAAGTTATATTCTCCTATACAGAAAATATTTTATCAGTCAAGAGAGAAAAAATTTCAAACAATCTGTTGAATTTTCAAGAAAATGATTAATTTTCTACAAAAAAAAAAAAAAAAAAAAAAAAAAAAAAAAACACAAAAAAAAAACAACAAAAAAACAAGTTTTTGACAAAATACTTGAATTTTCAACTAAAAACGATCAATTTCCAACAAAAAATTGAATAGTTAAATTTACATAAAAAAAATAATAATAATTTCAAACCAAAAATAAACGAATAAAAATGAAGAAACATTGTTATTCAATTTTATATTGCAATTAAAACAAAAAATTACGCACGCTCTCGAAAAAATTCCTGACCAATCCAGGTTTGAACACTCAGCACACATTTTTCTACATATACTGTCTGGATTAATTATTTACAGTAAATTTACGGAAATTCCAAGCGGGTTGATAACATACTTTTCATGTGCTTGTTATTGCAAAAATGCTGTGTTTGCAGGTTAGGTTGCCAGGGACACTTATATTTATTTTAGTTATAGTTAACTTAATTCGAACGGAACTCTATAGATCGATAACATCTAGAAAAATTCAATATTTACGATATTCGATACTCAGTAATAAAATCCCGGATTGACAATTTTCTGATAGTGTATAATATTGTAACAAGTGTCAGATAACAGATATCTCTCGCGAATCACGAATTTTCACCATTTTCAGAAAGACAGCACTTGAGGTTTTAACCTCGATTAACATGGAAATTTTCTCCAAAATCAATTTCATGTGATTTCAATTTAACGAATGTAATTAACAGCAAATAATTAAGAATGTGGCAATCATTATCAGCCATGGATTTCCACTACAGAATTCTCATAAGTACCCTTTTGTTTCCTACGAATGGAGAGAAATTAACACCTCTGTCTTAGATTTTATCATGACTATAGCGTAATTTGGATGCCTAAAATGTTGTCTAGTATGACGCCTAGTTTGTACCAGTGTGTACGTAGCACGAACTGAGGAGTGGAATCCGTATTTTTAATTTACATTATGAATACGAGGGAGAGCGAAACTATTTGCACAAAAGTGTGTAGTGCGAAATTCAAAAAAAAAATTTGCCCAGCATAATCCACCACATATTGAACTCACGTGCCACTCTAGGAGAGAAGACTTAAAAACGAAAATCACTTTAATTTGTAGATCAGATCTGCAGCTACACCTACACCCCCGTTTGACGTACGACCATTTTCTATGAAGGTTAGATTTTTAAAAGAATAAGCAATAAACAGTATATAACACACTCGTGTTTACACCAAGATGCGAAATGTTTGAGTGGTTTGAGTGTTGAGTGCATCTAAATTCCCATAAATTCCAGAATCCAGCCTTGGGAAACTCCGGTAACTTCTCACACAACAATGGACAAGAGAAAGCGAGAAGACAAATCGAGAGTTAAGACGAATACTTGCTGGAAAAGACAAAGATGGAGAAAAATTTCAAAACTGCCTCTTTCGCATGCATGAATTTCCCTCAAAGTTGTCTCTCTCTTTTTTCCCACTAGAAAATCACTAAGCGAACCCCGTCGGTAAAATCAATTCTTATCCAGTTGACATTTTTGACCATTTTTTTGGTTTTTGCAATGTTATTGGCTAGTTTGAACACAAATTTTCTTCAAACGATTACAGGCAGGAAATGCATTTTTTTTCTTTCAAAAAAGTCTTCAAATTTGCCCTGTTTTGCAATTATTTTTTTTTTTTAGTAAAAGTGCGCTAAATTTCTTATATGTTTACTCAAAGTATGGGGAAATCGAGATTTTTTACGAAATAATTAAATTACTCTTCAATAAAATATTATTGTATATTTCAATGATTATAAACAAATTAAATTAAGAAATAGCTAAATATTGTACTTTTTGTTGAAATTTTTAAAAAAATTATTGCTTTAAATTATTGTGAGAGTGATTGTTAATAACAATTTCTATAAAACATTAACAATTATAATTGTTATAAAAAATTTTTGTTCACAAATTTGGAATTTGTAGTTTTTTAAATTTCGGATTTTCTTTTATCATCTCAATTGTCACAGATATTCATAAAAATAATATATGTTCAGTTATCTTTGTTAAAATACAACAATTGCTAATTTTGTAAACAAATTAAATAAATAAGTATAAAACTTTGGCACTTTGGCCTGGAAAAGAATTTTTTGCACTAAAATTGCTTTAAGTTGTTATGAGAGAGATTAGCAGTCACTATTTCTATATAAAATTAAAAATGAACAATTGTTATTAATTATTGTTATTATTTAATTTCAAATATCACGAAATTTTCATGCATTTAAAAAATAATTTAATTTTTGTTGAAAAAGTTTTTCTTAGCTGAAAATACTTTAAATTATTGTGAGAGTGATTCTCGCAGTAACAATTTCTATAAAACATTAACAATTATAATTGTTATAAACAATTTTTGTTTACAAATTTAGAATTTGTGGCTTTTTAAATTTCGGATTTCCCTTTATCATCTAAATTGACGCAGATATTCTTAAAAATAATATATGTTCAGTTATCTTTGTTAAAATACAACAATTATTAATTTTGTAAACAAATTAAATAAATTAGTATGAAACTTTGGCACTTTTGCCTGGAAGATAATTTTTTTTGCACTAAAACTGCTTTAAGTTGTTGCGAGAGAGATTATCAGTCATTATTTCTATATAAAATTAACAATGAACAATTGTTATTATTATTGTTATTATTTAATTTCAAATATCACGAAATTTTCATGTATTTACAAAATAATGTAATTTTTGTTGAAAAAAATGTTTCCTTAGCTGAAAATACTTTAAATTATTGTGAGAGTGATTGTCGCACTAACAATTTCCATAAAACATTAACAATTATAATTGTTATAAACGATTTGTGCGGAAAAATGGGGAAAAGGTGGATTTTTTAATTTCGGATTTGCCTTTATCATCTGAATTGATACAGATATTTCAGAAAATAACACAGGTTCAATTATATTTGTTAAAATATAACAATTGTTAATCTTGTTAACAAATTAAGTAAATAAATTCAAAGCTTTGGCATTTGGCCTGGAAAATAATTTTTTTTTCTCAATAAAACTGCTTTAAGTTTTTGTGATTAGCGGTTTTTTCAAATTTGGATTCCTCTTAATCATTTGATTTACTGCAGATATTATTGAAAATGATATATATGTAATTATTTTTTCAATTTTATTAGCAATCGTATTTACTACTAAGAAAATGTTTTTTCAACAAAAATTACAATATTTTTTAAATACATTCAAATTTTGTGATATTTGAAATTAAATAATAGCAATAAATAATAACAATGGTTCATTTTTTACTTTATATAGAAATAGTGACTGCAAATTTCTCTCGCCAAAATTTAGAGTAGTTGTGGTGCAAAAAAATCCTTTGCCAGACCAAAGTGCCAAATTTTTGCACAAAAATTGTTTATAACAATTATAATTGTTAAATTTGTATAGAAATTATGACTAACCATCACTCTCACAATAATTTAGAGCATTTTCAGCTAAGAAATTTTTTTAAGACAAAAATTACAATATTTGGCTATTTGTTAATTTAATTTGTTTATAATAATTAAAACATACAATAATCAAATTATTTGTATTAATTAATTAATTTATTTATATTAATTATAATTATTGATTAATTATTGATTGAAGAGGATTTTTAATTATATACAAACCGTTGTTGAAGAGTAAATAATTATGAAAATGCAAAAATGTCTGACCAAGGTGCTCTTTGGAATGTAGCGCACTTTAATTAAAAAAAAAAAAATTGCAGATCGGAGCAAAATTGAAGGCTGTAGACTTTTTTCAACGAGAAAAAACTCATTTTTCCTCTCATCGTTCAGAGTGGTCCCAAATCTTCATTTTTAAAATTCCCTGACTGATTTTTCATTTTCCCTGACCATTAATATTTCAACATCAAAATTCTAATTTGTAAAATTTTTAATAAAGTATCTTTTAATAATCGCTGGATGATTGTATGTTTATAAATTCTTTTAAATAAAATTAATGCAGATAACATATTAAATTCAATACGAAACACTTTATATTCCTGAGATTTCAAGCCGAAATATATTGCATTTTCAACAAAATAGTTGAATTTTCAGCCAAAATAGTTTTTCTACCCAAAGAGATGAATTTTGAACACAAAAAGACGAATTTTTAACAAAAAAAAATAATTTTCAACCAAGAAGGATGACTTTTCCACCATAAAAAATGAATTTTCAATCCAAAAGGATGAGATTTTAACAACATAGTTGAATTTTCGACCAAAAATTATGATTTTAACAAAATAGTTGAATTTTCCAAAAATAATTTGACTTTTAACAAAATAGTTGAATTTCTAACTTAATAGTTGAATTTTCAGCATACAATGTGCATGTGAACTTTTAAATCGAAAAAGATGAATTAAAAAGAAAATAATAATTTCCAAGCAAGAAAGATGAATTTTGAACAAGATAGCTAAATTCTCAACCATGTCGTTGAACTTTCAACAAAAAAAATAATTTTCTATCCAAAAAGACGACCTTTTAACAAAATATATGAATTTCCTACCAAATAGTTGAATTGTCAACAAAGAAGATTTGTGTTTTATCCAAAAAGATGACTTTTCAACAAAAGACACGAATTTTCTACCAAATAGTTGCATTTTTAACTTATACAAAATATAGGATAAAGTTTTAATCAAACATGGAATAGTTAAAATTTTAGATAAAAAAAATGAACAACAAAAAATTAATTTTCAACAAAGTTGTTAAATTTTCAGCCAAAAAGATGAAGATTGATGTTCTGTCAAAAAGATGAATTTTAAACAAAATATTCGAATTTTCAAAAAAATTATTTAATTTTAAAGCCAAAAAGACGAATTATCTACAAAAAATTAGAATTTTCAACCCAAAAATATGATTTATCAACCAAAAGGTTTAATTTTCAATCAAATAGTTAAATTTTTTACTGAAAAAGATAAATTTTTAACCAAAAACTGGATTAGTTTAGTTGACAGTTTAAAACATTTATTTTCAACAAAACATGAAATGAATTTTCATCAAATTAGTTTAATTTTTAACCACAGAGATGAAGTCACAACAAAAAAGATAATATTTGATATTTTAACTAAGGAAAGATTTTCATTATAAATCAGAAGCGGTTGAATTGAACAAAAAAATAAATTTAAATAAAAAGCTTTAATCCTCAACAAAAAAAAAGGGTTTTCAGTCAATAGAGAAAAAAAATGTCATCCAAAACGCAGAATTTTCAAGCAAGAAGAGTAATTTTCTAATATAAAAGACGAATTCTCAACAAAATGCATAAATTTCTATCCAAATAGTTGAATTTTCATCCAAGATTAATTATCTACCAAAAAAGGAGAATTTTCAACAAATTACATAATTGTTCAACCGAATAATCTAACAAATAGTTGAATTTTCTACCAAACTATTGAATTTTCAAGACAAAAAGACGAATTTTCTATACAACACAGTTGAATTTTCAACCTAAAAATATGAAGTTCAAACGAAAAAGTTCATTTTCAATCAAATAGTTATGTTTCAAGTTTAAAGAATTAGTTTTTAACCCAAAAAAAAAGAAATTTTCAACAAAAAGTTGTTTCAACCAAAACGTTCATTTTCAACGAAATATTTAAATTTTCAGTTAAAAAAATTAATTTTTACTCCCAAAAAGGGAAAATTCAACGAAGTAGCACAATTTTCAAACTAAGAAGTTGAATTTTAAACCTAAAAAAGATGAATTTTCAGTAAAAAATATTATAGTTGATATTTCAGCTAAAAAATATTTTAATTTGAAATAAAATACAATATAGTTTAACCAAAAAAGACGAACTTTCAGCAAAATAGTTGAATTTTCAACCAAAACAGATTAATTTTCAACCAAATGGATGCATTTTTAACAAAAAAATTCGATTTTTTACTAGCAATATTTATTTTCAACCAAGCAGTTGAATTTTTCTTCTAAAAAAGATCACTTTTTAATCAAAAAATGGAATAAATCAATTTTCATTGCAAAAACAATTATTTACAATTTAAAAAAGCGATTTTTTTACAAAACAGTTGAATTTTCTACCAATTTGTTGAATTTTTAAGCCACAATTATGAATTTTCTACAAAGCAGTTGAGTCTTCAACACAAAAATATAAATTTTCAACAACAAAAAAATGAATTTTTTATAAAGTAGTTCAAATTTCAACTAAGAAGTTGAATTTTAAACCTAAAAAGATGAATTTTTAACCAAAATTGTAACGCATGTAAGACAGCATAGAAAAATTGTTGCCCCCCCCCCCAACCTACCCGAAAACTACGCAATTTATGCACGGCCCCAAATATGCACGTGCTTTCAGGTTTCTTATGAATGTGAACACTATAAAGGTAAAATATAAATCAAGTGGAATTTATCGTCTTATTATATCTATCCAATTTGATATTTTTTGAAATTGGAAATTTTTTGGAAATTCCTTGGAATCTTTTAAAATACCCTCACATATTTCAAATCCATTGAAATCCCACGAAACATCTTAAAGCTTTTGAAAATTCCTTGAAAGTTTTAAAAATACCCTAAAATCTTTTAAATCTGTTGCCATACCTTCAAATGATTGGAATCTATTAACAAATCCTTGGAATCTTTTTAAATACCTTAAAACATTTCAAGTCCTTTACAGTCTTTTGAAAGCCCTTAAATTTTTTTACATTTCAATTTATTGAAATCTTTTGAAAATTCCTTGTGATCTTTTAAAATGCCCTAAAATATTTCAAATCCTTTGAAAACCCTTGAAACTTCTTAAAACTTTTTCAAATTTCATGGAATTTTTAAAAATTACACAAAAATATTTCAAAATAATTCAGGAAAATTCAGCAAATAGGTATAGACCCGAATTCAATATGTATTAGTTAACCCATGGGTTAATTTATTGAAAGGAAAGTGCATCTTTTCATTTAAAAAAGTAACTAAAAGTGACTATGTGGCAATCCTGATTGTTCTTGACAGTTATTTCCCTCAGTAATTCCCTGAACTGTCTCTGATTTCCAGATTTTCCCTGACCTGCGGCTACCCTGAGATATTAAAAAAATGTTTGCATAAAAAAAGTTTAATCTCATGATGAAAATACAAAATGCTGTAGAAAATATGTATTATTATTTACAAGTCCACCAAGGATGAAAATTAGTCGTTAATATTAAGTTTCTTTTAGTTCTCGATAAAATTCAAAATAATTTACAAGCTGCTAATCGAGTTCCAACATCTAGGTATCCTCAGAATTCCATCTTTATATCTGTAAAACAAAATTAATAATCAGACATCAGGAATAATGAAAAAACTGTATCAATGCTATAACAGGGTGTCCAACGATTCTTAGGAACGAAATTCAAGGTCTTTTCCAGGTTTTCCAGATCAAGAAGTCAAGTTTTCCAGGTCTCCTTTTTTACATTAAATAATGAAATTTTGTTTGTTATAGACGTAAAAAATGAGTCCTTTTATTTTTTATTAGCCAACAATTTTTAAATAAAGAAGAACCATGAATAAAACAATTCTTAATTTTTTGCGAACATAAGTCGTCTTTGAAAACTTTGTGTAATCTTTTGAAATCTTTATTAATTCGTTGAAATCTCTTGAAGTATTTAAATCTTTGTGAAATCTTGAAATTTCTATTAAATCTTTTGGAATTTTTAAAACATTTTTGTAAGATATTTGAAATCTTTAAAATCCTTGAAATCTGAAATCTTTGTGAAATTTTTTGAAATTTTTTTAATTTTTATGAAATTTTTTAAATATTTGTGAAAGCTTTCTTTCATCTTTGTGAATTCTTTTGTGTTCGTTTGAAATCATTCAAATCTTTTGAAATCTCAAATTTGTTGAAACATTTTAAAATAGTTTAACATCTTTGAAATATTTATGAAATCTTTCGTATTCCTTTAAAATCATTTAAATATATTAAATCGTTTAAGATCTTTGAAATTGTTGTGAAATCTTTTGAAATATTGTGAAATTTTTCTTAAATCTTCGTTTATAAAATCTTGTTTATCCGTTGAAATAATTGAATTATTTGAAATCTTGGTGAAATATTTTCAAATTTTCTTAAACGTTTTGAAATCGTTTCAAATTTTCGAAATGTTTTAAAATCATTGAAATCTGGTGTACTGTACCCGTTTTCAAATGTTAGAAGTCCTTTCAATCTTTTGAAAGTTTTAAAAGCTTTGTAAAATTATTATGAAATATTTGAAATCTGGTGTACACACCTATTTTAAATCTTTTATATCTTTGTAAAATGATCAAAATATTTTTAAACATTTGAAAACATTTGGAATATTTTGAAACCTTTTGAAATCTTTAGTAATGTTTTGTAATCTGGTGTAAACTCAAAAACCGAGTGGTGAAATTCTTGAAAACCCCGTTACATGGCAATCTACAAAATAATTGGTAAAGTCTACAAAAAATGCCTAGAAATCTCTTTATTTATTCTATAATGAGTAAAAGATAAATTATATCTTGATAAATAATAAACTTTTCAGTAGCAAGTTTTATTCTAAACGAGATGTTTCTTTCATAATGGACTAAAAGATTTAAATTACTTTTCGCATTTCAATCAAATAATTGTTTTGAAAGAAAAAAAATGTAATTCAAGATTCTCGTGAAAAATTCAAGGAGATTTCCAGATTTCCAAGGTCCAAAAAAAATCGAGGAGAATTCGAAGTTTTCAAGGTCGCTGGACACCCTGTATGAAGGGAATAATTAACATACCACTTTGTGCGATTTTTTCCCCTCTGTTGGAATCTTCCAAATTTCTCAGAAACTCCTGGAAGATGTGTAAAGATTTATTCATGCTGGTTTTCTTGTAGTCTCTTATCCTCCTCACATCGATGGATTCCTCTTTTTGTCGGGCTAATTCCTTAGCATCATAAGCGTCGACTTCATCGAGAAGAGTTTGAATGGTAGGGACAGTGTCTGGATCAAAATTATCCACTGTTTTTGGATTGAAAGGAACGCAGACTTTTGTGGTTTTTGGATGAACACAGTACGGAGATTTCAGCAAGTGGTTTAAAGCCTTGGATACGTGGATATCCAATCTGGGATATGAATATTGAATCATTACCTCCTCTATCAAATGCCTTGTGCGCCACTTTTTGGAATTCTGAAATGCATTAAAAGAATCATCAATATATCAACAGGGTGGCCACTCAAACTTCAAAGTAAATTCTAGGATATTTCCCGATTTTCACGGTCAAAAATTCCACTTTTGCCGGTTGACTTTTTGGCGTTTACAACAATAATTATATAATACTAATTACTTTTCATATAAATTTTACAAATAATTAAACATTTTAGAACTCCCGGGTAAAATGAATCGTACAAATGATAGTAGAAGTGATTTTAGACTCCACAGCCCAAATAGCTCTCAAAACAGGGAAAATAGGATGAATTTTCAAGAAAATGGGGGAATAATAAAGGATTACATTTTTTTGAATAACATTAATGTAGGTACCATATTCCTAAGATTTCAAGTCGAAATATATATATGAATTTTCAACAAGAGTTGAGTTTTCTAGCTAAAAAGTCAAATTTCTTAGAAAACACTTGAATTTTAAACCCGAAAAGATTAAATTTCAACCAAGAAAGATGAGTTTCCAACGAAATAGTTCAATTTTCAACTAAATAGTTAAACTTTCAAGCAAATGAGGTAGATTTTCATTTATAAAGTGGTCTTTAATCAAACAAATGCATTTTTAACCAAATAGTTAAATTTTCAAGCCAAAAAGACAAATCTTTTAGAAGACAGTAGTAACATTTTCAACCCAGAAAGATTAATTTTTAATTGAAAAGGACACTTTAGGAAAATAACTGAATTTTCAACAAAATAATAAAATTTTTAACGAAATAGTAGAATTTGTAAAAAAAAATAGATGAATTCTGAACCAAAAATATAATAGTAGACTTTTGAATGAAAAATAATTCACTTTCAACCAAAAAGACTACTTTTGTACTAAAAGATGAGTTTTCAATCCAAAAGATGCATTTTTAATCCAAAAGGACGAGTTTTCTAACCAAAAAGGCAAATTTTCAAAAAAAGCATAAATTTTCGACCAAAAAAGATGTCTTTTTTTAAAAATAGTTAAATTTTCGACCCAGAAAACGGAATTTTCAAGCCAAAAGTTGAATTTTAGACAAAAAATACGTCTTTTTAATAAAATAATTGAATTTTCAAGCAAATAAGATGAATCTTTTCGAATACAGTTGAATTTTCAACCCAGAAAACAGAATTTTCAATCCAAAAGGATGAATTTTCTAGTCAAAGACGAATTTTCACCAACACAGTTGAATTTTCGACTAAAAAATATGAAACTGCAGGAAAATAATAGAATTTTCAATAAAGTAAAAATTGCAACGGAATAGTAAAATTTTTAACCAAAATAGATGTATTCTGAACCAAAAATAAAATAGTAGATTTTTCAATGAAAAATAATTCACTTTCAACCAAAAAAAAACGATTTTTGTACCAAAAGATAAATTTCCAATCCAAAAGGACGAAGTTTCTATCCAGAAAGGCAAATATTCAACAAAAGTTGAATTTTAGACAAAAAAGATTTTCGGCCAAAAATGTGACTCTATAAAAAAATAGCTGAATATTTAATCAAAAAAATTATTTTTCAAACAAATAGTTGCATTTACAACCAAATAATTGGCCTTTCAAGCGAAAGAGACAAATTTTCATAAAAAAAGATGACTTCGTAGCCCAAAAAATTCCTTTTTAAACAAATAGTTGAATTTTCATGCAAAAAAGACAAATATTTTAGAAGACAGTCGAATTTTCAACCCAGAAAGATGAATTTTTAATCCCAAAGGGTGAATTTTCTATCCGAAAAGACGAATGTGCAACGAAATAATTGAATTTTCGACCAAAAAAGATGACTTTTTAACGAAACAGTTTAACTTTCAACAAAGTCCAAATAGTTTAACTTTCAAGCCAAAAAGGGGAATCTTTCAGAAGACGGTTGAGTTTTCAACCCAGAAACATGAATTTTCGACCAAAAAGGTGATTTTTGAAAAAAATAGTTGAATTTTCAACAAAATAATAAAATTGTACCCCAAATAGTAGAATTTGTAACCAAAGAGATGAATTCGGAAACAAAAATATAATAGTAAACTTTTCAATTAAAAATAATTAATTTTCAATCACAAAAGATGAGTTTTCTACCAAAATATAAATTTTCAATCCAAAAAGACAAATTTTCAACAAAATAATTAAATTTTCAACCAAATAGTTGAATTTTGAACCAAAAGAGATGAATTCCAAACCAAAAATATAATAGTAGACTTTTCAATGAAAACCAGCTCACTTTCAACCAAAAAGACGACTTTTCTGCCAAAGGTGAATTTTCAATCCAAAAGATTACTTTTTAATCCAAAAAGACCAGTTTTCTACAAAATAGTTAAATTTTTAACCAAAAAAGATAACTTTTTAACAAAGTAATTGAATTTTCAAAAAGAATAATTATATTTTCTACCAAATAGTAGAATTTCTATCCGAAAGATATGAATTATGGATCAAAAATTCGATAGTAGACTTTTAATTAAAAAGAATTAACATTCAACAAATTAGTAGAATTTTGAACCTAAAGAGATAAAATTCCGAACCAAAAATATAATGGTAGTCTTTTCAATGAAAAATAATTCACTTTCAACCAAAAAAGACGACTTTTCTACCAAAAGATGAATTTTTAATCCAAAAGGACGAATTTCCTACCCAAAAAGACGAATTTTCAACAAAACAGTTGAATCTGCAACCAAAAAGGTGACTTTTAAACGAAAGAGTTGAATTTTCAACAAAATGAAGAAATTATCAGCCAAATAGTCGAATTTGTAACCAAATGAGATGAATTCTGAACCCAAAATATAATAGTTGTCTTTCAAAACAAATAAATTTCGACCAAAAAAGATTACTTTAAAAAAATAGTTGAATTTTCAACAAAATAATAAAATATTCCACCAAATAGTAGAATTTTTAATCAAAAGAGGTGAATTTAGAACCAAAAATAAAATAATAGACCTATTAATAAAAAATAATTTACTTTTAACCAAAAAATACAAATTTTCGACCAAAAGATGAATTTTCAATCCAAAAGCAAAAAACGAGGAAAGGGGAAATTTTCTTAAAAACAGGGGAAAAATAAGGAATTATTTAAAAAGGGGAAAGATTTTGAAATTTGTAATTTAAGAAACCAAGATGAAATTATGTGCAAGAAAGCGACTTCAGTGTTATTTCAGAATATAAACTTCGACGTTCCGCAAGAAAAAGGGCCCATTTCATAAACATAAAATGATCTTCAATATTTAACCGGAGATGGTTGGTAACACTGAGAACAATTCGAAACACATTTTTTTCGAAGAGTGAGACGATATTTAAATGCAAAAATAAAAAAATCTGAAAAACCCCCAGTTTTCAACAAAATTCCTGGCTTTTTCCTGGTGCTCAAAATTGCAGGCTACTTCCTGGTTTTCCCGGTCAGTGTATACCCTGAACAAGAATGATTAAAGAATTAAAAGAATTTATATAAATTTCATACCGATTGCAATTGTTGGGTATAATATTGATCGAATGCTTCCCATCTGGCTTTGCTCGTTGTGCATTTATGAAGAAGCGTTTTTACTTCCGCTCGCATATCCTCCTCGGTATGAATAACTTCTAGGAATTTGTTTATATTTTCCTCGGTCCCTAGCATATTTTGTTCTTCGACACACATCGGAACAAAAACGGGTTTTATAATTCCCAATGCTCGTCTGAAAAGTAAAAAGAAATAGAATATTTTACATTACAGTTTAAATCGTTGCTTTCTCAGCAGGGTGTTTACTGAAATCCTGGAAAAAAATTCCCTGACAATTAACGGTTTTTTCCAGGTATCTCAAGTTTTTTCCAGATATAATTTTTCATAGTAAGGAGCCATTCAAATAACTCCTATTTTTTAAAACAATCGACTCGGAATATGCACACAGTTTAACGAGTTTATTATAAATATTGTTTTTTTTTCAGTTTCTAGGGATTCAATTAATATGTTTAATTCAGAAAGATTTAACAAATCATATTAAATAATACTAAAAACATAATTTTAATCATTTCTTGAATTTGTCCCTAAAGTACATGAATTTAAATAATAAATCAAAGAAATTTTTATTGTATTTTCTCATACTTAAAATTCAGTGCATATTTAAGTAAAATTAATGTGAGTACTATATTACATTTAATTTGAACCGCTTCAAATTCCTAACTTTTCAAGTAAAAATATTGCATTTTCAATAAGATACATGAATTTTTAACCTAGTAGTTTAATTTTCAACCAAAAATATTGATTTTCTACCAAACAAGACGATTTTTCAACCAAATACATGAATTCTCAATCAAATAGTTGATTTTTCAACCAAATAATTGAATTTTGAACCAAAAAAGATCAGTTCTCAAACAAAAATGGAGAGCAGTTAAATTTTCAGTTACAAACATTATTTTTCCACACAAAAAATGTCAACCAAAGCGATGAATTTTTAACTAAAATTATGAATCTTTAACTGAACAAATGAATTTTAAATTTAAAAAATGTATTTTTAACAAAAGAGTTTAACTTTCAATTAAGTACCAAGGAGAATGTAAGATTTAATGAATAAATAAGTTCAACCAAGAAGATGAATTTTCAACTAAAATGATGAATATTTAACTAGAAAGCTGGAATTTTCAACCAAAAAGATGAATTTTCAAAGAAGATTAATTTTCAGACAAAAAGATTAATTTTCTACGAAAATGATTTTTCAAGAAAATACCAAATACTTGAATTTTAAACTAAAAAATATCAGTTTTCTGCCAGACATATGATAGTTAAATTTTCAGTTAAAAAAAATTGATTTTCAACCAAACTGATGAATTTTCAACTAAAATGATGAATCTTCAACTGGAAAAGTCGAATTTTAAACAGAAAAGATGAATTTTCAACTAAAATGATCAATTTTTAACTGAAATAGTTAAACTTTTCAACCAAAAAGGTGAATTTTTAACCAAGAACATTAATTTCTACCAAAAAAGACATATTTTCAACTAAAAAAGATAATTTATCAACTAAAATGATGAATCTTCAACTAAAATAGTGGAATTTTAAACAAAGAATATGAATTTTCAACTAAAATGATGAATTTTGATCTTGAATAGTTGAATTTTCAACCAAGAATATGAATTTTCAGCCAAGAAGATTATTTTTTATGAAAAAAGAAACGAATTTTCAACTTAAAAGGATAAATTCTCAAACAAAAATTGAAGATTTAAATTTTCAGCAAAAAAAATTGATTTTGAACCAAACTGATGAATTTTCAACTAAAATGATAAATCTTCAACTGGAAAAGTCGAATTTTAAACAAAAAAAGATCAATTTTCATCTAAAATGATCAATTTTTAACTGCAATAGTTCAAATTTTCAACCAAAAAGGTGAATTTTTAACCAAGAACATTAATTTCTACCAAAAAAGACATATTTTCATCTAAAAAAGATAATTTATCAACTAAAATGATGAATCTTCAACTAAAATAGTGGAATTTTAAACAAAGAATATGAATTTTTTGTAATATCTTCGTAATGAATAATAACTATTATCATTTTATTATTTCATTAAATAGTTCTTACAAAATACAAACAATTTTTAAATACACTCATATAGAAAAATTAGTTTTTACGAAGATAATAGCAAAATAGGGCAAAAAATGACCGAATCCCATGCATTTGGTCCATCATTTTCCCCTCAGCACTCAACGAAGTGAATTTTGCTTCCATAGATCTCATTTCCATAGGGCGCGAAAAGTTTAAACCATGTTATTTTTAATTGTTTTGTTTTGTCAAAGAAATTTTTTTAATGTATATGTGTTATTGATGTATATATTGTTTTTAAAATAAATAATCAAGTTTTACATCCCGCAAAGTTATAAAATATTTTGAACTTCTGGAAAAAGATTAAAGATCGATAAACACTTGTTGCTTCCAGTACCACAGGTGAATTCAGGTGGATTTGCAATTGCCGGATGGAAATGGAAAGAGTTTAAAAGCACTAATATTGAAATAAAAACATGTTTCGAGAAGGTATTTTAAACGCTTTAAATGTAAACTGCAAAAATGGTTGAAAATTATATTGATCTAGTGTCCCCAATTGATAGTAAGTACAAAATACTTCATCGTAAAAAGTTATAACCCCCAAAATCTGATCCTTTGCACTTGTAGCGATTCTATTATATTCTAATAAGCGGGTATTTCTTAATTACAGATTATATTCAGATCTCTGTAATTATGAAGCAAAAGTTGTTTCAAATTGCAAAACAAGTTGACAAAAATATTTTTGTCATCTTATTAAATTTGAATTATTTTACAATTTGTTGTGCATTTTTATCGTAAAACATTTCTATATGTAATTGTTTTTAATGGAAATAACGTATCACAGAATATTATTTTTGGAATCTAATATAATTTTATTTTTCATGAGCTACATTTTTATACAAATGCTCAAGGATGTTCAACTTTTTTTTTGTACAAGTTTACAATTAGGTTGTAAAATCAAGCTTTTTCTACAAACTCAAAGAATTCTTTAGAATTAAAATTTCATAATTTTTGGTTTAAAACGATTAAAACTGTATATAATTGAAGAATTTCATTAAATTTCTTGAAAGTAGTATCGTTTATTTATAAAAAATATATACTTTTCACCTTTTTATATACCTTTTCATGATATAATATTCTTGTTAGTAATTTATTTGCTTTGTATTTTAATTTTTTTCAATTACTTCCTCCTGACAATTATATTTTTAGTTATAAATTGTATTATTTGCTTGCAAATTCACTAATTTGTTTAAAAAGTCATCTTTGTTTATTGAAAATTCAACCGTTTTGTTGAAAGTTTTACTGCTTTATTGAAAACACTTTTTTTGTTTCTTTGAAATATAATTTTTTCTACTGAAAATGGTTAAAAAATAATTTTTTCAAATTAAAAATCCAACGACTTGGTTAAAAGTGGAACCACTTTATTAAAAAGCATTTTTTGTTTAAGAATTATCATTTTAGTTCAAAATTCATCCCTTTGATTGAAAATTATTGTTTTTGTTTGAAAATTAATTATTTTAACTGAAATTTTAACTATTTCAGTTGAAGATTCATGATTTTATTTGAAAATTTATTTTTAGTTCGAAAATTCTTACATCTTTTTTGGCTGCAAATTCGTTGTTTTTTTTTTTTTGTAGGAAACTAATCTTAGTCGTTTGAATTTCCTCTTTTTTGCTTAAAAATGCAACTGTTTGGTTGAAAATAAACTTTTTTGATAACAATTCATATTTTCGGGTTGAAAATTCAACTATTTTACAGAAAATTTGTCTTTTGACTTGAAAGTTCAACAGTTCTTAAATCTTTTTCAGTTGCAAATTTGTTTTTTTTTTTTTTTTTAGGAAACTAATCTTAGTCGTTTGAATTTCCACTTTTTTGAGTAAAACTACAACTGTTTAGTTGAAAATGAACTTTTTTGTTAAAAATTCATATTTTCGGGTTTAAAATTCAACTATTTTACAGAAAATTCGTCTTTTTTGGCTTGAAAGTTCAACAATTTAGATAAACTTTTTTTTCTTGACTGAACAATCTTTATTTTTTGAAAATTCGTCTTTTTGGCTGGAAAAGTCATCACTTTAGTTCAAAATTCATCTCTTTGACTGAAAATTTAAATTAGTTTTTTTTTATTTGGTAATTAATTTTTTTGACTTAAAAATTTATATTTTTTGTTGAAGGTTCGTTTCTTTTGTTGAAAATTTACCTATTTTTATATTTTTTTAGTTTAAAATTAAGTTTTTTAACTTAAAATGAAACTTTTTTCTTTTCTTTTGAAAAGTGATCTTTGTTACTTGCAAATTCGTCTTTTTTGGTATAAAACTAATCTTATTGGTTTGAATGTTCTCCCTTCTTGGTTATAAAAAGGCAACTGTTTGGTTGAAAATTAATTTGTTTTTTGAACATTCATATTTTCGGGTTAAAAATTATACTATTTTACAGAAAATTCGTCTTTTGACTTGAAAGTTCAACAATTTGAATACATTTTTTTTTCTTGACTGAAAAATCTTTATTTGTAGAAAATTTGTCTTTTTGGTGAGAAAATTCATCATTTAAGTTGCAAATTCATCTGTTTGGTTGAAAGTTTGTCTCTTTTAGTTGAAAGTTCAAATATTTGTTTAAAAATTCCTGTATTTTGTTGAAAATTTGTCTTTTTTTTTGCGATACCGTTACACTAAATCTTTATTTTCTCGAAACAAAATAATTTTTTGTATAAACATTTTTTCATTCTTATTTAGCATATCGCGGGAGTAAGTTTTTATTATTATTTTTTTTTTGTAATTGGAAATTAGATTTTTTATTGTTCTTATTCTATTTTTCGGAACTGGATTTTTTTAATCATACTTTTTTGCCCTCAATTTAGAAACACTTCAGCTCGGGAGTAGACTTTTGTTTCGTCTTTAAATGGTGATTTCGATTTCACAAAAGGCTTTTTTGCTCTCCTGAAAAATCCCTGCAAAAATTACTGCAACCCTTCAATTATTAATCATGCTTTCATTTAAATTTAAAAGAAAATACTTTTGATATTAATTTTCTTTTCCTTGCTTTTATTTTCAGGCGAATCAGAGCACTTCGATTTGAATAGCTCTTTTCAGTCATCGGCTGCCATCAGGAGCTCCACAAGTCGAGGCAGATTACCATCTCTCATTCTCGCAGCAGGAACTATCGAAGGTTCAATCGGAAACACCTCCATCGAATCTCTGCAATCAACAATCATAGGTGGTGCTTTCGACTCTAAAGACTCATTTTCTTCTCCCAGTGAAGCTTTACCAAATCCCCATTTTCCTGCTGATGATCATCTTAATAAAAGAATCTCCACAGAAGAGGAATCCGCAGACTGCGAGTCCATTCCAGAACCTCAAGCACAAGATACATTCACAATCTCCAATACGAATCACAATAAATCTCTTCCTTTATCAGATTCTTCAAATAAACGCCGCCCTGAAGACATCAATATAATTTCCGAAGATATCGATGTATATGAAGACTCCCAGCCCTCTGAAAAATGTATATCCGGGTTTGTGTCGAATGAAGCTACTAATTTCTCGAGTAAATGCCCTGATCTTCCACCTCATCGCCAACCTTTGAAAACCATTTTGGAAGAATCGTCTACTTTGAGCAACACGGATTCCAAAATGATTTCGGGCACTTCGCAGACCGATCGTAGTCAAACTTCACAGGACTCGAGTAGAACAGATTTGAATAACACTGGAAATGACCTGAAATCCATCGTGAAGCATTTAAGGAAACCGGGGAAAAAAATTGAGAGTGAGTCCTCGCCCGATTGGTATCCTTCTTCTACCACCGCAATATTGAAAACCCCGAAAAACACTTTGCAGCCGAAGAATGTTGCACAGAGGCATGGAAAAGAGAAGAATTATTCTTCGATGTCTCCGTTCTCCAGTGTTGAAGCTAACAAGGAGAATCTCAATTTGAAGAAAACTAGTCTTAGAGAAACAGTCACTTCTGCTCCCAAGAAAAACATAGTTGGTTTCTCCTCAAAAGTTTGTCAATTTTCTTCTTTAAATGAAGGTATCGACCGATCCCAGAAGAAGAAATACCCCACGACACCTCGCTTCAGACGAAATGAAGATAATAGCAAATCGAAGAATATAAATACTCTCATCGGCAGTGAAGATTGCTTTTTGGAGAAAACGTATCAAAATAATCTGAGAAGGAGTTTCTCGTTTTCTGACATCTTAAGAGAAGAATCAACAACTCCTGAGGTTTCGAAATTGAGTAAGGAAAATGATCTTCGCAGCAAAAATAAAAATCCTCTACAAAATCCTGGCCGATTTGCTGAACGTAAACCGCAGGAGAGGACGAAGAAATACAGAAAGCGGAGAAGTAAATCGCTTGAAAATAACACTAATATGCCGGCCTCTTCGGGAATTCGTCCACTGGCAGTCCCTGCCAGAAGAGCACGAGGTATGATTCCAATTTTGAATTGTGCAGTTTAATAACTTCAAAAAATAATAATTTGAGAGGTATGGTTTTATTTTTCATTCGTTTGAATTGTTTCGAATGCTTTTAAAGTCATTCAAATCCTCTTGAATTCTTTTAACTTCTTTGAAATCTTATGAATTTTTCCGAATTCCCGGATATATATATCTAAATTCTCTGAATTCGTTGAATCGTGGAATTTCCTAAATTCTGAGAACTCCGAATTCTTCAAAATTCAAAATAATGCAGAATTCAGGAGAATTGAAGGAATTCAAGAAATTCTATGAATTCGGGGGATTTAGACTACTCATAGAATTTTAGAATATTCAAAGATTTCAGAAAATTCCGAATATTCAAAGATTTAAGAAAATTCCGAATATTCAAGGAATTCAGGATTTTCAAGGATTAAAGAAAATTCAGAGAATTTCAGAACATTTAGGCAATTCAAGGAATTTAGATAATGCAGAATATATAAGGAATTCAGGAAATTTAGTAAATTCAAAGAATTTCAGAAATTTATGATATTCAGGGAACTCAGAATATTCGAGGATTTCAGAAAAGTCAGAGAATTCCAAATATTAAAGGAATTCAGGATATTCCAGGATTACGGGGAATTCAGAGAATTGCAGAGCATTCAGGAATTCAAGGAATTTAGAGAATTCAGAATATTTAAAAATTGAAGAAAAACAGGGGATTTAGAGAATTCAAGGAATTTCCGGAATTCAGAATATTTAAGGAATTCCGAAGAATTGAAGAAATTAGGGGGATTCAGATAATTCAAGGAATTCAGAATATTTAAGGATGTCAGAGAATTCAAGGAATTCAGGAAATTCACAATATTCCAGGATTTCAGGGAATTTAGAGAAATTGAATATTTCAGAGAATGCAAGGAATTTAGAATATTCTAGGAATTCCGAATATTCAAAGAATTCAGAATATTCTAGGATATCAGAGAATTCAGAAAATTTCAGGATTTTGAGAGCGTTTAAGGAATTGAGAATATTCCAGGAATTTAGGGAATACAGAGAAATGAAGGATCTTAGAAAATTCATATATTTTCAGGAATTCATAGAATTCAAGAATTTTAGGGATTACAGAGCGCTTCTGGAATTCAGGATATATTACAGGAAGTCAATGTACTCAAGGATATCAGAGAATTCAAGGAATTCAGGAATTTAGAATATTCAAGGAATTAAGAGAATTTCAGGGATTTCAAAGCATTTAGGGAATTCAAGGAATTTAAAATGTTCTAAGAATTTAGAGAATTGAAATATTTTCAGGTATTCTGGAAATTCGGGATATTCAAAGATTTCTGGGAATTGAGAGGAATCGGAGGTTTCAGAGAATTTAGGAATTCTGGGAATGTAAGGAATTTAGAATATTCAAGGAATTCTAGGAATGGCAAATATTTAAAGAATTCAGTATATATCTGGGAATTCAGAATATTCCAGAAATTCAGAGAAATCAATTATTTTAGAGAATTCAAAGATTTTAAGATATTCAGGGAATTCAAGAATTTCAGGGAATTAAGAGAATTTCGGGGATTCCACAGCACTTCGAGAAATCAGAATATTTCAGGAATTCACTGAATTCAGAATATTCAAGGATATAAGAGAATTCAAGAATTTATAAAATGCATAGAATTTCAAGAATATTTCAAGAGATAATTTAGAGAAATCAAAGATTTCTCAGAATTTAGGGATTCAGATAATGCAAGGAATTTAGAATATTGAGGGAATTCTAGAAATTCCGAATATTAAAAAAAAATCAGGAATTTAGAGAATTCAAGGATTTCAGAGGATTTCAGGGATCTCAAAACGATTCAGGAATTCATAATATTCAAGTATTTCAGAGAATTCAGAGAAATCAACGATTTTAGAGAATTCTAGGAATTCAGATTTTCAGGAATTCAGGGGGGTAGTTATGATATAACTTTTTAACTTTCATTTCCACTCCCACTTTTCCGAAATTCACTTTTTTCTTTTTTTTTGCGTTGTTAAAAAGTTACAATTAAAATGCCCAAAGAGAACCGACATGATTTTCGAAAAAGTTTTCCCAGAAAATTCCCAGAAAAGATTCTTAATTTTAAGGCTATAAATTTGGTATTGTACCAGTTTTTAGCAATTCAAATTCCAAATTTAAAAATTTTAAACGCTTTAAATTTGCAAGTGGTCCATTTTTACGTTGTAAAATTGTTTAATTTTCAAGTTTAAATGCTTAGTAGCGAAATTATTTAAATTTATAAGCCTAAGAATGAAAAATCCTCCATTTTTATAGCCTCCAAGTCTTTAAAAGTGTAGAATTTTAAGTAGTCCTCATTTATAGGTTGTTTAATATCGACGACTTTGAATTTTTATTTTTTCAATTATTTAAAGTATTTAATTTAAAACGCTTATCGAAGCGATTGTGGACATTTATATCTTTTTGTACATGTAGCCCTGTAAATGGTCCTTGACTGTAGGGATTAATATTCTAAATAAATAAATAAATCAAATTTCAGGTTAAAATTAATGATTTAACTAATCATTTTTAATTATTATTTTTCCAACTATAAAATATAATGATTTTCAAACGATACAATTTTGAGAGATTTAAAAATAAAACCAAACCAAAAACGTAAAAATAATATGTTTATTTCAAAAATACTAGTTTCTAATTTATAATTTAATTTTGATGTACAATTTCGAAGATTCAAAATTGACCCCAAAGAATTTCGTATATTATTCACTGAACCTTATTATTTTCCTTCTACACTTATGTGCTTCTAAACTTTAAATAATAAAACGAACAAGTTTAAAAAAAAGATAAAATAAAAAATATATAAAATAATTAATAATGATTTTAAATATTGATAACAATTTTATTCTTGAAAATTTATTAACTAAATCTAAAATTTTACCAGGACCTCGGGAACGAGCACTAAACGTCCCACCACGAATGGAATTAACGAAGTCTTCTTCAGAAAAAAGTCTGAATAGGACTCCGATGTCGACTATGGAACTGTACCCAGAGAGATATCTCCGATCAAAATCTCAAGAAAAGACCTCGCCAAGGAAACCACCCTGGAGGCCCTAATTTTTTTTGGTTAGAATATTTTTTTATTTTTAAAGTCTATAAACTGTTATATATACATAATTTCATCTCCAATTTAGTTGATAGGAATATGCAGATAAAATCTCGAATTATATCTGCAGAGTATTGAAAATGTTTATACTAGTATTAATTTACTATCTTGTTTTTAAAAAGTTACAAAGTGCAAGTTTTATATGTAAGATTTATATCATTAATGTCGTCGATACTAGAATAAGTAAAAGAAAAAACAAAGATTTTTATACGAAGATTGTATCGAAACATTGCAAAGTATTTGACTAGTTTTACGATTTCTACCTTTAGTCAATATTATTTAATTGCAGCTTTCTCAGTACCTCAAGTTGATTTTACTAGTTTTGTAAATAAATTTTATATCTCGAAATGAAAAATAAGGTATTTTTTAAATTTATTGTCTTTCATAATACAGATCAAAAATTGATTCCTCCAGTCATCAGGATTCTGACAGGAATTTGATCCACCTTTGTACAAATTCATCTTTTTTATAACTCGGTCATGGTGAAATTTTTGATTCTTGAATAGTTGAGTTTTAACCAAAAAGATGAATTTTTTACTAAAATGAATCTTTAACGGGAACAGTTGAAGTTTCAACCGAAAAGATGATTTTTCAACAAAGAAGATTAATTTCTATAAAAAAGGACGAATTTTCAACAAAATACATGAATTTTCAACTAAAAAAGATAAATTTGCAACCAAAAATTGAATAGTTAAATTTTCGGTTAAAAAAAATTAATTTTCAATTAAAATGATGAATCTTCAACTTGAATAGTTGAGTTTTAACCAAAAAGATTAATTTTTTACTAAAATGTTGAATCTTTAACTGGAATAGGTGTTTTTTCAACCAAGAAGATTAATTTCTACCAAAAAAGACGATTTTTCAACAAAATACATGAATTTTCAACTAAAAAATATAAATTGTCAACCAAAAATTAAATAGTTAAATTTTCAACCAAGAAGATTAATTACTACCAAAAAGACGAATTTTCATCAAAATACATGGATTTTCAACAACAAAAAAAATTAAATTGTCGACCAAAAATGGATAAGTTAAAATTTCAGTGAAAAAAGTTAATGCTTAACCAAAGAGATTAATTTTAAACTAAAATAAGGAGCCTTGATAAAAGGATAATATTTCAACCAAAAATTGAATACTTAAATTTTTAGTTAAAAAAAAATTAATTTTCAACGAAAGAGATAAATTTTCAACTAAAATGATGGAATATGCAATTATAAAAGTTACATTTTCAATTTAAAACATTAATTTTCACAACAAACATTTCAACGAAATAGTTCAAGTTTCAACTTGATTAGTTAAATTTTCAGTGAAAAAAAATATATATAAATTTCAGCAAAAAAGAAAAACGAATTTTCAACAAAATAACTCATTTTTCAACCAAAGGGATGAATATTCAATTAAAATGATAAATCGTCAACCAAAAAAATTAATTTTTAACAAAATAGTTTAACTTTCAATAAAGTAATTAAATTTTCATTCAAAAAAATATGAATTCTGAACGAAACATATAGTAGTTGACATTTCAACCAGAAAAGATTTTAATTTTTAATCAAAAACAGTTGAATTCAACCAAAAATAGACTACTTTTCAACATGAGCTGAATTTTCAACTAAGAAAGAGTTTTTAGTCAAGAGAGAGAAAAAATTGGAAATAAACTGTTAAACTTTCAACAAAAAAAAGAACAACTTTTCCACAAAATACATCAATTTTCAAATGACAAAAAAAACTAATTTTCAACAAACTAGTTAAATACAGTAACATAAAGATACTTTTACAAATGAAGAATCATTGTTATTCAATTTTATATTGCAATTAAAAAAAAATCAAGCACACTTTCGAAAAATTCCCTGACTTTAAAAAACAAATGCCCTGACATTTCCAGACTTTTATAGGCATATAAAAATTCACTGGTAATTCCAGATTTTCCGGGGTTTTGAGGTAGGATAAACACCCTGAATTAGGAGAATTGTCTTGCCATCCATGAAGAAACAAAGTTGGTTGTCTTTGGGAAGAAAATCAGAATTTTCCTTTAAAAAAAAAAGTAGGAAGTTTTGACAAGTTTCTGGAATTTCAAACAATTATCATTAAAAAGTTCAGCTTTGAATTGATCAATAATTTCACATTTCTTTCGCTGAAAAAGCTGATAAAATCAGAAGTCTACTCTGAACATATTTTTTGGAATATGTAAATTAATTTATTTGTTCGTACATCGAGGAATTAACTCTCAATTATTTACACGCACATTTTTCAATTTCTGTAAGGATATTAAAAATGTTTAAAATATTTTAAAATAATAAAAATTTCAAAATATTTCAAAGTTTTCAAGGGATACAGAGACTTCAAGAGATTTGAAAAGATTTTCAGAAATTCAAAATATTTCAGAGTTATTTATAGAATTTCTATTTTATATATATATAAAAAAGAGAAACTATAAAGGAATTTGAAATTCTTAAAATTATGACTTGTTTTCTAAAATATGTAGTTTACCCATTATAATTACGGAATGTAGTTTTAATTACAGTCATAATTGTAAAATGTAGGTTTAATCTATAATGAAGGATTCGTTAATCCACTGGAAAGAATTCCGAATTAATTCCTAATTCAATAAATCTGAGAGTAAATCGTTTTTACGTGAAAATATAGATTCAACACTTTGAAAATAATAAAAATTTCAAAATATTTATAAGATTTTACAATGATTTCAAGAGATTTGAAAATACTGTTTAGGTGCCAAGAACTATTAACAAAAAGTTTGACTGGCAGCTCTTCAGTGGTACCCCGGAGTTCCACTGACTTCTAAATGTTCACAATTTTATAAAAATGTGATTCGCCAAAATAGACGTAAAAGAAGTAATTTTCACTCAAGTATACCATTATCTACACTAATTATTATTACTGTTAATATTATTACTGTTGCAGTTATTTTTACAATAATGTAAACAATATATTCTGTTCAGCTCACTTAAGAAAAATAAACGGAGATATTTTAATTTTACATTAGCAGTAAATTTACAATATGACTTCTGTGAAGGATGAAAATTCTTAGTATATCTTTACACAGAAAGTATTACGTACTAACTCTTTCAGATAAAAATCTGAATTTTTCTTGTATTATCGTAATTTCTACTAGTATTAATCCATAGTTTTAATAAATTCGATCGCGGAGCAAAATTGAGTCCACCAATATTGTTCTTCACCCTGCAAATGATTACCGTAGAAACTTTCGACATACTGAACTGTTGATAACAACGACGGTGGATTTGTCTGCAAAATAAAAGGAATCATACCCAATCAATATGATGAATTCTATATGAATTCTTCAATGCTCCTCCGCTACTTTTCAGTAACTTTTTCTCACCTTTATGATAACATAAACGAGTACTGGAATCAGATCATCAGCGGCAGGAATTCCTCTCTCCGAAGCCATGCACAGCAGGCTCATAATTGTGGTTGCGCATCTAAAAACGCATTGAAATTTATCCCTAGGAGTTTTGTACGCCGATATTACGGCCAACTCGGCTTGCGCCCAGGGCCAAGGACACTCGTAATGATAAATCTTTGGAATACGCAAATCCTTATGATTGGGCGTCAATCCCTTGGACAGTTTTTTAATATGATCGCTGAGAACTTGATCTCTGCTTGAATCACCATCTCCATTTGGATAGAGAGCATTATAGTACATTTGAGCCATTACGATTCTTTCCATCACTATTCTCGCCAATTCCAACTGACCGTTACTGGCCGCTAAAACGTTCAATCAATCAATTAAACACAGTGCAGGCATCATAGTCCAAAAGGGGCTCAAAAAAGGGGAAATAGGGTCATTTCCTCACGAAAAAGGGGAAAATAGGGGAAAGATTAAACATTTATTTTTACATGCCAAAAAGAACAAACAACCTTTTTATAAGAAATGTTATATTTTCAAATAATTTTCAATGATTTCTTCCATTGAAGAATTTATTTTTAAAAATTGGATATACTTAGGTCGTGGAAATCCATTCACAGTGATATAAAAAAGTTAGAAAAAAAATAAAAATAGTTAAATACACTATTTTAATATGTTTAACATCGCTCTCCTAAATATTTCTTTCCAAGATTTGCCATTTCTTCCTTACTATATTTAATACTTTCAATGTAAATTTAAAACTACACTCTTCAGTAGAGCGAAGTAAAAATGCTAAAATTAATCGAATCGTTTGAGAGGATTAGCGATTTGTAGGTCGACATCCAAAATAAGTAAAGAAAACAAATTTTGAAATCGGTTAGTATCTTCTGTTCCCTTTTTTACATTTACAATTTTAAAGTTTTTAAAATTCAAAAATAAATTTTGCCTTATTTAGAATTTTTTGAAAATGTACAAAAACATGGTTTTTAAATTGGTTCGAACATGAAATTTCTTCAGCTTGAACCAAAGAAACATATTATTTTTTACTCATGTGAAACATTTTTTTCTTGGTGTTTATAACGTTCCCAAATCGCAAAAAAATATGAAATCCCAAAAATCCTAAATTACGACAAAAGTTTTTTCCAAAAAAGCAAAATGATAATATGTTTCTTTGGTTCAAGCTGAATAAATTTCAGGTTCGACATAATCAACTTTTTTTTAAATGCGTGCATATCACTCAATAAAAAAAAAACAATCTGTAAATATAACACTTCGTCATAATTTTTGAACCAATAGGAAAATATCATAAATAATTTATTTAAGTGTTATAATTGCTTTAATTATTATTCAATAATGGGTACACTTACTACTTTCAGAGAATTTTCCGCGTGATTCAAATATTGTTTTTTCAAATATCGTATATTTAAAGAGAAAAGGGGAAATTTTTTGAGAATAGGGACAAAAAGGGGAATTTCAAGAAAAAAGGGAAAACTAAGAAAAAAAGGGGAAGACTGTGCACCCTGAGAGTGGTGTAGTCCTAAAAGAAAAAGTGGCCTGGCGTTACTTTCCATAAACTATGTTACTATCTCGTTTCTCGTTATTCATCTCGTTTGGTTAAAAATTCTATTATTTGGTTGCAAATTTAATTAATTTGCTGAAAATGCAACTATATTGTTAAAAAGACAACTTTTTTTAAATCAAAAATTAAACTAATTTATTAAAAATTCATTCTTTTAGTTGAAGTTTCATCTCTTTGGTTGAAAATAAATTTTTTAAATTGACAATTAAACTATTCCATTTTTGGTTAAAAATTTATCTTTTTTAGTTGAAAGTTCAACTTTTTGGTTGAAAATTTATCCTTTTTGGTTAAAACTGCAATTGTTTGGTTGAAATATCAACTGCTACATGCTTTGTTGAGAAGCATGTCTAATAAAATGTTCTAAGCAATTGCCCGGATGCTTATGTGTGTCGATGTCACACTTTTTTGTGAACACGATAATTTTAAAACGGTTGCAGATAAATTGATGAAATTTGGAGGGCTGATTTTCACCACTAATATCTTGAAACTGACCGAAGGGTTTCTAAAAATATGTATTGCATTTTTTTAGGAATTAATAATATTTTTTAAATCGGTTTTTTATAGTAAAACTTTTTTCATTAACATAATTCAAAGTTGATGCAAGAATATAAAAGATTCCTTGGTTCGGGACGAATCGATTGACCTATAATATTAATGCATTTTATCAAAGGGTACATAAGTTATCGTCATTTATATTATATTGAAAATCGAATGCCCTATAATATTGATACATTTTATTGTGGAGTGAGGAAGTTATGGCAATGCATAACAGTTGAAAAACTGGGTTTTTGTAGTAAGACTTTTTTCACTAACATAATTCAAAATTCATGCCAGAACGGAGAAGATTCCTTGATTCGAGGTAAGTCGATTGACCTATAATATTGATACACTTTATTGAAGAGTAAGGAAGTTATGCTCATTTATAATATTTGAAAGGTCTGTTTTAAGTAGAAAAACGTTTTTCATCGATATAATTCAAAGTGGATGCATGGATAGAAAAGACTTTTTGATCATAAATTTTCAAATAAAATAATTCTGACTATTTTTGTAAAAAAAATCATAAAGTTGGGAAAGGGATAGGGTGCGACAGAACTTTTCCGTTCCCTTTTTCAGCTCGAAAAATTACCGTTTCAAATACAAAATTTAATTTGTCTGATTTGTCATTGTATTTTAAAAATGGTTTGTATTATTTTTCAATTTTTAATTTTTTTAAACTTGTATTTTTAAACTAATCAAAATGAAAACCTTAGTTTGTCTATTATTTAAAAAATCACTAATGCTTCTTCTATGAGGAAGCAAATACATTTGCTAACGGGAAGCAAAGTGCTCGTGAAATGAGCACTATATAATTATAGATAGAAACAAAGTGGATATACTCGAGATCGAATTCATAGTTATTTGTAAACTATCTCAGTTCACCAGACATCTGGTACACCTTCATAAGCTACTTACCTGTCCACTGTCACAGGAAACGAGGCCCTCACCTCAATACGAATATTTCCCAACACCCACAAAAATATTCATTTTTGAAAAACAAAATCTGAACTGTAACACTACAAATCTTGAGTTAGTTAGCATTTTCAAATTGTACCGCAAAAACGAAATTTCTCATTAATTCCAGATTAAAGAAGAAAAATATACATAGTAGATAATTTATGGTATTTATGGCAAGTCTATACATTCCTTCGTAGATAAATATGTAAAAGTAGACTAACGGAATAGTGAATGCAGCTAATATTGGTGCATTATTGAGAATTATTATTATTATTCATTATTATTCATAATAGAGAACAACATACATTTAATTCATAAACAACTGTTTATCATACTTTGAAGTGTGAGCGACTTCATCTAACAATATTTCTTTCAGTATTGTATCAATTTTTATTAAAAAATAATTCTTTAGGATGGAAAATAAAAAAATGTATTCATGTGAAAATTTGCATGAATCTTCTTAATTTCCTAGTTTACGCTACTATACAGAGCCGGCGGAACGCAGGTTATCTATCTTTCTCGCTCCTTAAGGAGCGTGAATGTAAAGGAATTAGAGTAAGGTACCTCATCTCGAAAGTGCGCATGCGCAGCTTTTTCACCAGTGCCTAAAGTAAGTCATCTTCAAACTGCGCATGCGTGAGAATTATTTCGCACACAATCTGCTCAAATAAGGTCCTTTAGGCACCATTTAAAAGCATGAAAAGTTGAACTTTTGAGGTGGGTGTTGCAAAAACAACTTTTTGAATTTCTTGAAAAATTAAAAATTCCAATTTTCATCGCACACAAAAAATGAAAAATCAAAAAATCCATTTTGCGGTCAAACTATGCAAGATATGAAAAAAGATGAAGGAACAAAAAATTGTGCATATGAAAAAGATCTACAAATTTCTCAATCATCACTTTTTTGTAGGATGCGTAGTTTTTGTTTTATTTGTAAAAGATAGCATTAAAAATAGAAAAATTAGATCTTTGTAAAAACGGCTCAAGGTCCGTAAAAAGACGAATAGACGAAAATTGTGCATTAAAGGCGGAGCGACAAGGTTCCCACAAAAGTAGGAAGTCGAAGTGAAGGCGAAAGAAGGGAGAAAGGAAGGAAAAAAGAAGTGTGAGTAGCGTTTTAGAACGTATCAGGGCTAATGAATAAAGATGAAGGATTCTGGAAAGAGGTGAAGAAATGGAATGTAGTGATGTTGAGTATAACCTGGGCATATGAGAAGGATTGGAGGAGGGTAAAGAGAAAGTTACCCAAGGGATATATGTGGCAGATGCAAGAGGCAAAGAAAGAGAAGGTAAAGGAAAGAAAGAAAGGGGGTATGGTGTCAGGAGTAAATAATGAATTGGTTCGAGAAAAGAGAATAGAAATGGGATTTGAGGGTACAGATGGAGTAATGACAAGAATGATAAAGATAGGAAGAAGAAAGGTGAGGATAGTTTGCATTTACAGAAAAAGGAGAGAAAAAGAGGGTTGGAGTGTGATTAGGAAATGGGTGGCGAAAAAGGATGATGAATTGGCGTTGATAGGAGGTGATCTGAATGCTTGGACAGAGGAATAGGAAGGAGAAATATAGGATGAAGAGAGTGAGACTCAGGAGAAAATCGAAACACAAACAGGTGGACCAGGAGGGTAGGACTCTGTTGGAAATTCTGGAAGATACAGGATAGTTCATTTGTAATGGTAATTCAGAAGGGGATGAGGAAGGCGAGATTGGGTTTGCAGAAAAAAAGGGAAACGTTGATAGACTACATTCGACAAGGAAAAAAGCAAAGATGGGCGAATGGGAATTTGACAAGCTAAAGAATATACGAAAAGAACAACATTCTCCTGGAAACCTCTGCGGCGACACTAATCGTCGCGAGCATTGGGTCACTCATGTATTTCATATGGATGACCTGATGATCTATGCTTCTGGTAAGAGCAAACTTCAGAGTGCCTTGAATATCGTGAAGAAGTACACAAGAGAGATTGGTATCGACCTTGGATTGGACAAGTGTGCTAAGATTCATCTAAAGAATGGAAAGATTATTGGCGTTCCCAATGACCTTGTGGATATAAGTCTTATTTGACATCTTGACAATGGAGAGACCTATACATACCTGGACGTGCCTCAAAGCTGCATTCAGGACGTAACATCAGTATAGGATACTCTCCAAAGCAGATACATGCATCTTCTTCGACCGATTTGGGCTTCAACTCTATCGGCGTTGAACAAGATATCTGCGACTAACATGCTTGCTGTCCCGCTTCTACCCTACTCGTTTGGGGTGGATCAATGGACGAAGAACAAGCTTATGGCCCTTGATATCGCCACACGTAAGATCATGCATATGCATAAAAGCTTGCATATCAATTCGTCCATTTCGCGATTATGAATCTCACGCCGCGCCGTTAAGGCGGACGCGGACTTCTGAATCTCCAATGAATCTCCTGCAAGTGGCAGAGATCCTCACTCAAAAATGGTCAGGAATCACAAGTTGATTGGCAAAGGAGCGATCCTTTACAAAGCCGCGGAGCAGGCGGCTGAGACCTTTGGCCTGAATTTTAACGTCAGAACTGAGGAATGTGCATTATTCCATCTAGATGCTTCACTTCTAAAAGCCGAAGTAAAGAAAGCGGAGGTAGAAAATTTCCGCCAACACCTACTCGACAAAATGCACGGAAACTTTCACAGAAATGTAGAAAAACAGTCCTTGTCGAAGGAGCAAACTTTTGCTTTCCTCAGATCATTAGGGCTTAATTCAGGTACAGAGGATTTTATTTTCACATGCTAGGACGGTGTCATTTCCACCTTGGCATACCGCGACCGCATTTTATGTCAAGAGGTTACCAGCTTTAGGTGTAGAGCGTGTCAGGCACACACATCTTTGTCGCTCTTACGGTGCTGGCCGCGACCCTGCCCTGCCGAATGCTCGTGATCGAATTCTCGGCTTCGTCCGAATAATACATCACTGCCGAGAAGAAAGAAAAGAAGGAGAGGTATCAAGACGTTAAAAGGGAACTGCAATGACTGCACCCAAAATATTCAGTTCAAGTAATTGTCCTCGTGATAGGTGCTCTCGGCTGCGAAACTATCACTGGTTCGTAAACTCAAAGGCATACCCGCGTGCCAAAAATATGCCGAAGCACTTGCGAGATGGATGCAGAAAGCTGTTATCCTTGAGTCGCTCCGTGTCCTCAAGACACACAAGAGTTTCGCTCGCCTATCGTTGTGATTTCATCGTGTTCTGTGATGACCCATCTCACGGTTGTGAGCCGTGGCGATAAGTGGGATTTTCCGCTGTCCTACTGGGAGCTGGTGTCATTTTTAGATGGCATTATATATAAAGTTGAAAGTTTGTCATAGGGACAACCGCAGGATTTTACCAGGACAGGGTTCTAATCTGAAAAACTCCACCTGCTTCCTGCGAAATCGCGGTTAAATTGTGTGTGTGTGTGTGTGTGTGTGTGTAAAGGATCCTTAACAGGTTCCTGTGAAGGATTCTTTACAGGTTCCTGTACAGGAATATTCTTGTGGGACAGAAGTCGCACAGGATTCTTTAGAGATATTTTTGCGAGTGTCCCACCTGCCCAGGAACCTGTACAGGATCCTTCATAGATACTTTTTGCAAATGTGTTCCACTTGCACAGGATCATGTACAGGATCCTCCATAGGAAATTTCTTGCAGCAACATATATGATAATGCAGGAACCTGTACAGGTATTTGACTACTAAGGTTTCTCTACGAGAACGTGCGCAAGTTTCCTCACAGGATCCGCGGCAGGACGATATGTTTCATTTTTAAAAAAATTTCAGGACATAATAGTATTCTCAACATGCAGTATACGAATGATTCAACATATAACTAATATAATATTAGATCAGAAATGTTAACGCCCTATTGTAATAGGGAGTTATTCATCGATCGGTAGCATACAGACTTTTGACACAGGTCTTTTCAGAACAGAATGGCCCATTTGAGTGGATACTACTCGGATGGTACCGTTCTGCCCAGAAGGGCAATCTGTGATTCTCCCATGTCGCCATTTTAGTGGTGGTAAATCATCATCTCGTACTACTACGATGGTTCCTGGTAGAAGGCCACTGTCATCTGGCTAAGCCCATTTACGACGTTCTTGTAGCTGGGTAAGGTACTCCCTTTGCCAGCGCGACCAAAAATGTTGCAGCATCTGTTGCTGGTGTTGGTAACGGCGTAATCGATTTCTTGTAATATCACGAAGATCTGGTTGTGGCAAGGCAGTAAGTGAGTCCCCAGTTAAAAAATGTCCAGGAGTTGAAGGTCTGAGATCATTGGGATCGTTGGATAGTGGGTTCAAAGGGCGTGAATTTAGACACGATTCAATTCGCATTAGGACCGTATAAAGTTCTTCATAAGTGAGACGTGTGTCTTCTACTACACGATACAGGTGTTTTCTGGCAGATTTGATCGCGCTCGCCCAAATACCTCCGGAGTGAGACGCATTTTGAGGAATCATATGACACGATATCTGTTGATTTACAAGAAAGTCATGTACATCACGTTAAAAATAATTTTTCATTAATAATGCATGTAGTTCTTGAAGCTCATTCCGCGCGCCTACAAATTTTGTCCCATTGTCTGAATAAATATTCTTACTAAAATCCCGACGAGTAACAAATCGCTGTAAACAGTGCATAAATGCATCAGTCGAAATGTCGCGTGGGATTTCAAGGTGCACTGCCTTCGTTGTGAAGCAGACAAAAACGTTGAGGTGTGCCTTGATTGTAGTACGACTCCTCAATTTGTCTATAATATAAAATGGTTTGGCGTAGTCAACTCTTTCCGGAGCAAAGGCCTGCTCGAAGTGTTTCGTGAATTTGGTAAATTCGCCGTGCGATATTCTGTTCCAATTGGTTTTGCCCTAAAACATTTTATGCATTTTCGTAAAACCTTCTTTACAGCGTTTTTGCCCGACAATAACCAATACTGAGGTCTCACAGCTGCCAACGTAGTTTGTCAGCCAGCGTGCAATAATCCCAAATGTTCGTAGTAAATTAGGAGTAACGTTATGGATTACTCAGCGCTGAAATAATCGGATGTTTTTGATTAAATGGCACTTGAGCGTTTGCTGTGACTCTAATAACACGAGTTAGGGAAGAAAAACGCTCGAGTAGTTAAAACTTCAATTCAGGAGAAACAAGAAGTGTACGCTCGCATTTACGTTCTTCTGGCATTTCCCCCACCTCTGGAATCAGTGAGACTGACCACATGTTCATATCTTGTGAGAACCAGGCAGGTCCTTTCCACCATAGTTCACAGTGAAATAGATCCTCTAGATATGACATCGGATGGATTGTCCTGTGATTGCACGTGGTACTAATTTTAGTTCGTTAGATTCTGAATCTCGCTGAGCGAATCGATTTGAAGATCTCATATAGGTACATGCACCGTACGCACGTTCAAAGTGCAAGTGCTGTGGCAGTGATTCCTCCCGGTCAATTTGTAGTTGCCACAACCTTTGAAGCAGGATTTTCGCCTTAATTACAGCTGGTCCAACTAGTCCTAGTGGGTCAAAAATTTGTGCAGTTTTTGACAAAATTGTTCGTTTCGTCATTTTTGCATATGGAGCTTCCTTGAGCGAGTACTTCAAGGTATTCGACCCGAGATACCATAATAGTCCGAGCGTTTTGGGATCCTTTTCAGTTTGAATCGATCTTTCAGACGTTGAATGACACGATTCCTTGAATATGAATAGATCATTCGAAGCCCAGTTTCTTAAGTCCATTCCTGCGGCAGAGAGAAGTTGAATGAGTTGCTTCTTGAGTTCCCTTACCTCCTCCATAGTCTCTGGCCCGGTTAGCATATTGTCCACATAGAAGTCTCGCACGATGACCTGACTTGCGGTGGGATATGTTTCCTTGCTGTATTCGCCAATTTGTCTCAGAGCCTATGTCGCTAGAAAGGGAGCTAAAGCTGTACCGCTTCTTACTGTACTGAAACGAAAGTGCTGAACGGATTTTGAAGAGTCCGTTCCCCAAAAAATCTTTGTATGTCTTGCAGATCATCCTTGACTTTAATCAGCCGATATATATGAGCAATATCAGCAGATAGTACAACAGGGTACTGACGAAATCTCAACATGATTGACAAGAGATCATTTTGAACTACGGGACCGACTCGCTGTACGTCATTGAACGAGAGACCGGAAGAAGTTTTTGCCGAGACATCGAATACAACATGTAACTTCGTTGTTGTGCTACCTTCCTTGAATACTGCATGGTGCGGTAGATAATTTACTGCTTTTACAGTACTGATTTCGTCCTGTGGAATTGGGATCATGAGCCTTTTTTCTTCATAATCCTCCATGAACTCGATGCATTTTTCGTTCAATTCAGGATATTTCTCCTTCTTACGCTCCATTGCGAATACACGTATCTCCACCATTTTGAGGGAGTCAACAAGTTCATTAACCTGATTTTTGAGAGGGAGACAGACGGCGAATCTGCCGTCCGTGTCACGCCTCGTTGTTACTTATGAAACTTTCCATGCCTATCCTTCACCAACACGATTCTAGTACTGAAAATAATATGCTCATTCCCTTTACAATTAGTAACGACGGTCTATTTAGTGATTTGAAGTGATGATTTATTTTCCTGCTTGTGGCCCGAGAAATAAGTACTGTCTCGGCTGTATGTCTTACTGTGAAGTAAAGTATTATGTTTTCTTGTACATTTTTTGCATGAACCGAAAGTGCATTGTTTATTTCGATGTGCTGGCGAAAGAAAATCAAAGAAAACGCGGAGCCGTGATGCTTCACGAATTATATCCTGAACTGAAAGATTCTGAAATTGTTGGCAATTATAAAGCGCGTGAGATTCGTTATAGAGGCCGCATACTTTTAGTGTTGTTGCATGTGATGCGAGTCGTTCAAAATTTTTTGAATGAGTATCTTTAGAGCCCAAACCTTTCTTATTATGATTAAGATTAGTGCTAGTCATTTCAGGCTTCACAGTGACAGTTCGCATTAAATACTTGCAATGATTTTCTAAAAATTACATGACATCTTTTAAAGTGAGCTTTCTCGAAACTGAGGATGAGTACTTTTCCCATTCGCGTTTAGTAAATTGGTCACGTTTTTTCGTTAATAAGTAAATCATCATTGTAACCCATTTTTCGGTTTCTTCGCCTAATGTTTTAACAGCCAATAAATGGTTATGGGTATTATCAATTAACTGTCGTAGAGAAACGTGAAACGTCTTTGAGATAGCAGACAACCTATAATTTGAATCTGACACGCCTAATGACTGTATAACGCGAGCTGCGTCTCCTGTCGTTGAACTCAGGTAGTTAAACTTCTGAATATTCGAGAGTCGTATATTACCATGAATATGGGATTTAAAAGTATCTCGAATTAGAAGCCAATCTTTAAATGTGCCGTCAAACTTTGGCAGTGTAATTGTTGGAAGTTTCAAGGCAGGAGTGTCAATTGTTAACGGATTTTCAACATTGGCAGGAGTACAAGTACGTGAGGAGGAAGCAGCGTTCTGAGTCGGAATTCGTGATGCATTATCCTGTTCAATATACATTTTAAGTTCAGTGAGAGCATTAAAGTACGCGTTTTGAAAATCGCCTCGTTCCTTTAATTGAACCATAGCTGCAACCGTATCATCTCCTAGTAACATCTCCATCTGCGTATGAATGGAGTATGTGTTCTAGGTACTCAGCGTGTGTATGACACGCTCTGCACCTATCGCTGGGAACTTCTTGACATAAAATGCGGTCACGGTATACTAAGGTGCATTTTCTTGTCGAGTATCTGTTGGCGAAATTTTTTAACCCCTGCTTTCTTTTCTTCCGCTTTTAGAAGTGAAGTATCTAGATGGAGCAATACACTTGCCTCACTTCTGGTCTTAAAATGCAGGCCAAGTATCGCAACCCCTGCTCCGTGTCTTTCTGAAGGAATGCTCCTTTACCAATCATCTCGAGGTTCCTGACAATTTTTAGGAGAGGATATCTACCATTTGCAACGATATAAGCTGTACTTAGAACAATTCGGTGATGAAGACGCTGAAGATTCAAAAGTCCGCGTTCGTAAGCATGTTAGTTGCAGATACCTTGTTCAACGCCGACAGATTGGAAGACCAACGCTGTCGAAGAAGATGATTGTATCTGCTTCGTAGAGACTCTTTCACTGATATTACATCCTGAATGCTGCTTTGAGGCACACCTAGATATGTAGAGGTATCTCCAGTTTTAATATGTCTTATAACACTTATATCCACAAGCTCAGGGTCTTTGGGAACGCCAATAATCTTTATTTTCTTTAGATGAATCTTGGCACACTTGTCCAATCCTATCAACTGGAAGCTTTCCGGTAGCCAATCCAGGCCATTGACAGGACGCGCTGATGTGCTGCATCGTTTTTATAGACGCACTTGTCAATTAGCAGGTTTTCTCTTTAGCCTGCTACACCTTCTTTGGAGCTACGTGGCTTGTTTATCTCTCGCCACACAGGCTCAATTCTGCGAACAATCCTGTTGTTTAGGACAGCTGTAAAGATTTTATACAGTGTGTTCAAACAAGTTATTGGCCTATAATTCTCTGGGTTGTACAAGTTGCTTTTTTTTTTGGTAGGAGTACACTGCGTCATAACACCAGCCACTTCGGAATGGGCGTTTCTGACTTTCAATATGAGGCGAATATGCGGGCCAAATGCTGGTTTGTAGAAGTAAACTTGTACCACCAGAAGTTCTTGATACAATCTGGTCCGGCAGCGGAAAAGTTCTTCGTGCCTCTGAGTGCTTCTTAACCTCTTCGACAGTGATTGATGGACATTTCTCCTTAGATGTTATGAGGTCGCAAAATTCCTTGAAGCGGATGATATTATCAGTATCTTCTTTCTACTTCAGTGTTCCGCGATCTTGTATACCTATCTCCAAAATTCCCTAACTCGTTGGGTTTGGGTGATTTCTTGAAAGAAACAAGGTTATCACTGAAAAGGCGCAATGGGTCAGCGAAAAATGGTTGATTCTTTCTGATCCAGCTCTCCCTCTCATGTATTCTTTTTCTTACGTTAGACAACACCCTATTTTTCAGCAATATGCTGCTTGATTGTCAGCAGCCTTGACTTGTTCAGTGTGTGATTGAAGATCCTCAGTTCTTGGGCGAACTTTTGAACTCTTTCCGTCAACGGTCTACCAGATGTTATGTAGTCAATCACACACTGAATACGGGACGCATTCTGTCTTGCCCATCCAATCTTCTTTTTCAGTTGATGCAAGCGTCTTTTAGTTAGGAGGAACCTGCATGTTAATGTTCTTCCTTGTCTTGAAATCGCTATCATCTCTCAGAAAGAGTTTGCTTTCTTCGTTCGGTCTTAATGTCGCTTCCTCATCTTCGTCTGCAGTTTGTTCAAGCAGTGGTTGGGGAAGCGCTTCGCGTACATATTCATTTTTTAAGAGGTAGGCAAGTTGATTTCGCAAAGGCTGATGCGAGACGTGCTGAAGCTCTGGGTGTTTCTGGCACCACAGAGTATGCATAAGTGCCATAAGGCCTCGGTGAACAGGGATAATGCTGGCATCGTAGCAGTCTAGCCAGTCATCCTTAAGTTGATTCGTCCACTCAATGTGGACGTTTCGCCGGTTCGTCGTCGTGTTTCCATCTAAATTATTTTCAGCACCACGAACTCTAGGGTGATCGGCAATGTTTGCCAATCGATTGTCGGGTGGTCTGCGCTTTCAATCGCTTTAAACCGTATCTACAACGTTTTGGTGGTTTAGTGGTGTTATTGTTGTTCACACGAGCAGCTAGAGAAAGGTTTCGTCCAGTCTTATAGAGCTCCGGATGCAAGGATAAGCATGCATACTCTGAGAGGTCGTCCGGTATCCCAGAGTCACCGTTTAGGACACCTTGTCCAGGTGCCATGCAGCTTTTGGCACGGTTGTTACGCCTCCACTTAGGGGTTATTCCTTCAGGACCATCACTGGACAATTGTCCACGACTATATTGAGATATGAAACACTTTTCATCAAGAGTATTATTGTAGAATTAATTATTTTGCTTCTTAGTCGTGGTTTCTTAACACTTGCATGGCTTTTAAATAATTTTTATATTTATTATTTATTGAAAATTATGGTCACTGTTATTATAGCATGTTCCACTTGACCTATACTAGTTATGAATTAGTAATGATCTTCCTCCTAAAATTTATTTTAAAACTTTTTAAACATGTAAGATTTCTTTTTATGTCATAGATTTTTATCCGTAAAAAATGTGATTGAATGCCGCTGACAGTTACTGCATTGCGGTTCTATGGATTTCTGAAGGAATAGCACAAGCATTGCAAGGAAATTGATTGTAAGTATATGCATGCAGAAATACTTTTTATTGAATAACTTGAAATATAATTTCCAAACATTGTTCACATCACTGCTACAATCTTGTAACAGAACAGTAGTATATGACAACTACTATGGGGCACCGTTATGGGTGTGGCCTAATCCCCCTATCTACCCCACACCCCGTGACTGGCGTCCACGCGTCACAGCAGATAAGATGAACTAGCCAAGATCTATTAAGTTGGAGAGGGGGAGACGAAATCTGGTCTGGAAGATTCTGGGTCTAGTGAGGTTACACAGGGAGTCCCCAAACGTGAAAATGGAAAAGGTAGAGGAGTGGAGATAGGAGATTCCAGACTGGAGAGTTCAGGGCGCTGTGACGTAATAATATTGAGGGTTTTCCCAGAGAAAAAGATACTCAAACTTTTTAAATATTTTAAATTAGATAAGTAATGTTTTGAATTGTATAGTTTTAAGAAACAAAATTTAATGTTTATTCATGAGTGAGATAAGTTTATAAAAATAATTATCAAAAACAGAAGAAGGGTATATAATAAGAGCAACCGTTTTTTTTATACTCTCGAAATATACTCCAACCACCTGCACCCTAAGGAAGCTGCAAACCTTCAAGATGCCGCCTATTCCTTACACAGTATGTAGCCCGCACCTCAAGTCAAACCGTGTGCCACGCACGCAGCCACAGTTTCTATTCTCACTCTACTACTACCTCAGTGGCGAGGAAACCCATTATCCTTCAAACGACTCTTCAAATTTATAGCTGAGAACAGCTGTCAAACCATTGCCATGCACTCACCAAAGGGTGCGCTCGAATTGAGCCAGCGGTCAGTGTTTGACCTGAGCATTGGTCGACCCCTCTACATTTTCGCTCGAATATAACATAATGCGTCAAAGCTGAATTTTACAGGACGGGCGATCGTAGCAGAGCCCGCAAGTCAGCATTTGAGTAGTGGGGATGCGTCTACGAAAAGCACTCCCTCCACTTGCCACACACTTTTAGCCATGAGCCAGTGGAACTGATTATTGGAAATGAAAGAGTAACTCAGAAGCTATCGATTAGCGTAAGAAAATGAAAATCGATTTTTTTCGCATTAGGTCCCTTTCTTCGCGGACGGTCACATATAATATTACTCAACTTAAAAGACTGACACTGAAGCGTTGCACAAAGATCCTCGGCGTGAGCGCACTAGGGGAGATCGTGCGCCACCCGCTCTATCATGGCATTTTGTTTACGTATCGTTCTGTTACTCAAAGACGATTCAATTTTCCACTCCGAAAATTGAGGGTCTTATAGGAAAAAAACTCAGCTTTCTTTTAAAACTATTTTGAAGAAAAAAAAAAGTGTCAAAATTTGACAAAAAGTCAAATTCATTTTTGATTTTCGAAAATTAGGGTTAAATTTGGACTATTTCAAAAATCGTTACCACCACCAAAAAGTTGGTGAAAAAATCTACCAAAAACGTTGAGAGTGAAATTTTGATTAAAGCAATAGGAAAATAGTAACAAATTTTTGAAAGTAAGCCGTTGCTTGTAAACCCCAAAAATCGTACCCCCTTCACTTTGATAAATAATCATCAGAATTAATTAATTTTTGATGTGAGAAGTACTATCTAATGGGATTACAATTGGGCTAATTTTTAGCCCGATCGGATAACTTTCATTTTCGAGGTGGGTACACTTGAGAAATTATGCCCCACATGCATGCTTACATTGTTAGTCGAAGGAGACCGTAACCTTAATCTATTGAGCGCTGTACAAAAATTCTTAGGATTATTACAAAGCAGCTAGTGAATTCAGCAGTGAAGATTCATATTGCCCTCTCTTGGACCTACGTAACTGCAGAAAAGATCTTTTGATTTCCAGGAATTTTGCTCCCTCCGAATCGGCAAAACCCGACCTTTTAAAGACATTTAAAGATTGTCTAAGCTTATGGCGCATGACTTTATAATATTTACTATCCCGAAGTTTTTTTCCTAGAGCACGCCATTCTGGCTGTGCAATTAAATCCAACTTATCGGCGACAGTTGAGATTGTAGCAATCAGATTATTATTTAGGGCATTTATTTCGCCATTAACGTACACAGCGTTCTTAGAAATATACATTTCATACATATAGTTATATTTATGGTTTGCATTCTAGGTTATTTTATTACATAAAATGAGTCTCTATTTAGACTTGCTTCCATCTGTATAAAATACGAAATATCAACGCGAACCAGGAGATGGTCGGATGTCGCAGGGAATTGAAGTACTTCCAAATTAGAAATCAGGTTTATTGAGTCAATGTTACACGCAACAAGTTCGGTAACACTCATAACCTAAAATCCAAGAAAAGTATAATGGCCTGGAAAATCTTTAAGAAATCTCCCATTCAAGATAATTAATTCACTACTCTCAAGAATGTTAACAAGAACCTCCCCCCTTGCGTTGACCTCTGAGCCCAATGATCTTAGCTTGCGATACGGGCTTCAAAAAAATCGCCTTCTTAAAACATTGGTAAATCTGGATAGCCCGATATCACCCCGGAAAAGGCCTCTTCAAAAGACTGCTCGAACAGCTTTACATTCATAGATGGTTTAAAGTACACATTACCCACAATAAATTAAAATTCCCTCCACCAACATTCAACGAAAATAAATGTAGAGGAAATGATTAAAATTCCAAAGTTGAATACAGATTTGTTTATAAAAATTGCTGAACATCCACTAGGGCGACCAACTTTAGCAGAACGCTGTGCATTACTTACAATACCGGTGTTATCAGGGATCCAATCAAGGGATTTTGAATTCGGTAAAGTTACCCACGTCTCGTACAGGCAAATTATGTCCGAACTGAGTACGTGATTTGAAATATCAGAAAAATTGAAAAGGCCTCTGCTGCAAGTTGCTGAGCCTTACTAGGCTTAGTAGGTTCGTGATTTATAGAGTGATGCTTCTCCGGCTTTGAAGCACTTTTTCCTATAAAGGAGTCCAGAGATCTATTCGATCCATCCGTTGAGCGTTTTTGTCGTGGTTTAGATTTGCTTCTTGACGAGAATTGAGTTTTAATCGAGATTTATCCATTTCCCTGTTCTTTCAGAAGGGATTCGACCTCCAGGGAAGAAAGCTGAGGGTCATCCAGCACAATACTGCTACCCTTAATGAACACGCTAAAACCCGAATTTTTTAGCTTGATGGCAGTATGATATAGTGCTTTCCTTTGTTTTCTTTCCTCTGGCGATCGGTCAAGAATGAGAGAAAGGTTCGACTCTTTGAAAGCTGCGCGTTTGTTGTGAGCCTCCTGCGTCCGTCTGCCAGAATTGAAACGCACAAGGGAATATTGAGAACAAATGAGAAGAGGTCCTTGTTAGATTCCTCGTCGTTTGATAGGTTGTGAAACAGGACATTGCAGAAGCTGGCTTGTCGCTGAAGAAAGCCAAACTCTCGCTTGAGTGAACTACATTTTTCCTCTAATGCCTGATGACTTTCTTTCAGCTCTTTATATTGCGCTTTAGATGTGCTAAATTCAATTTTTAGAGCATCAAAATCGGACCTCAATTGAGCTGTAACCGTTTGAAGCAGTTTGATGTCCTTTTTAGTTTCCTGTGTGTTGGCTTTGACAGAGCTAAATAAGTTTAGCACATTTTTATCGCCACTAATTTTTGTAAATAGTAGCTACACTGATTGTGGTAGATAAGAGCGAATGATAACAGCTGTCACTGCACACACACAGCGCGCCAAGCCTGGTCAAATAACGCATACTACTTGAGGGGCAATGCGAAATTTATAAAGATATCTATTCAAGACCACACGTTTCTCACAAAGACACAAAATCGGGCAGAATTCTGACAGAAAATTAAAAAATCAGGAGCAAAAACTAATCACAGCAGGTGTCACAGCACAAAACCAACAAGATAAAAACCAAACAAAATATCTAGCATTTGAGAAACACTAGGCCAAATGAAGAAAATCATATGCGGTACGAGAGACACGTGTGGTTCACACCGGGGCCATATTGGAACTCCACATGAAAATATAAACGAAAAAATCAGTCAAATTTTGCTCACTTTCCTTATTTATTGTATTTTTTAATTACTAATATCAAAAATAAAAAAATATAACATAGCAAATTTTACTTTCTACCTGAATTCTACATGTTTGAATTTGAGCCATTCCCGAAGAAAATCAGCCTGAAAAAAAACGTGAAACATGGGAATCTAAGTAACCAAATTTTCCTCACTTTTCTCCTTTCTTAACCACTGACATCAAAAGCTTCAATTTGAGCCATCTTCGAAAAAATTGAACTAAAAGAAAAGCTTCCAGTGTAGGAGTCTAAGAAACTCAATTTTCCTAATTTTTCGTATTTTTTAACCACTGCTGCAAAAAAAAGAAGACCGTAACATAGCAAATGTTACTTTTCATTTCAATTAAACGTGCTTCAATTTGAGTCATCCCCGAAGAAAATCTGAAAGAAAAGCTTCATGCAGATGGGTCTAAATAACCAAATTATTCTCATTTTTCTTTTTTACTTATTTTCGAAGCACTAATCTAAAGGAAAAGGAAAATTATTACATGGGAAATTTAATTTTTCATTTCAATTTGAGGTCAAAAAGAACCACGATCTGCATGTTAAGCCAACACCGAAGAAAATCGGATTATATATAGCTAAAAGTTTGTCGTAAGGACAACCGCAGGATTTCAGGATTTCTATATATATATATATTCATTCGGTATATATATATAACATTCGGTTCGGTTTTGATTCCTCAGGAATCGAGCCGAAGGGCCTATGACAAAACCACCGAACGCGTCCTCGGGTTGCGGATAGAGGGTCCCTGTACCAAGGGTTTCTGCTCAATATGGTTACAATAATTAGATTAAAAACAAGAGTTGCCGAACATAAAAGAGATTGCGAAATCGGAAATTTAAACACAGGTTTGTCTCAACATTCACGGAATTTGTACGATTTCAATTTCAATTTTAATAACATTAGAATTTTAGCAAGAGAACAATGACTTATAAACAGCGAATCATTGAATCTATTTTTATAAAAAAATGTACAAAAATTTCCATAAATCTTTAGACTGAAATATTGAATATTAACCAGATGTATCAATGCATTATACATTAAACTTAATACTTGAATAGAATTTAATTCACAATTTTGAATCCCAGAGCTATGGCGCGCTTTTCTCATCTGTTGGTTCAATGAAAATTTGACCTGTGCTTTATCTTCCATTTAGTATTATCTATAGTATAAATGCCAATGTAAGCTCCATGTCTGTTTTGTCATCGTCCTATTTATTATTTGAAAATTTTTCCGTTAAAAATGTAATCAACTTGGTTTTGGAGCATCTCAAAAAAATTTTGTGAGGCTCAAATTTTGATAACTATATAAATTTTCGACATGTGTATTGAATCCTCACCTTATGTAACTTTTTATTAGTTACATGTTTGACTCAAAAATGTCTATTTTTTGACACTACGAAATGTCTAATGACAGGTAATAACAAAAAATTGTTTATGTTACTTAGTAGGTTATTGTATATTAGTTTTAATTTATCATAAAAATAAGATTTATTTCAGAAATGGAAACTTTCCTGTTGAAGGCCCGCTGTGAGAGCCGAAACGTTGAAAATGAAACGATTTTAAAACAAGCAAATTGTTTTTTATGTTTGTATTTATTGGACCGTAAGACCGAAAAAAGAAAAGCCTTCAAACTTTTAATTTTGAAATTATATAACCGGTCGAAGAAAAAGGAGAGACAACTCGGAATCTCGCCCCAAAAAGTTGGTTTGGATAATTATATTAATAATTTTGTAAGAAAAGGATTATTCAGTAATTAAAATGCAGAAACTTATTTTTCAAACTCCCGGTTCTACACGCCAATGGGGTTAAAAACCATGGTTTATAAGGTAATTGAAAAAATCCTTTCAAACGAGTCTTTTAAATTACAATACGTAGGCGTCTGAAACTTGGCACAAAAATTCCTTATGGCTTGAGGAAGTTTTACCTGCGAAAAATTGTATACTTCCTTTTTAGGTTTTCGATATTTATGCAAAATAAAAATTTGACAAAGAGAAAGTGAATGGGAAGGTTTGTTCAATGACCATATTCCTCTCTACATTCTGAAGAATCTGATAACATCTGCTAGCCTTACTTTGCCTCAGCATGACAACGTCGTTCGAGTTGATAGGTGTTTTAATTTCCGGCGCTACTCGACCTATCACATAGATTCATTAGTGCATCCTCTATGGGCTCTGTGGTTTGAATAAATTAAACACTGTCAAATAATATTCGTCGATACTAGAGGATATATTACAATTAAATATAATAATATATTAATATAGTTTAAAAATAATTACTTTTAAGGTTATAATATGACACTCTTTCATGAAATATACTTTATTCATTTATTGATGTTTGTTTATATGTAAAGGAAGAATATCTGTCAAAAATCTGAAACAGCCAAAAAGGTAATCCAATTTCGTAGTTTAAATTTAAAATTTGAAAAAAATATATTTAAGAAAATTTGAAATATCTGGTTATGCGCAATCTGATGAAATAATAAACAAAACAGAATAAATAAAAAGTAATGAACAAAAAATAAGAAACAAAAAATTCTACTAAAAAATGTCTACAAAAAGATACCTAAATAATTTAAAAATTTGAAAATATTTCCTGCCTTAATATTCTTTACAAAAATATAAACAGAAAAGTTATACTATAAACAATTCTACAAAAGAAAAGACTTAATAATTTATAAAAGAAAATAACTAAAACATTTGAAAAATCTCCCGGTCATACGTATTCTTAACAAATAATAAATAAAAAATAAGAAACAAAAAATTCTACTAAAAAAAATTTTTACTAAACAAAATTTCTACAAAGAAATAACTAAATAATTTGAAAATGTGAGAAAACTTCCGGTCTTAGTGTTTCTCACAAAAGTACAAGTAAAAAAAATTATACCAGAAGAATTGTAAAAAAAAAATTAATCACTCATTTATGAAAGGAAATAACTAAAAAATTGGAAAATCTTCCGGTTATATTTATTCTTAACAAATGATAAGTAAAAAGTAATAAACAAAAAATTCTAATAAAAAAAATTTCTACTAAAAAAATTACTACAAACAAAAAACTAAATGATTGAACAATTTTAAAATAGTCCTGGTTTTAGTATTCTTTACAATAATGTGAATGAAAACATATTTTTAAAAAGACACATGATTTAAAAAGTTATAATTATAAAATATGGTATATAATAAAGTTAAAAATCCCAAATTTTGACGATACCATTACAGAAGCAAATTTTGTGGAAAACAAACATCCAAAATAATGAACTATGCACAAATAAATAAATTACATTTTTTGAATTGAAAAAAATTACGACACCGGGGATGTTTGAGAAGAAGCTATAGAAATAAAAAAAAAATAAAACAATCATATAAATCGAAATCCTCGAGCTACTCCAAAGTTTCGAGAACTATAACTGCTTCGAATACTCGAAAGTTTCGAGTACTCGAACAGTTTCGAGTTCTCAAAGACATTCGAGTTCTCGAAGGAAATAGAGTACTCGAAATTTTCGAGTTCTCGAATACATTCGAGTACTCTAAAGTTTCGAGCTGCTCGAAAGTTTCGGGTTCTCGAAGCTTTTGAAATTAATAAGAATTTCTTGAAACGCGGTACTAGGGCGTTTTTCGAATTACTAACAGTGATTTTAGAATCAAAAGTAACAATTCGAGATATTGTATCCAAAATGGCGACCAAATTTTTGACAATTTCAATAAATTGACAGATAAAGAATTCAATAAACTGACGGATTTCCATGAGCTTGAGTATACTAGAGCTTTTTTGGGCTACGGATCATAAATTTATTCGAAATTTCAAATGCCGTCAAATTATTGAATTTTTACAGAATTTGGTCACCGTTTTGGATGAAAAATCTTTAATTTCTTATTTTGATTTCAAAATCGCTGTTAGAAATCCGAAAAACCTCGCAGTATCGGGTTTGAAGAAATTCTTGTTAATTTCCAAAGTCTCGAGAACCTGAAACTTTCGAGC
>JAABKJ010007545.1:184729600-185225022 GCA_011634705.1 Andricus grossulariae | reverse complement strand
TTAAAAAATTCAATAAACTGACGGATTTCTATGAGCCTGAGTATACTAGAGCGTTTTTGGGCTACGGATCATACATTTAGTCGAAATTTCAAAGAAATTTATGATATTCAGGGATGTCGTCAAATTATTGAATTTTTACAGAATTTGGTCACCGTTTTGGATGAAAAATCTTCAATTTCTTATTTTTATTTCAAAATCGCTGTTAGAAATCCGAAAAACCTCGCAGTATCGGGTTTGAAGAAATTCTTGTTAATTTCAAAAGTATCGAGAACCTGAAACTTTCGAGCAGCTTGAAACTTTCGAGTAGTTCGAAAGTTTCGAGTTCTCGAAGACATCCGAGAAATCGAAAATGTCGAGTTCTCGAAGAGATTCGAGTGCTCGAAAAGTTTCGAGCTTTCTGGAAAGCTCCATCTCGACTCGACTCGACTCGAACCGGATCGTGCTCAGCTCGACTCGACTTGAAAGCTCACAAGCTCGACTCTACTCGTTCGAACTTCGAGTTTCGAGTTATTTGCACACCCCTAATATAAATAAAAATATGTTTTTATTCATATGATTGTGAAGAACACTATGATCGGGAGTTTTTTCAAATTTTTACATTTTTAACTTATTTTCTTTCACAAATTATTTAGTTTTTTTTTTTTGTAGAATTGTTTCCATTTTATGAAGTATATCTCGCCATAATAAAATTCAATCGTGAAGCTTCCCGGCAATAAAATTAAACTCTGGTCGGTTTACGTTCCACTTTGGAGATTCCGATCCAGTTTATTAGGGTTTCGTAGCACCGGCCAGAAACCCATATAGTTTCAGTCCAGAGTCCGTTCGTCCGTCCCACTTTTTTCCAAGGAGGGAAGTGAGGGGAAATGAGGGAAAGGGAAGTAGGGGTAAAAAGTGGAGGGATAGTGATTGGGAAGCAAGGGAAGAAGGGAAAGTAGGAGAAATTAGGGGATGGGAAGTAGAAAAAGTGAGGGGTGGAGAGTAGGGGGAATAATGCGAGTGAAAGTTGTGGGTAGGGAAGTGAGGGGACATGACGGATGTGGAATCAAGGGAAATGAGTAGTTGGTGTTTTCAGTGAAATGTTGGGGGGGGGGAGAAGTAGGGGAAGGGAAGTGTGGATAGGGGGAATTAGATATGGAAGAACTTGGAGAAGGGAGGGACGAAGCAAAGTTTGCACTGTTGGTAGGGAAAGTAGTGGGGGAGAGGGGAAGTCGAGGAATGTAGAGGGCTTAGAAGTGAGAAAGTATGAGAGGAGGAGACTTGGACGACTTAATTAACGTCTTAATAGGCTACGAACCTCTTTTTTGTAGGCGTACTGCTCCTACTTTGACTAATTATAACTAACTATTTTGTTCAGATTTGAATTTACGTTAAAATTTGAATTTGAAGCTTCTTATGTTCAAAAACCCGTAGAACAAATTTAAATGAAATATTTATTAAGAACAGTTTAGAGAATTTGATCAAACTCAGTTATTATATTTTTTACTAGCTTTTTCAACTTTATCGTCATTGCAGATGTTTCATAATATTTTAGGCGTTGAATGCTCTAAAATTAAAAAATTCACAAAGAACTCAACTTTTGCATTTACTTTTGGTATTTTTAAAGCTGTCAGGATATCGTACGCTGTTGAATTCTCAGAACTTTTTAAATTAAAAATAAAAGAGTTTCATAAAATTAAGTTTCACTATATATTGATTTTACGAAAATGGGCATTAAATTTTGGATTTTGTAAATTGGAAAAATTTGATTTTGGTCAACCCTACTACAGTCCCTAAGTAACGTAGCCGACTAATAATTATGTCTTGAAAAATATTAAATATTTTCGATATTCATAAAAAATCTTTATGTCAGAACATTTTTATATTCGTATAATTAGAGTGAAAATTAATTTTATTTGAGTAGAACATTATCCTTTCTATTTTAATCACTTATCAATTATAACAATATTCCGAAAATAAAATTTCTTAATTTAAAAATTGGAACAAATTTATACTTATAATTAAGTTCCAGGCAGTTTAACTTGTACATGAATATGAAATAACTGAATAACGTAACTGGAAATTCGTTGCAAACTTTGGACAACTTAGGTGAATAATATATAAGCTTCTTAAACTGCGACTTGAGTATGTACTTCATTCCAAGAAAATTGAGTAAAAAGTAAATATAATCTTAGTTTCTCGGTTTACTCGATCATTACGATATCCAGGTAACTAAGATCAAGAAAATTCTAATGTAAAAGAAAAACATTAATTAATGCAATTACCAAGTAGAAGCTTTTATCGTAAATTAGTAAAAATAAATCGAGCACGACAATAGAAATATAATACAATGAAATATTTAATTCCCGTAATTTGAAATTAAATACGGCCTTAAAAATCCCGGAAAATTTTCGAGACAAAAATATAAATTTAATGGAATATAAAAAATCATTTTTATAAAGAACGCTAGTTTCCTAGGGGCGGTATATAAATAACCTGAAGTTTTTTTCTGAAATTTTGAACCACGTACCCCCTTTTCTTGGGATCCGTAATTCTTACCCCCGCCCCCTCCCTATCTTGCGTAATTTAGACGGAATAATTTTTTTTCTGAATTTATTTAAGGTGTCATCCGAAAATAACGTAAGTCTATTTTGGGGGAGAAGGGAGATAGGGTTGTTTAAATCTTACTGTTATTTATCAATTAACAAAGTAGTTCAACTTTCAGCCAAGTAGTTGAATTTTCAACCAAAAAAAAAAATAGTTTCTCAACAAAAAATGGAATAATTGGTATTATAACCAAGAAAAGATTTACATTTTTAACTTAAAAAACTTGAATTGAACCAAAAAAGACGATTCTTAAAAAAAAATAGTTGAATATTTAATCAAACCGGATCGATTTTTTACCAAACAGTTGCATTTTTAACAAAAAAAGATAAAATTCCTACCAAAAGAGATAAATTTGCAATTAAAAAATTCCGATTTTCAACAAGAATTCAATTTTCAATCAAGAAATATTTTTCGGATAATGAAGATAAAAACTTCATCTGAAATTTAGAATTTTTAATCCAAAAAGATGAGTTTTCTACAAAACAGTGGAATTTGCGACCAAATAATTGAATAATCAACCAAAAAGTGAATTTTCCAAAGAAAAGATGATTTTCCTTCTAAAAAATACAAATTATGAATAAAATACATCAATTTCTAACAATATATACACTTTCAATAAACTACATACATTATAAATCAAATAGTTCAATTTTCAAACTAAAAAAGATTAATTATTGACAAAAAATTTAATAGTCAAATTTTCATTTAAAAAAATTCATTTTTAATAAATAAAACGAATTTTTTACCAAACAATTGCATTTTTAACCAAAAAATATATAAAATTGCTACCAAAAGATTAGAATATTCAAGACGAAAACACGAATGTTAACCAAGAAAGATTTTTCAGACGGAGACTATTCAAAATAAAAACACAAATTTTTAACAAATAATTGAATCCTATAACTAAAACAGATTAATATTTTCGACCAAAAAATTTATTTTCGACAAAAAAAAGCTTTTTTTCTTGAAAATATGAATTTTAAACAAAATACATTACTTTTTAACAAAATACATACATTTTTAACAAACTACATACATTATAAATCAAATAGTTGAATTCTCAAACTAAAAAAGATTAATTATTGAAAAAAATTTAATAGTTGAATTTTCATTTCAAAAAATTCATTTTCAATAGAGAAAACGAATTTTCTACAAAACTATTGCAGTTCCAACCAAATTATATAAAATGGCTACCAAAATATAAGAATATTCAAGTCAAAAAGACGAATTTGTAACCAAGAAAGATTTTTCAGACTGCGAAGAAAAAAATTGAATCGCAATTTTTGAATTTTCAATTTAAAAAGATGAGTTCTCTATTTAACAGTGCAACGTTTGAGCAAATAATTAAATTTTCAACCAAAAAGATTATTTTTTAACCAATAAGATTTTTTTCCACTAAGCAAAACGATCTTTCAACAAATTACATAATTTTTCACCTAAATAGTTTAATTTTTAGTTGAAAAATTAATTTTTAACAAAAAAAGAAAAGAATTTTCAACACAGTAGTTCACATTTCAACTAAAGAAATGGATCTATCTTTAACTAATATTATGAATTTTTAACAAAAAAAATTAATTTTGAAGAAAGTAGTTCAAGTTTCATCCCAGGAACTGAATTTCTAATCTAAAACGAAGACTATTCAAACTAAAAACACGAATTCTCAACAAAATAATTGAATTCTATAACTAAAACAGATTGATCTTTTCAACAAAAAATTGATTTTCTACAAAAAGGGTCGATTTTTTTTCTAAAAAATACGAATTTTTAACAAAACAAATTTCCTACCAAATAGTTCAATTGTAAGCCAAAGGGATCATTTTTCTGCAAAAAAAGATAGATCTTTTTTAATACGTGAATTTTCAACCAAAGAATAGAATTTTCAACCAAAAAAGTAAATTTTCCATAGAAAAGATGATTTTTCTACTTAAAAATACAAATTCTCTACAAAATGCATAACTTTCTAACAAAATATATACCTTTTCAACGAACTACATACATTATAAATCAAATAGTTGAATTTTCAAAATAAGAAAGATTAATTATTAACAAAAATGTGATAGTCGAATTTTCATTTCGAAAAATTCATTTTCAATAGAGAAAACGAATTTTCTTCAAAACAATTGTATTTTAAACAAAATTATATAAAATTGCTACCAAAATATAAGAATATTCAAGTCGAAAAGACGAATTTTTACCAAGAAAGATTTTTCAGACGATGAAGAAAAAAATGGCATTGCAATTTTTGAGTTTTTAATTTAAAAAAATGAGTTCTCTATTAAAAAGTACAATGTTTGAGCAAATAATTGAATTAGCAACCAAAAAAATTATTTTTCAACCTAGAAGATTTTTTTGTACTAAGTGGAACGAATTTTCAACAAATTACCTACAATCTCAACCAAATAGTTTAATTTTTAGATTAAAAATTAATTTTCAACAAAAAAAGACAAGAATTTTCAACACAGTAGTTCACTTTTCAACTAAAGAAATGGATTTATCTTTAACTAATATTATGAATTTTCAACCAAAAAAATTAATTTTAAAGAAAGAAGTTTAAGTTTCAACCCAGGAATTGAATTTCTAATCTAAAAAGGAGACTATTTAAACTAAGAACACAAATTTTCAACAAAATAATTGAATTCTATAACTAAAACAGATTAATCTTTTCAACCAAAATATTGATTTTCCCCCCAAAAATTGATTTTTTCTTAAAAAATACGATTTTTTAACAAAATACATAACTTTCTAACAAAATATATACACTTTAAACAAACTACATATATTATTAATAAAATAGTTAAATTTTCAAACTGAAAAAGGTTAATTATTGACAAAAATTTGATAGTTGAATTTTCATTTCAAAACATTCATTTTAAATAGAGAAAAAGAATTTTCCACAAAACGATTGCATTTTAAACCAAGTTATATGAAATTGCTACCAAAATATAAGAATATTCAAGTCAAAAAGACGAATTTTTAACCAAGAAAGTTTTTTCAGGCGATGAAGAAAAAAATTGCCTTGCAATTTTTGAATTTTCATTTTACAAAGATGAGTTCTCTATAAAACAGTGCAATGTTTGAGCAAATAATTAAATTTTCAACCAAGAGGATTAATTTTCTACAAAAAAAAAGATGAATTTTTTTAGATATGTGAATTTTCAACTAAACAAATGAATTTTTAAACAAGAAGATTATTTTTCTAGTGAAAAAGTCAAATTCTCAATGAAAGACATAAATTTTCAACCAAACAGTCGAATTTTTAAAGTGAAAGAGATTAATTTTTAATCAAAAATGGAATCGCTAAATGAGCAGGTTTTTTTTTGATTGTCAATTTAAAAAGAATCATGTTTAACAAAAAAGATTAATTTTCAACGAGACAGTTGCTTTTTCAACAAAAAAAGATTAAATTTCTACAAAAGGAGGTAAATTTTTAAACCAAAAAAGAAAGAAACATTGAATTACATTGTACAATTTTGAACAAAAAAAAAGGTGTCTTTCAACAAAAGTGTAGAATTTTCCACAAAATAATAAAAGTTTGAACCAAATAATAAATTTTTCAATAAAAGAAGATCAATTCTTGAACAAAAATTCAATCGTAGACTTTTCCACCGAAAACTATGATCTTTCAACAAAAATAGTTTGATTTTTTGATTGGGTTCAATTAACTCAGTTGGAATTTGAGTGAAATAGTTTAAATAAACACTGAAGTTAATTTTTCGTACTTTTAAAATATTGGGTTAGAAAACTGGAAGTTTGATTAGAAAATGAAATTAATTTTCCATTTCAAACTTTTTGGTTTGACGCTGAGGATGATTGTTTGAATTCGATAGGTAAAGTCAAATTTCTACCTTCAAACTCGACTGTCGAGAAACCGGCTGAGCTCGGAAGGTGGTTTTCTACAGTTTTCCTCTCCCCTGTCCAATCGCTTGGGCACATGCGTGTACTTCTAATAAATTCGAATGCAGCAGCGGGTTATTACTGGTTACGATTATATTCATACAGTGATTCTAAGCCCACTTTGACGATATATGTACTCATGCTGAAGGAGTTAAATGATACTTTAGCCGCCTATCCAAAATATCCATTTTCCCCCTATCCAAAAGACTACGTAATTTTTGCATCGCTCCTTATTGCCAATCTAATTGTATTCTAGATCATGAAATTATCGTACCTATGTCAAATATCCAGAGAAAAGAGCAAAAAACAGTCTAAGTAAGACAAGGAAGGTAAAAAGAAATCCAAGAGTGAGCAAAATATAATTTCTTACTTACTCAGACAAGAGGTTCTCGACTAGGAGTTGGAAAGTTCTGGAGTTCAAGTTTTACTGGTATATTAGTCTTCGGTGTAAGAAAAGCAAAACAAAAAAGTAAAACGTTAATTACTGTTTTCAAGCTGTCGTTAGGTATCGCAAGCATTTCAAGTTGTAAGTTTATCGGCACTGGTATTCAGTCATTTAAAGTTTCAAACTTTGAAAAAATATGCTTTTTAATTCAAAAGATAATAAAAATAAGAAAAACTCGTGAAGAGCAAAATTATTTTCTTTGCAACAAAGAAAGAAAGTTTGAGCTCATTTAATGTTTGTGCTGGTGATTCAGAGTTTTCGAATGTAAGTCAAAGTTAACATTCTTGAAATGGAACGTTTATTAATTATGAAAGGATTCTTTGGAAATTTAGGACCCCTCTCCCTTACTGTAAGGATTTTTAAGATTTTTATGACAATAGGGTAACTACTCTTACGTAAAATTATATATTTTTACATAATGTATAAAAAATATATCAATTATTTACATCCGAACAAGATTTTCAGGGATTTATAAAAATATGAAAGATTTATAAGTATTTTACCAAATTTCGAGCGACTGTAAGAGATTTTAAAGTACTACGAAGTATTCCAAAGAATTTCAACATTTTCATAAAACTGAACGAGGTTTTAAAGCCTTTTAAGGATTTTATAATATCTTAATTTTTCATTTTTTTCTTAATTTTTTCAAATTTTTGAAGAGATTTTACGAAAGCTTCAGGGACTTCCTGGATTTTAATCAGATTTTCAGAGATTTCGAAGGATTTCAAGAGAGACCGAACGATTTTAAGGAATTAAAAAGGATTTTCGGGGTTTGAAGGATATTAATGGATTTTAAGGGGTTTCAAGTGATTTGGAAATATTTCAAAATATTCAACGGATTTAAAAGGATTTTAGGAGATTTCAAAAGATTCTAAAATATATACATGGATTTAAGAGGATTTCGCTAAATTTCGTAAGATTTAAAAATATTTAACGGAACTTCAAAAGAATTTATGAATATTATAAACGAATTTAAGCAATTTCGAGAAATCTAAATGACTTTCAAAAGATTTTAATGAATTCTATTATATTATAAGGGATTTCAAGGGATTGTGAAAGACGTCCATGAATTTCAAAGTGAATCTTGTAAGGTTTCGAAATATTTTAAATTATTTGGAGGATTTTAGCCGATCGTTAGAGATTTTAAGGGATTTTCACAGATTTAAAAATATTATAAGACATTTATTGGGATTTTAAGTATTTTACGGAATTTCAAGGATATTCGCAGTTTTTAAAGGATTTTAAGAGATTTTAAGGAATTTTAAGAGACTAAAAAATAATGCTTGGGATTTCAATGGATTTTTTTGGGATTTTATTTGATACCGAAGTATTTTCACGTATTTTGAAGGATATCAGGGGTTTCTGTCCTCAAAAGAGTGCACATACATAAAATTTTCATCTAGCAGAATGCATGTTTTTTGTTATTATTTCTAAAGAAAAAGAGTTCGGGAACGTCCGTTATACTATCATATAGCATCTCCGAATTCAGTTTTTAAAAATTTTAATTTTTGTGGACAAAACCCCAGGGGAACGGAACCCGATTTACCACATGACGTAGTATCTATACTAATTAAGGTGTTTAATTATTGAGTTCTGTAAATTAAGTGATTTAGAACAACCAAAAATTGGTAAGCTTTCTTCGAGGGGAATATTTAGAAATATGAGACAATATTTCGGAATATATTTAAATTGTGTATATTAAATTACATATTATATATACTCAACTTAGAGTTTAATATCACATGACATTTCAAGTGTTATTCTTTGGTCTATAAATGATCAAAATCTCTACTTGTGACGCGATAATAAAATAAATAAATTTCCGAATAATAAAATTCCCGAATTTTAAAATTCCTGAATAATAAAATTTCCGCATAATAAGATCCCCGAATTGGAAAATTCTCAAATAAAAAAATTCTCAATAGTTTATAATAATACCGATTTTGAATATTCCCGAATAATAAAATTCCCGACAGAAAATTGCTGAATTGTAAACTATCCGAAATAGAACATTCCCAAATGTAAGCAATTAATTTTTATCAAAAAATATTATTTATTAAAAATATAATAATCTAATATTTTTATGAATAAAAGTTACTTTTAATGTTCAAAGTTTCTAGAGTTATGGTTTGAATTTAAAACAATTTTTGAAAAAAAAATGGGACGACTGAAAAATACCGACAAATAATTTCTGAAAGAAAATTGTTTCCAATTATTGTTCTTTTTTATTCAAACAATAACTTTAGAAACTTTAAACACTAAAAATATTTGTTTATTGTATTTTCAATAAATAAATCATATCTACTTTAAAAATGTTGATTGTTTGAATTCGGGAATTTTATAATTATGGAATTCTCTAGTTTAGATATTTTATAATTCAGAAAGTTTATTATTAAGGAATTTTCCAATTCGGTAATATTACAGATTGTCGAAAATCTGATTACTCGGAAATTTTCCATTCGGTAATATTATTACTGTTCAGGAATTTTATTATTCGGGAATTTTCTAATTCGTGAATTTTTTTATTCCGGGATTTTTGAATGGGACGACTGAAAATGCCGAAAAATAACATTTCCGTCAGTGTAAAATTCCCGAACGATTAATTTCCCGAATTGTAAAATTTCCAAATAATTAAATTCCCGAACAGTTCATAATATTACCGAATTCGAAAATTGCCGAATAATAAACTTCCTGCCAATTTATAATATTACCGAAATTGAAAATTGCTGAATAATGAAATTCCTGACGAAAAATTTCCGAATTATAAAATTTCCGAACTAGAAAATTTCCGAATTATAGAATGCTTGAATTTGAAAAATTAAAAAAATGGTGTTTAAAAATATTATTTATTTATTAAAAAAAATAATCGAAAACTGTTATTAAATTTTTTGTTAATCTTCAAAGTTTTTGAAATTATTCTTTGAATTAAAAATAATAATAATTGAAGGAAATTGTTTTCCAGACATATATATTTGTTCAATTATTCTTATTTTAAATATAATCAATAATTTTAGAATCTCTACAAATAAAAACTATTTGGTTACTGTATTTTGAATAAATAATTGATATTCATAAAAGAAATTTTTTTAAATTTTTTAAACTCGAGAATTTTCTATTTCGGATATTTGATGATTAGCCAATTTTCTGCCGGGAATTTTATTAGTCGGGAATTTTTAAATACGGTAATATTATAAGCTGTCGGGAATTTTATTATTCGGAAATTTTAGTATTCGGGAATTTTCCAGTTCGGAAATTTTATTATTCAGGAATTTTATTATTCGGGAATCAAACAATAATTTTTGAATCTTTAAATATTAAAAATACTTTTTATAAAAATATTTGCTTATTGTATTTTAAATAAATAAGTAATATTTATAGATATATAGATATTATTATAGGATATTTCAAAGTTCGGAAATTTTCTGTAGGGAATTTTACTGTTCAGGAATTTTTTGATTCGTTAATATTATAAGCTGTCCAGAATTTTTTTATTCTGAAATTTTTCAATTCAGTAATATTGAGAATTATCCGGGAATTTTATTATTCGGAAATTTCATTATTGGGAAATTTTATTATTCGGAAACTGTATTATTTGGAAATTTTATTATTAGGGAATTTTCCAATTTGCGAATTTCACAGAGTCGTAAATTTTATTTCACGGGAGTTTTAAAATTTGGCAATATTATGAACTTTTCGGAATTTTCTAATACAATAATTTTATTATTCAGGAATTTTATCATTCGTGAATTTTATTAGTAGGGAATTAAACAATAATTTCAGAATCTTTAAACATTTAAAATACTTTCTATAAAAATTTTTGATTATTGTATTTTGTATAACTAAATAATATTTATAAAAGAAAGTTTTGCAATTGTTCAAACTCGGGAATTTTCTAGTTCGGATATTTTAAAATTCGAAAATTTTCTTTCGGGATTTTTTTAATTTGGTAATATTATAAGCTGTCGGGCATTTTTGTATTCGGAAATTTTGCAATTCAGTGGTATTGAGAACTGTCCGAGAATTTTATCATTCGGGAATTTTATTATTCGGAAATTTTATTATTCGGAAATGTTATTATTCGGAAACTTTATTATTAGGATATTTTCCAATTCGGGAATTTTACAGTGTCGTGAATTTTATTTTACGGGTAGTTTAAAATTCGGCAATATTAGAAACTTTTGGGAATTTTCCAATTCGGGAATTTTATTATTCGAGAATTAAAAAATAATTTTAGAATCTTTAAACATTAAAAATACTTTTCATAAAAAAATATCATTATTGTATTTTAAATAAATAAATAATATTCATGAAAGAAAGTTTTTCAATTGTTTAAATTCTATTTCGGGAGTTTCCCAATTCCGGAATTTTATTATTCGGGAATTTTATTATTCGAAAATTTTATTATTCACAAATTTTAGTATTAGGGAATTTTCCACTTCGGTAATGCTAGAAACTCTCGGGAATTTGATTATTCTGGAATTTTAAAGTCGATCATTTATTGCGGTCGATCAAAATGCTCTTAATTTCGGTATCATTTTTGTTGCATATCAAAATGATTTTCGGTATCATTTTGAACAATTTTTTTTACTGTGTAGGTTTTAACCGCAGTGCTACGGGACTTAAATGGACCAGCCTCACAAGACAATAACTAATAATAATCATGCTTATACGAAAAAATACTCAGAAACAAAACTACTAATAAATAGTGCAAGATGAAGCGCAAACAATTCCGCAGTGTATTTGAAAAGCTAGGTTAATGCAGTGTAGTGCAGTTAAATTCCTGAGTAAGTAAAACCGATGATGCTGAATGAGTAAGGAATTTCAAAGAAGAGCTGTTGAGGTTAGGAGTGTCTGCTTGTTAACAATTATTTTCTTTTTAATAGTTACGATAGATTTAACTAAAAACTTTGGGATTTTAACTGAATTTGATGAATTAAGACACCCGATAGTAGTATTCTAACCTTAGAATTATATATGTCGACAAATGGGTAGCCAATAATTTTCATCAGGAATTAAGCGTAAACAATCATTGGCCACAATATCTGATGAGCAAAAGACTAATATCTTTGCAAAAATTCATTCAAAATTGTTCTAAATTTGTATAGACTACGTATATAATTGTTCGTCTCTTTGTCTTATGAATAATGATTTTAAAAAAGCAGTCAAAAACAGTTTTTGGCTCCGGTCAATCATTATACAATTTAGAGGCTAATCACTGTGCTTTCAGAAGCTGTAACAATTATTGGCCTATGCTAATCACTATGTTGTCGTGGCCAATCATTGTGTTGTTGACATTGTTTTTATTTGTTTAAATATAAATTATTTACTACTTTTAACGCTCAACTTGCTACAGCCATTTAGATTTTCATAAAATGTATTATCCATCTGTGTATTTCAGAATTTCGTTCGGCGCTTATAGTATTTCCTCAAATTTTTAAACTAAAAAAATTCCTTAAGTGGCCAATCAATATACAAATTACCCTAACTCTGCAGAGATTTTTGAAAACTATTATTTCTAAGGACAGAATTAAAACCAGGGTGGCCGCCAAACTTTATTTCAAATTTAGAAAAGAATATTTAAAAACATAAACTCAAAGAAAGTCAAAAGAAGTGCATAAAAAGCCATAAAAGAAGAAATAAGTTTAAACGAAACAATAAAAATAAAAAAGACAATTCGTGTAACCGAATTGCATTTGTGCAATTCTATTTTATTTCTTTGAGTTTATGTTTTTAAAGATTCTTTTCTTAAATTAACAAACAGAGACATCAAGCTAATAGACCTCGTCGTTCTCTAAAGTTAGGTTCTTGGTCAACTCTACAAAATCATTTGCCAATTTCAAATTAATATTTAAAGAAAAAAATTCTAATCTTGTAATATTTTTAATATAGAACCTTTTACATATGGAATAACGTTCTTTTGAATTTGAAATAATGCAATATAATTCAATTTATAAGACTTCAAAATAATTCAAGTATTCCAAATAATTCAAATGAATCGGAAGAAAGTCAAAAAATACCATTGATTTCACTAAAATTGTAGTGAATTTAGAGGAATGTAAGGGAAATGAGAAAAATTTGATCAAATTATTGAAAATTCAAGATCAATTTTAAAAAAATCAAGGGAATTGAAACCCATTCAAAAATATGAAAATGTTCATTAAATTCATCAGGTATGAAATGTGTTTAGAAAAATGCAAGGGAAGTCCAAAGAAGTTGATGAAGTACCTAAGAATTCAGCATAAATTTAAAAGACTTCGAGATGCATTAAAACAAAAACTACAAAAAAAGCCATTGAATTGAGTAAAATTGAGTGAATTTAGAAGAATACAAGTGAATTAAATAAAATTCAAGCGAATTTCAAAGAATTTAAAAGAACTCAGGATAAATTAATCAGAATTCAGGGTGAATTCCAAATGAATTCAAATAAATGACCAAAAATATTTATTTTCTCAAATATCTCTTTAAACCTTTGAAACCGTACGAAATATATCACTCATTGTGAATAAATTCTTTGATATCCATTAAAATATAATAAATTCCCGTAAAATTCTATGAAATCTAATATTTCCTGAAATCCTGGGAAATATATTAAAATACCTTGAGAGCTTTTAAAATCGCTTAAAATATTTAAAATCCTCAAAAATCTTTTAAAATCCCTAGATATATGTTTAAATATGTTGGAAATGCCTTTGAATCTTTAAAATATCCTAAAATATTCAAAATCCTTTGAAATCTCTTCAAATTATTAAAAACAATTAAAAATACCTTGGCATCTTTTAAAATTTCCTAAAATATTTTAAATCCTTTCAAATATTTTGAAATCTCTTGAAACTTTTGAAATCTCTTCAAACATTTTAAAGCTATTAAAAATACCTTGAAATCCTTTAAAATACCCTAACATATTTCAAATTTTTTAAAATCCCATGAAATTACTGAAATGAATGAAAAATACCTTGGAACCTTTTACAATTGCCTACGACATTTCAACTACTTTCAAATATTTTACAATCTCTTGAAACATTTTAAAGCTATTAAAAATACTTTAGTCTTTTAAAATACCCTAAAATATTTCAAATCCTTAAAAAAAATTGAAATCCCTTGAAATGTTATAAAAGCTCTTAAAAATGCCTTCGAATTTTTAAAAATACCTTCAAATATTTAAAAATTTTTGAAATATTTTAAAATCCCTTGAAAAGTTTTAATATTCTTAAAAATTTCTTGTAATTTTCAAAAATACACAGGAATCCTTTAAATTCTTTGAAATCTCTTGAAATTTGATTAAGTTCTTGAACATTCCTTGGAATTTAAAAAAAAACCTAAAATATTTAAAAGTCTTTGAAATCATTTGAAATCTCTTGCATTTTTTTAAGGCTCCTGAATATTCTCTGGAGTTTTTAAAAATACCCTACAATATTTCTTTCAAAGACTTTGAAATCATTTGCAAACCTTGAAACTTTTTAAAGATCTTAAATATGTCTTGAAATTAAAAAAAATACCCTAAAATATTTCAATTCCTTCGAAATCTTTTGAAAACCCTTGACATTTTTTAAAGCTCTTAAAGATTTCAACGAATTTTTAAAAATAACCCAAAATCTTTAAAATTATCTTAAATTCCTTAAATTTATTGAGATCAATTAAAAATCCCTTGGAATCTTCTAAAATATCTTCAAACCGTATAGGTCCTATAAAATCGTTTTAAATCTTTCGAAATTCTTTAAAACTATATGCACATTTTTTTTAAGTCCCTTAAAATCATTCAAATACTTGTAAATTTGGTAATTTCTTGAAAATGCCCAGGATTCTTTTATAAAATACAACAAAATATTTCAAATCCTTAGAAATCTTATGAAATCCCTTGAGTCTTTTTAAAGCTCTTTCAAATTCCTTACAAGTTTGCAAAATACCTGAAAATCTTTCAAATCCTTCGGAATACCTTCAAATTATTGAAATCTGTTAAAAATTCCTTGGAATGTTTTAAAATAACCTAAAATATTTTCACTACTTTGAAATCTTTTGAAATCCTTTGAAGCATTTTAAAGCTCTTGAAAATTCCAAAAACTTAAAAAAATACCCTCAAATCTTGTGAATACATTGGAATCCTTTCAAATTATTAAAATCTATTCAAAATTATTCAGAATCTTTTGCAGTACTCTAAAATATTTCAAATCCAGCGAAATCTATCGAAAATATCTCGAAATCTTTTAAAATACTCAAAAAGATTTCAGAAGAATTTAAGAAAATTCAGAAATTAGTATATACCTGAATTCAAGAATGGTTAACCCACGGATTAATTTATATAAAGAAAAGTGGCTGAAGTGATCTTTTCATTTTAAAAAGTGACTATAGTGACTTTATCTTTAAAAAATGACTGTGTGGAAGCCCTGAGTGCTTCTTACAGAAATTCGCTGGCTTTTGCAATTGTTTTTTCCTTGGTTTTTTCAAAATCCCTGACTTTTCGTTGACTTATCCTGACCAACAAAATGACCCTGACCTGCAACCACACTGTAAAACTAAGGACAGTTTCTAACATTTGCTTTTTTTTTCTAAAGGAAAAACCCCGACTTTTTCTCGGTTTCCTAATCGGATCGAAACCCAGAGTATAAACAGAGAGAATTCGAAATGAGTGGGTTATAGAGACGACTCTTGATCTCCCTCAAAGCTTTGTCTCCGCGGAAATAACAATTTCGCAGGAAGACTAATTACGATATGCCAGTTGAATGCAGCGATCCAAGTTGAAACTCGGTTAATTAGACGAGAGACTCGATTAAACGGACCTGGAAACGAATTATTGGCGCTGGTAGATAATAGGAAGGAGACAATGGAAATTCGGTTACTTCCGGCAGCACCCCGGAACTAATACGTAATATTTAATGTTTATGCGGGCTGATAATATCATAGAAATGGACTGAAAATTATTATTCGATGCTAGTGCGCCCTCAATCTCAAACGACCTGCGAGATTGGTCACCGCATGGTGGGCAATTAAATAACCATTCTCCGGAGTGGTTTATGCTACTGTATGCTCATATCTGTGCTTGCAATAACAGTCATTTGAAGATAAATGCTTCTAGCTACAAACGTAAATTAACCTTTGTTATTATTTTTTACAATGGAAATTAATTATAACGGATATAAAAATCCATTGTTCGATAATACTATGAGCAGGGTTAGCACAGCCTAATTTACTTGAAAAAAGTGAAAAAGTCACCTATTTGAACCAAAAAAGTAGCCGAAAGTTTGAGCGCGTCTGAAGGATCTCGCGCTTTTAGGAGGGGCAGGGGCATAGACTTATAATATTGAATGGCACAATTTGTACATAGTATAATGTAAAAATTGTACATAAATAATAAATAATAAATAAAATAATAAATACAGGTATAAAATTCATATTGCAAAAGATTTCACAAAGATTTCAAAGATTTCAATAATTTCCTAAAGATTACAGAACGATTTAACAGGTTTCGCAAATATTTCGGATAGATTTAAAAGATTTTATAAAGACTTCAATGATTTCTCAAAGACTTTACAAAGATTTCAATAATTTCACAAATATTACCAAATATTCCAAAAAATTTTCATATATTTCACAAAGATTTCAAAAAGATTTGACAAAGATTTCAATAATTTCTCAAAGATTTCACAAAGATTTCAAATATTTGGCAAAGATTTCGGATAAATTAAAAAGATTTCATACAGACATCAATTATTTCACAAAGATTTCAGGTAGATTTTAAAGATTAAACAAAGATTTAAATTATTTCCCAAATATTTCACCAAGATTTAGCAAATATTTCAGATAGATTTCAAACATTACACAATAATTTCAATAATTACCCAAAAATTTCACATACATTTCGCAAAGATTTCAAATATTTAGCAAAGATTTTTGATAAATTTAAAGACTTCACAAAGACTTCAATGATTTCCCAAAAATTTCAATAATTTCAAAAATTTTATCAAATATTGCAAAAATATTTCGCAAAGATTTCCAAAGATTTCACAAAGATTTGAATGATTTCCTAAAGGTTTAAAAAATGTCACAATTATTTCGCAAAGATATCGGATAGATTTTAAAGATTTCACAGACTTCAATTATTTCACAAAATTTCGGTTAGATTTCACAAAGATTTCAAAGGTTTAGCAAAGATTGCAGATGAATTACAAATATTTCAAAGGTTTAGCAAAGATTGCAGATAAATTACAAATATTTCAAAAGATTTTAATGATTTCCCAAAGATTTCTAAGATTTGACAAAGATTTCATGGAGATTTCCAAAGCTTTCAGAACGGTTTCACAAATATTTCAATAATTTCTCAAATATTCCAATAATTTTACAGATGTTACCAAATATTCTAAATATGTCATAAAGATTTCCAAAGATTTCACAAGGATTTTAATTATTCCCCAAAGCTTTCACAAAGACTTCAATAATGTCACAAATATTATCAAATATTGCAAAAATATTTCAAATATTTCACAAAAATTGCCAAAGATATCACAAAGATTTGATTTATATCCTGAAGTTTTAAAAAATTTCACAAATATTTCGCAAAGATATTTGATGATTTAAAATATTTCACAAAGACTTCAATTATTTCACAAAATTTTTGTTAGATTTAAAATAATGCAAAAAGATTTTAATGATTTCCAAAAGACTTCACAAAGATTTTAAAGGTTTAGCAAAGATTTCAGATAGATTACAAATATTTCAAAAGATTTTAATGATTTTCTAAAGATTTCTAAGATTTGACAAATATGTCACAAAAATTTCCAAATCTTTCAGAAAGTTTTCACAAAGATTTCAATAATTTCCCAAAGATTTCAATAATTTTACAAATATTACCAAATATTACCAAACGATTTTAATAATTTCCCAAAGCTTTCACAAAGACTTCAATTATTTCACAAAGATTTCAATAATTTCACAAATATTATCAAATATTACAAAAATATTTCAAATATTTCGCAAAGATTTGCAAAGGTTTCACAAAGATTTGATTGCTATCCTAAAGGCTTAAAAAATTTCACAAATATTTCGCAAAGATATCTGATAGATTTAAAATCTTTCACATACTTCAATTATTTCACAAAATTTCGTTTAGATTTCAAATATTGCACAACGATTTTAATGATTTCCAACAGATTTCACAAAGATATCAAATGTTTAGCAAAGATTTCAGATAGATTAAAAATATTTTACAAGGAATTCTATGATTTCCCAAAGATTTCCAAGAATTCACAAAGATTTCAAATATCTCGCAAAGATTTCGAATATATTTAAAAGATTTCACAAAGACATCAATTATTTCACAAAGATTTCAGGTAGATTTCAAAGATTGCACAAAGATTTCAATTATTTCTTAAAGATTTCGAAGATTTAGCAAAGATTTCAGATAGATTTCAAACATTACATAATAATTTCATTGATTACCCAAAAATTTCATATATATTTCGCAAAGATTTCAAATATGTAGCAAATACTTTGGATAGATTTAAAAGATTTCGTAAAGGCTTCAATGATTTCCCAAAAATTTCAATAATTTCAAAAATATTATCAAATATTGCAAAAACATTTCGCAAAGATTTCCAAAAATTTCAAAAAGATTTAAATGATTTCCTGAAAGTTTAAAAAATGTCACAAATATTTGGCAAAGATATCGGATAGATTTAAAATATTTCACAGACTTCAATTATTTCACGAAATTTCGGTTAGCTTTTACATATCGCACAAAGATTTTCATGATTTACCAAAGATTTCAATAATTTTACAAATATTACCAAATATTTTTAATATGCCGTAAAGATTTCACAAGGATTTTAATGATTTCCAAAAGATTTCAGAAAGATTCCAAAGGTTTAGCAAATATTTAAGATAGATTACAAATATTTCAAAGTATTGTAATGATTTCTCAAAGATTTCTAAGATTGGACACAGATGTCACAAAGATTTCCAAAGTTTTCAGAACGGTTGCACAAAGATTTCAATAATTTTACAAATATTACCAAATATTTTAAATATGTCGCAAAGTTTTCCAAATATTTCACATGGATTTTAATGATTTCCCGAAGATTTCACAAAGACTTTATTATTTCACAAAGATTTCAATAATTTCACAAATATTATCAAATATTGCAAAAATATTTCAAAGATTTCGCAAAGATTTCACAAAGGTTTAATTGCTATCCTAAAGGTTTACAAAATTTCACAAATATTTCGCAAAGATATCTGATAGATTTAAAATCTTTCACAGACTTCAATTATTTCACAAAATTTCGTTTAGATTACAAATATTGCACAAAGATTTTAATGATTTCCAAAAGAGTTCACAGGTTTAGCAAAGATTTCAGATAGATTACAAATATTTCAAAAGATTTTAATGATTCCCCAAATATTTCACAAAGATTTCCAAAGCTTTCAGAAAGGTTTCACAAAGATTTCAATGATTTCTCAAAGATTTAAATAGTTTTACAAATTTTACCTAATGATTTAAATATATCGCAAAGATTTCCAAAGATTTCACATCGATTTTAATAATTTTCCAAATATTTCACAAAGACTTCAATTATTTTACAAAGATTTCAATAATATCATAAATATTATCAAGTGCTGCAAAAATATTTCAAATATTGCGTAAATATTTCCAAAGATTTCAAAAAGATTTTAATGATTTCCTAAAGGTTTAAAAAATGTCACAAATATTTCGCAAAGATATTAGATAGATTTAAAAGATTTCACCGACTTCAATTATTTCACAAAATTTCGGTTAGATTTAAAATATTGCACAAAAATTTTAATAATTTCCAAAAGATTTCACAAAGATATCAAAGGTTTCGCAAATATTTTGGATAGATCTAAAAGATTTTCAAAGGCTTCAATGATTTCTCAAAGATTTCACAAAGGTTTCAATAATTTTACAAATATTACCAAATATTTCAAATTGTTTTTGATATATTTCGCAAAGATTTCACAAAGTTTTCAATGATTTCTCAAAGATTTCAAATATTTCGCAAAGATTTCGGATTGATTAAAATATTTCACAAAGACATCAATTATTTCACAAAGATTCCAGGTAGATCTCAAAGATTAAACAAAGATTTCAATTATTTCTCAAAGATTTCACAAAGATTTCGAAGATTTAGAAAAGATTTCAGATAGATTTCAAACATTACACAATAATGTCAATGATAACCCAAAAATTTCACATATACTTCGCAAGGATTTCAAATATTTAGCAAAGATTTTGGATAGATTCAAAAGATTTCACAAAGACTTCAATGGTTTCCCAAAAATCTCAATAATTTCACGAATATTATCAAATATTGCAAAAATATTTCGCAAAGATTTCTAAAGATTTCACAAAGATTTGAATGATTTCCTGATGGTTTAAAAAATGTCACAAATATTTCGCATAGATATCGGATAGATTTAAAAGATTTCACAGACTTCAATTATTTCGCAAAATTTCGGTTAGATTTCACATACTGCACAAAGATTTCAAACAAATTTCAAAGGTTTAGCAATGATTTCAGATAGATTAGAAATATTTCAAAAGATTTTAATGATTTTCCAAAGATTTCTAAGATTTGACAAAGATTTCCAAAGCTTTCAGAAGGGTTGCACAAAGATTTCAATAATTTTACAAATATTACCAAATATTTTAAATACGTCGCAAAGATTTCCAAAGACTTCACAAGGATTTTAATTATTTCCCAAAGCTTTCACAAAGATTTCAATAATTACACAAATATTATCAAATACTGTAAAAATATTTCAAATATTTCGCGAAGATTTCCAAAGATTTCACAAAGATATGATTGATATCCTAAAGATTAAAAAAATTTCACAAATATTCCGCGAAGATATCTGATAGATTTAAAAGATTTCACAAAGACTTCAATTGTTTCACAAAATTTCGGTTAGTTTAAAAATATTGCAAAAACATTTTAATGATTTGCAAAAGATTTCAAAGGTTTAGCAAATATTGCAGATAGATTAAAAATATTTCACAAGGATTTTAATGATTTCCCAAAGATTTCAAATGTTTCGCAAAGATTTCGGATAGATTCAAAAGATTTCATAAAGAATTCAATTATTTCACAAAGATTTCAGGTAGATTTTTGGAAAAATTCAAACGATAATACAAGAACTTAGAAAAGAACTAAAATAAAAAGTTTAAATTTCAGAAGAATAAATAAAAACAATGCACTGCTAATACACAACTGCTTTTGATGTTGCTCAAAGAGATGTTGGAAAATTGTAGAAAATCGAAAAAAGTAAAACTTTTTTGAAATATCAGCGAGGATTGAAACTCTTGACCAACGAAGATGTATATCAAGAAATCTACCTAAACAAAGAGCGTTTAGACAATAGAAAAAGATCCATAGAAAAGCGAATGCAAAAAAGAGAACAAAGAAAGAAAAAGCAGATACGTCTCATTCATTAGAGTCTGCATCAATGGATGCTATACTTGTAGAAATAGGAAAAAGGAATGAAAAGGTTCAAGTTTCGAGTCCTCTCCAGCAGCAAATAAATAAATCGAAATTAAATAAATCCCATTCATGAGACTCATGTAGCTCATTAAAAAACTGCCCATTGTAGAAAATCTGTTAAATAGATCCGATGTATCTCCAGTATTAGACCGGATCAATCTATCTGATCAGGATATGAAAGAAAATTCATTATCGTTATCAACTGTACGTCATAAAGATTCAGTTCATCGCAAGAAAATTAACAATAGCATTCAACAAGAGTTTCTCGAAGTCGAATAACCTGCTTTACGAGTCCACTGGGATGGTAAACGAATACCTATAAAGAAAATTCTGGCTTTGAAACTTATAAAATTTTGGGGATCCCTAAACTTACTTCTGCAATATGACAATCAATGACTAATGCGGTTTTCGATATATTATGTGAAAATTGTAACTGATGTAATCGGAATGTGTTTTGACACAACAATCTTTTGGAAAAATTGCTTGGAAGAAACTTGCTATACTTATCATGCCGTCATCATATTTATGAACTGATTATTGGTGGTGTGTTTGCGTCACTGTTGGGACCATCAAATGGTTTCAAATATTCCGCTTTTCGTAAGGTTTCAAGCATTTTGGTCTCATGCGAATAAAGAAAACTCAAAAGCGTTGAGTGCCTCTCGATTAACTCAACATTCGCTCAAGAACTAAAATTGATGCAATATCATTTCTGCAGTATAGTCTGAAAAGAAACAGTGCCTATATCCCAAGAGATGATTACAGAGAAATGATAGATCTTTATGTTTTATTTTTAGGTGTGTTTCCTTATAATAAAAGATGCAATTTTAAAATACCAAGTGCATATTACCTAGCTAGATGGATGGATGAAGTCACTTATTGTATGAAGATTTACCTTTTCTGCGACCAATTTCAAATGTCTACAAAAAAATCGAAAATCTCGAAGAGTTTTGTTTATTTGCTGCTCTTATTTATGTGAAAGTCTGGCTTACTAATTTTCTACCCGACAAAGAAGTATGAAACGATCAATAAAATAGTTTGAAAAGATGCTATTAATAAATTGAATATGCATATTTATGGTACCTCAGCCATGAACTAATACCATTAGCTTTATTTTCTGAAAAAGTTAGTGTTCAATAAAAGCGGGTGCTGCAAAATACTTTACTCTTTTCAAGAAGACGGGCGTAACAGAAGTACTAAATTAAGGAATCTCAGTGTTCCGGAAAAAAGCGTTAAAAGATCTTATAAATTCTACTGCGGTTCCTGCTTTGCGCTGTATCTGTTTGGATACTAATTTTACTTTAAATTTAAGTAAATTAAAAAACAAATCTTTAAACCCCCAATGAATTGAATGAAATTCGAGTGAACTTAGCGGAATTTAAGGCAAATAGAAAAATTCGATGAAATTCTTAAAAATTCAAATGAATTGAGAAAAAATTTTCATTCATTGAACTCATTAAGTTTGAAGTGAATTAAAAAAATGCAGGGCAATTTAAAAGAGTTTAATGAAATGCCTAAGAATTCAAGGTGAGCTTAAAAGAATTCAGGATAAATTAATAAGAATTCGAATGCATTGGAAAAAAATACAAGTTATTCAATTGATTTCAGTATAACTAGAGTGAATTCTGAAGAATTCAAGGGAATTCAAGAAAATTCGATGAAACGTATACGCAAGAAAATTAAAAGTTTTGAAGTCGGTTAATGTCTTCTGTTCAGTTATAGAAATTTAAAAATCCAGAAAACTTTACCTATGAGCTAAAAAATTATGACAAATTATTTTTCATTGCAGTTTTTAGTAGACAACAAAAATAACAAATAAGAAATTTGAAGAAATTTGTCGTATAAGATACAATTTTTTGAAAACGTAAGAAAACATGTTTTTTTCAATTTTAATTAATTGCACATTTTTAAAATGAAAATTGTGAATGTTTAAGTTCATCAGTTTGAATCGAAAAAACATCTAGTTATTTTGATAGTATAAAAAAAATGTTCCTACTTTGAAAACGTTTCAAAATTGTGAGTTTTGCCTTTCTAAAACGATTCTAATACTCCAAAAACGACATTTCTTTTTACATAACAACAAAATAAAGACATGTTTTTTCGATTTCAACTGCAGAAATTAGACCTACAAAACATTCTTTTTTATATTTGTAATTAACTAAAAAAAAATTTATCTTCCACATTATTACAAAATTAGGTATCTGTCCAAGGGATGCTTCTAAAATTAATCGAACTGAAGCTGAAGAAATTTCAGTTTCGATGAATTAAACTTTTTCCAAAATCTATGCATATTACTCAGTCCAAACAAAAACATGTTTTTTTTCTCAAAATTTTCAAATCTATCAAAAAAGAAACAGAAGCTTAATATATACTGATTACAAATTATTTTTTTACTTTTTTCGGATATCAAACATTAAATTTTTTCCCTCGTCAAAAATGAGATAAACATTTTTTTCGTGACAAGTTTTGACATTAAAAAGATGAAAAATAATTTTTTTATAGCTTTTTACATATGTTTCGCAAAAACGGTGAAATTCTGCACTATTATGCAAAAATTCAATTCAAGTTAATCGAAGTAATTGCTGTTCAGTCAATGGAAGTGACTTCTTTGTCTGCTATAATAAAATAATAAAATTATTTATCAATTTAATTTCTAATTAAATTCCTACATTTTAGTAAATCTCTTTAATCAACCATAAATGACTGATCAACATATTGAAAGTTACAGATTAGATCAATCAAAATGACTGATTTAATTAGTGAAAATTACTGATTCCGCCTTTCAAAATGACTTTCTTTAGATCATTCAAAATTATTGATTCAATCAGTGGACATTACTGTTTATATCAATTTGTATTTATTGCTAGAAAATAAATCTTCTTGTTTCGAAATTCATCTTTTTAGCTGAATTCCTCTGTTTTTTTAATTTAAAATAAAAATATTTTTGGGCTGAAATATCAATTATTACATTTTTTGTTGAGAATTCATTTTTTTTTTTTTTTGAAATTTCAACTACTTGGTTGAAAGTTTAACTCCTTTGTAAAAGAATCACTTTTTTTCATCACATTAGTTAAAAAATTATTTTTCTGGTTCATAATTTAAATACTTTGTGGAAAATTCGTTGTTTTTTTTTTTTGTAGAAAATTAATTGTTTTTAATGAAAATTCATCAATTACATTTCTTGTTGAAAATTGATATTTTTCTATTAAAAATTCAACTATTTGTTTAAAACTTGATGTATTTTGTTAAAAATTCCTCTCTACTGGTGGAAAATAAACTTTTTCGCTGAAAATTCATCTTTTTGATTAAATTCAACTGTTTTTTTTTTAAAATAATAATATTTTTGATTTAAATATGAACTGTTTTTGATTTAAAATTGAAATCTTTTGTAGTTGAAATACTAACATGAGAATGCATCTTTTTTTATTGCAAATTTCACTACTTGGTTGAACTACTTTTGTTACAAATTCATTTTTTTTGTGAAGATTCATAATTTTACTTGAAAATTCATCTCTGGTTGAAAATGTTATTAAAAAATAATTTATTCGTTTTAGGGTTGAAAATTAATTTTGTTAACTGAAAATTTAACTATTTGGTTGAAACTTAATCCTTTAAGTTGAAAGTTTGCCTTTTTTGGTAGAAAATTAATCTTTTTGGCGGACAATTCTTTTTTTTTTAACTTAACTAGGGAAGGTTGAAAGCTTAACCGGTCTGATAAAAATTCATAATTTGAGTTAAAAATTCATCTGTTTTGTTGGAAATTAATATTTTAGTAGAAAATTCAATTTTTTTTTAAATTCATGTAATTTCTTGAAAATTGATTTCTTTTTGGTAGAAAATTAATCTTCTTGGCGGAAAATTCATTTTTTTTTAAATTGAACTACTTGGTTGAAATTTGACCTGGTTTGTCAAAAATTGATCTGTTTGGTCGAAAATTCAATTACTTTATTTCAAGTTCATTTACATTTTTGGAAATCAATTTTTTTTAAATTTAAAATGTAACTTTTGTGGTGAATAATTAATCTTTTTGGTAGAAAATTCATCTTTTTTGGTTGAAAATTCATATAATTTCTTGAATTTTTTGTATAGAAAATTAATCTTCTTGGCGGAAAACTCGTTTTTTTTTAAATTAATCTATTTGGTTGAAATTTGAACTTCTTTGTCAAAAATTCTTTCTTTTTGACAATGAATTATCATTTTAGTTGAAAATTCATTTGTTTGGTTGAAAATACAACTATTTTGCTTAAAATTAAATTCTTTTTTCAATTCAACTTTTTTTTTGTGAAAATTAATATTCTTGGTTGAAAATTTAACTACTTGCTTGAAAGTTGTATTCCTCTGTTTAAAATTAATTTTGTTGTTAAAAATTCACGAATTTAGGTGAAAATTGATCTCTTAAGTTGAAAATTGAACTACATGTTGAAAATTAGTTGTTACTGTCTGAAAAATTAATTTTGTTTATTGCAAATGTAACTATTCGATTTTTGATAATAGATTTAACACTTTCACGATGATTCATGATGATAAATTTAAAGCTTTTTCGGGTTTCAATCATGTGCAAAACTACGAAACTTGCCGACGTTTCGTGAACATTGCAGTTCTGCGAGATGGATGCAGAAAGCTGTCATTCTTGGGTCGCTTCGTGTCCTCAAAACACACGAAAGTTTCGCCGACCTGTTGTTGTGAGTTCGTCGTGTCCTGTGACCACCCATCTCACGGTTGTGAGATGTGGACATGAAAGGGATTTACCGCGTTTCTACTGGGAGCCGATGTCATTTTTTAGATGACAGTTGCTCCCAGTGGGACGCTGCGGCGGTTGTTAACCTTTAGTTTTAAATTATGTGTATATATATATATATATTAGGATGTACCGAAAATGCATTGCAAAATTTGGTTTCATCCTAGATGGCAAGGCCCACCCCCGCCAAAAGTTTCCATTTCCGGAGAAATAAAATCCCTAATTTTTTTTTGAAATTCGAGTATTAACACGTACCACCGGGCACTTCAAAATCCCATTTAATTTACATGGGGAAATTTTGGATTTCCGAAAAATTGAACTCATACTTCAGGGTTTGATCGAAACGTGCCAAGTTTATTATTGCCATTATTGCATTATTTATTATTGCATTATTGTCAAGTATTATTTTTACTTTTCAGCAATTTCCGTTGTCATTTTCATACAAATAATTACTAGCGGACAATTTGAATGTTCCCCATGACTCTTTAAACAATTTTTAATTGTTTAAACGAATGTAGCTTATTTAAACTATATTGAAATGTAATATTTTGTCATTGTTTTGAGAAGTTAATATTTCAAAATACATCATGTAATTATCTAAACAATCACTTATTGTTTATTCTCAACATTTCTAAAAATTGACCCAGAGATGTCCAATTTTTTCTCAAATTGGTATTCTATGCTACTTTTTGTAGAATAATTATATAATTTTGATACATATCTTTTGATCTTTATCACATTTCTATTTGTTCAAACAATTTTGATTTGCTTGAGCAGTTTTTTTTTCGAAAACTTAAAAAAAAAAGGAAGTGAAATAAAATACATATAAATATTTTTCTGACTGTATAGTGTATAGGAAGAATATAATAACCATTTTGCAATTGTTCAAACCAATATAATTTGTTTAAACAAATAGTTTTCCAAAAATACTTTTAAAATCGTATTTTCTGAATGAAACATAATATTGAATGATTTCGAGGAGTAATAAATTCTGCTCAGATTTTTATATTATTGTTTATACAATTAATTATTGTTTTTTTCTAATTTCCTTCAAATTAAGTATAGATGGTTTAAATCTTTTTTGGCGCATTATTAACTAAATCATAAAAGTCATGATGAAATTTAAATTATAAAAGTGTATTTACATTCAGAAAATACGATTTAAAAAATATTTTTCGAAAAATAATTGTTTAAACAAATTATATTTGTTTAAACATTAAAAAATTGTTAATATATTTTTTCTATACACCATACAGCCAGAAAAATAATTATATGTATTTCATTTCATATCCTTTTTTTTAGTTTTCGAGAAAAAACTGCTTAAGCAAATCAAAATTTGTTAAGCAAATAGAAATTTATGGAACATTAAGAGATATGTATCAAAATTATATAATTATTTAACAAAAAGTAGCATAGGATATCAATTTGAGAAGGAACTGGACATCTCTGGGTCAATTTTTAGAAATTTTAAGAATAAGCAATAAGTAATTGTTTAAATAATTACATAATGTTTTTTCAAAAATTAACTTCTACAAACAATGACAAACTATTACATTTTAATCAGAAAATACGATTATTTTTTACATTTTTTGGGAATAAATAATTAGTTAAATAAGTTACATTTATTTAAACTATTGAAAATTGTTTAAAAAGTCATGGGAAATATTTAAATTGTCTATTAGTAATTATTTGTATGAAAAAGATTACGGAAATTGCTGAAAAGTAACAATAATACGTAAAAATGTATTTTTTTTATTTTTGCGTCATATTTGGGGTGCTGTGGGGGGGGTGGAGCGGGTTAAAAACAAAATTTATTAGTATGATGTCAAGGTGAAGAGGTATTTTTTGTATTTTTGTTTTGAAAGAGCTAGAAACGAAAAGTGTAAAAAAAGTGTAAAAAAGTGTAAAAAAGTGTAAGAAAGTGTAAAAAAGTGTAAAAAGTGTAAAAAAAAGGCTGAAATCACGTATCTCGTGCAAGCATGTTCCCTCTGGAGAAACAAGAAACAAGGGACTTTTATTAGATCAGCAGTAAACGATGCCTCGGGGTCTTTGCCGGCATAAATGCCGTCCGAAACTGGATTTGTCCGTCTGCCGACTCCTAGAAGTCCCTCTGGCAGTGAACTAGAAACCACGTAGGGGCCAATTATCCTATGACGAGGGGATGAGGACCGTGTCGGTCGTACATAGTTAGAGAAGGTGGGATTAACCCTACAGTCCTGTATAGTGTATATTCCTATATATATTGCTTTAATATCTTCCCTTTTCAGATATTCTTCTCTTCCCGTCTCTTCTTACACCCTATGCCTATACTAATTCGATATTGTGCCTTATTTTCTCGTCTTGCTTTGCCAGACGAATTAGGATCGTTTGTCCTTCATTGTACTACATCCAACGCTCACATTCTGTCCCTTCGATCTCATCTCCGAAGTGCAGCATGCGCAATACTCAGATGAGTATATTGCGCAATATTACGCAATCCAGTTTGAAACGGTTCAGGCGGCCCTGACTCTTTACGTTTGGATCCCACTGACTTGTGACCAAGCCTTTTTGCAGGAAATTCTCCGAATCTGGGCTTCGGATTTAGCTAGTTACGACTTCCACTTCCAGAAGGTTTACAATATATAAAGCCGGGTTTTGAGTGCGCAGTTCTAAAAGTTCATTCTTGAAGTGCTGCAAACTAAAGTTTTTTCTTTAATTAATTTTTAGATTTTTTCGAAAATTTAGAATTTTAAACTTCACAATATTTTAATCCCAAAGTCAAATATTTAAAATGTGAGGACAATTTCTAAATTAAATATTTCAAAATTTCATATTAAAATTCTTGATAGTCAATTTTGAATTTATTAATTTTAAATGTGAATATAAAGCAATTTCGAATTAAAAAGTTTAAAATTGTACAATTTCAAAAATTGGAATCCTATTACGACAATCTTGTTTTTTAGTATTTTTTTACTTTTTAATGTAATAGCTAAAAATTGACCGATTTTTAGTTAAGGATTTAAACAAATAAATAATTTCAAATTGAAAATTATTTTATTAGAAAAATTCAAAAATGTGATGGTTGAAATTTCAACCTACAAAAATTTTCATTTTGAATTTGCAACAAAATAGGTACATTTGAAACCAAAGAGATGAATTTTCAACCAAGAAGATAATTTTGTACCAAAAAATACGAATTATCAACAAAATACATTTTTTTAATTGAAAAAATAATTTTAAACAAAAAAATATGACGATTCAGGAAAAAATGTAATACTTGATATATTTCAACCAAAAAATATTTTTATTTTAAATAAAAAACAGTTACATTTAACTGAAAAACAAATTTTGAACAAAATAGTTGAATTTGCAAATTTCAGGAAAAAACGAATTTTCAACAGAAAAGTTGATTTTAAACTAAATAATAAAATTTTTATTTAAAAAGATGAATTATCAATATAAAATTTATTAGACGAAATTTCAAACAAAAAAATACGAATTTTAAACAAAATAAATGAATTGTCAACTAAAAAAGATCAATTTTCAACGAAAAATGTCATAGTTAAATTTGCAATGAAAAAATATGAATCCTCTACTAAAAATGTAATAATTCATATATTTAAACAAAAAAATTTAATTTGAAATCAAAAAAAGTTTAATTCAACAAAAAACTAATTTCCAACAAAACAGTTGAATTTTTAACCTGATGAAATGATTTTCTTTCAAAACCGTTCAATTTCGAATAGTCAAATTTCCGGTTAAAAATGTTTATTATCTACCAACAAGAACTGAATATTCAACTCTAAAATTATTTTTTTCTAAATTTTTTTATAGATTTTAGAAAATTTTGAACCCCAGGGTGGGGAAAAAAATTTTAATTTTCCTATATTGGACTATAAATTTCTAAGGCTGCCACCACAATTTGTATAGTGGAAATAAAAAAACAGTTAAAAATTAATCTGCTTTGTAGAAAATTCAACAATTTTGTTAGAAAGCTATTTTTTTCTTTAAAAATTCTTAATTTCAATTGAAAATCAATCTCTTTGGATGCAAATTTAACTATTTTGTTGTAAAATCATTGCCCTTTGAATTTAACTATTCCAGTTAAAGATTCATCATCTTACTTAAAAAATTGTCTCTTAATGTTCATAGTTAAAATCTCATTTTATTGTTGTTGAAAAATCAACTATTTTGTTTAAAATTACTTTTATGATTGAAAATTAAACTTTTCAACTGAAAATTTAACTTTTTTAGTTTAAGATTCATCATTTTACTTACAAATTTACCTTTTTGGTTTAAAAATCCTTTTTTTGTTGAAAATTAATTTCTTGCAATTAAAATTGATTCAATGCATTTTTTTGTAAATTGACCTTTTTGGTTGGAACTTAAACTATTTCGTTGAAATATCCACTATTACTTTTTTTGTTGAGAATTCATTTTTCTTGAATAACAATTCATCTAATTGTTTAAAACTTGAAATATTTTGTTAGAAATTCATTTTTTCAGTTAAAAATTCATATATTATGTTGAAAATTTCATCTTTTTGTTTGAAAAATCAACTATTTTGTTGAAAATTTATGTTTACATGAATGAAAATTAATTTTTTAAACAGAAAATTAATGTTTTAAACTTAAAATTAATTTTTTCAACTGAAAATTTCACTTCTTTATTGTTGGTTAAAAATTAACCATTTTCAGTTCAAAATTCTTCAAGTTGGTTGAAAATTTCTGAATTTTTTTGAAAATTCGTCTTTTTGGTTAGAAAAATAAACATTTTGCTTAAAAATTAACATTTTTGGTTAAAAATTCAACTATTTGATTGAAAATTTCCTTGTTGGTCGTTAATAATTTGTTTTGTTTTTCAACCGAAAATTGAATTATTTTATTTTTGTTTAAAAACCATCTTTTTCAGTTGAAAATTCATATAATATTTTGAAAATTAATCTATTTTAGAAGGAAATCAATGTTCTTGTTTAAAAGATCAACTATTTTATAGGAAATTACTTTTTCTATGATTGAAAATTAATTTTTTCCACTGACAATTTATTTTTGTAACTAAAAAGTAATTTTTTAACTGAAAATTTCAGTTTTTTAGTTTTGGTTGAAAAATATTCGTTTTTAGTTCAAAATTCTTCAAGTTGTTTGAAAATTTCTGTATTTTGTTGAAAATTCGTCTTTTTTGTTAGAAAAATAATCATTTTAATTAAAAGTTGACCTTTTTGGTTAAAAATTCAACAATTTGATTGAAAATGTACTTTTAGGTTGATAATGATTTATTTTGGTTTTACCGGAAATTTTATTTTTTGTTGAAAAAAAAACAACATTTTTCCGATTTGAAAATGCACATATTATGTGGAAAATTCGTCTTTTTTGGCAAAAATCAATCTTCTTGGTTGGAAATTCATCATTTCGTTTCAAAAATCAACTATTTTTTGAAAATTACATTTTTCGTGATTAAAAATTAATTTTTTCAACTAAAAATTAATTTTTGTAACTGAAAATTGATTTCTTTCAGCTACAAATTTTATTTTTTTATTTTCGGTCAACAATTAATCCTTTTTAATTTAAAACTCATCAAGTTGGTTGAAAATTCGTCTTCTTTGTTAGAAGAATAATCATTTTGAATCAAAGTTCACATTTTTGGTTAAAAATTCAACTATTTGATTGAGAATTTGCTTTTTGGTTTCTGGCAATTGTTTTTCTTTTTTAACCGGAAATTTAATTATTTTATTTTTGGTTGAAAAAACATCTTTTATATTCGAAAATTCAACTAGTTGGTTGAAAATTCAACTATATTGTTGAACATTCAACTATTTCTTAGTTCTATTTTATTCAAAAGAATTGACGGCCCTATTATTTCCCTATTTTCGTGAAAAATCACCTCATTTTCCTGGTTTTAGGAGAATTTTTGGCTTATTTACTTCTCGAGAAGGGGAGGGCAGAAGAACGGACGCTGGGGGGGGGGGCGTGAAAAATATCAAAAAAATTGGTAACGAAATTTATGGACGACCCCTAAGAACGTGAGAAAAGAAGAGAAGAGAAGAGAAGAGAAGAGAAGAAAAGAGAAGAAAAGAGAATTGAAGAGAAGAGAAGAGAAGAGAAGAGAAGAGAAGAGAAGAGAAGAGAAGAGAAGAGAATTGAAGAGAAGAGAAGAGAAGAGAAGAGAAGAGAAGAGAAGAGAAGAGAAGAGAAGAGAAGAGAAGAGAAGAGAAGGTCGGTTGGAAGGTCGCGGCCAGGAAGTTGGCGGCATGGCACACTCAGCTGGTTGGCATGGGAGAGTCATAGGTCGGCTGTGTGTGTTTTATCTGATTTTGGCGGCTAATATCGCTGCTCTCAGTAATTAGCACCCGAGATGATTCATTAGTTACTGTCTAATCATTCAATAGTGAGGAGAAGAGTAACCGCGGATATCCTCGGCGAAGAAGAGCAGGTATAACATGACGTCACTAAGTAAAGAAGACCACCTCCATGTAGCACAACTCTATTTCCTAATATCAAAATTCCTTAATTTCTGAAAAAAAATTTCTCCTTTGCTCAGCTGGGAATCGAACCTCGTCTTCCGATTGCTGGTCATGTGCTTTAACCACTAAGCTACTAAAGTTGAAGCACTTGACCGGCAATCGGAAGACGTGGGGTTCGATTCCCACCGGAGCGAAGGAGGAAGATCTTTTTTTCAGAAATTGAAAATTCAATTTATAAAATTTTAAACTTAATTTAGTCTGGAATCACGTTCCGAATTTTTATTATTTAAGGAGTTACCTTAGATATTGTTGATTTCTAGTTTCAGAGTTTGTAAAAGTTATCTACTTATGATCGATCGTTACCAACTCCGATGATAATACAGATTCCTCCTAATCAAAATTCTTATTATTGATATGGAGGATTCCATGAAATCACTTAAATTCATTTTGAAGTCACTTGCATTCATTTTTAAGTCACTTGAATTCTTTGAAAGTCACTTGAATTCTGCTGGAATTGTTTGAACTCTATTGAAATCTTCTGAATATCTGAAGTCGTTTGAAGTCACATGAAATCACTTGAAATCACTTAAATTCATTTTGAAGACACTTGCATTCATTTTAAGTCACTTGAATTCTTCGAAAGTCACTTGAATTCTGCTGAAGTCGTTTGAACTCTATTGAAATCTTCTGAATATCTGAACTCGTTTGAAGTCACATGAAATCACTTGAAATCATTTAAATTCATTTTGAAGTCACTTGCATTCATTTTGAGTCACTTGAATTCTTCGAAAGTCACTAGAATTCTGCTGAAGTCGTTTAAAGTCACATGAAATCACTTGAAATCACTTGAAATCATTTTGAAGTCACTTGCATTCATTTTAAGTCACTTGAATTCTGCTGAAGTCGTTTGAACTCTCTTGAAATCTTCTGAAATATCTGAAGTCGTTTAAAGTCACATGAAATCACTTGAAATCACTTGAATTCATTTTGAAGTCACTTGCATTCATTTTTAAGTCACTTGAATTCTTCGAAAGTCACTTGAATTCTGCTGAAGTCGTTTGAACTCTCTTGAAATCTTCTGAATATCTGAACTCGTTTGAAGTCACATGAAATCACTTGAAATCACTTGAATTCATTTTGAAGTCACTTAGTAATACTGGGATTACTCCAAAATACTTGGATTACTCTGAATTACAATTGGATTACTCCGGAATACTGAGATTACTCTGAAGTCCTTTAATTACTCTGGGTTACAAGTAGATTACTCCGAGATACTGGAATTACTCCGAATTACTGGAATTACTCTGTATTACTCCAGGTTACTAGTGAATCACTCCAGAATACTGTGATTACTCCGATTTACTCGAATTACTGCTGATTAGAAGTGGCTTACTCTGGATTATTGGGATTACTTCGAATTACTTGGATTACTCGAAATTTCTTGAGATACTCTGAAATACTTCCGGTCACAAGTGGATTACTCTAAATTACAATAGGATTACTCCGAATACTGTAATTACTCCAAATTACTTAATTATTACGGATATTATATGTAAACTGGATTACTCCGGAATACTAGGATTACTCCGAATTACTAGAATTTCTCTGGGTTATAAGTGTATTATTCCCAATTATTTGAGTTTCCGCGGATAACAAGTGGATTACTGTGGAATATTGTGATTTATCGAAATTACTGAAATTACTTTATAGTACTCCAGATTACAAGTGGATTACTCCATAATATTGAGATTACTCTGAATTACTTCAGTTTGCATGTGGATTACTCAAAATTGCAAATGAATTACTCCGAATTATTGCTGATTACAAGTGGTTTACTCTGGAATACTACTATTGCTCCGCATTACTTGTATTACTCCAAAATACTTGACATGCTCTGAATTACTCCAGGTTACAAGTTGATTACTCTTAATTACAAGTGGAGTAATCCGGATTACAAGTGGATTACTTTGAATACTGGGATTACTCTAAATTACTTCAGTTTACATGTATATTACGTCAGATTACGAATGGATTACTCTGAATTACTCGAATTACTCCTGATTACAAGTGGTTTACTCTGGAATAGTGGGATTAATCAGAAATACTTCGGTTACTCTAGATCACTTGAGATACTTTGGTTTACTCTAGGTTACAAATGGATTACAATAAATTACAAGTATAGTTCTCCAGATTACAAGTGGATTACAGCGAATACTGGGATTACTCCGAATACTGTGATTACTCCGAATAATTAGAATTGCTCTGGGTTATGATGGTATCATTCCGAATTATTTGAATTACCGTGAATTACAAGTGTATTTCTTCGGAATAATAGGATTACTCAAAATTACTGGAATTACTTTGTAGTACTCCAGATTACAAGTGGATTACTCCGAAACATTTGGATTACTCCAAATTACCTGGGAAAACGCAGATAGCGCCTTTCTTTAAAAGTCCGGCAGAATAAATGTCACAATCTCTACTTAACTTCATAATCGTAGCATGCGTTTGCGGCGTCATAGGTTATAATTTTCCGAACGTGTCGAAATAAAAAAAAAGGGTTTTTTTTTGTATAGAATCAAAGATCATTAATTTAATTTCTGAAGGAAGCTGAGCTAAGCTAAGGAGAAAACTTCGCGTTGGCGCCATCCGCTTCATCCGAGTATATACCCTTCTCTTTGGTAGTTTGAACGAAGCCCGACTAATCTACCAAGCAAGCCGGCTTCATTAGTCAACCGACTAAACGCCGGTAACCTCGCTTGATTCTATTCGTTAAGTGAGCTATCTGCAACTTTCGACCTGCTGCACGATCCTACCAAAGCGGCCGGTCTTCTCTTCAGAGTTTAGAAGCTTAGAATGACTCGATGATTCGATGGGTCTCGGTAGCAACGATGATTTTGCCAAAATTTTATTGTTTCCTCTTTTTCACTCGCTCCTAAGGCGTTAGGAATCACGCCACCCCCAAATTGTACCGCATTTTACCGTAGTAATTGACCACTTAAAAGTCAATTAATTCATATCTGTGCATGTACACTACCAGGTTCCAATTTTTCAAGAAAAAAACGGAGGCTGATGTTTTGTGAGCAGTTATGAGTTAAGATTAAGCAACCTTGTACAGGTACAGGATGTTTAAGCAAAGAAACTATTATGCACCTTTATGACTGAATCTAATGTCAAGAGAACAATTGATGAGTAAGGTTTCCTCTTTATGATCCTACTTGAGTTTATCTTCTATCTCTAATGTTTTTCGAGATTGAGCATTTTATCTCATTATTAAGGAATCATCCGGATGATGGAAAGGATGTTTAAGCAAAGAAACAATATGCAACCTTAGCATTTTCAGGACATGCAGAATATGATCATTGACTATGATTTGATGGATAGCTGATAGATAGCTAATAGATTCAATATTTGGATAATATTGGATAGACAGATAGATGGTTGCCTTTATATGACCACATTTGAATTCTTCTTCTATCTATGGTGTTCTTGAGATGCAGAATTTCTCTAATTATTAAGAAATCATCCGGACGATGGACATGATGTTTGAACAAAGAAATTCAATGTACCTTTATGTCTAAATCTAATGTCAACAGAACAATTAATGAGAAAGCTAAATGTTTTCCTCTATATGATCCTACTTGAGTTTATCTTGTATCTCTAATGTTTTTTGAGATATACCACTTGTCTAATTATTGAGGAATCATCCGGATGATGGACAGGATGTTTGAGCAAAGAAACAAAATGCACCTTTAGCATTTTCAGGAGACGCAGAACATGACTATTCACTATGATTTAGACTATTAATAGATAGCCAAACGATAGCTAATAGATTCAATAATTGCATAATATTGTATAAACAGCCAGATGGTTTCCTTTATATGACCTCATTTGAATTCTTCTTCTGTTTCTGGTGTTTTTAGGATACGGAATTTGTCTAACTATTGAGGAATCATCCGGATGATGGAAATGATGTTTGGGCAAAGAAATTTAATGTACCTTTATGTCTAAATCTAATGTCAACAGAACAATTGATGAGGAAGCTAAATAGTTTCCTCTATATGATCCTACTTGAGTTTATCTTTTATTTTTAATGTTTTTTGAGATACAGCATTTTATCTCATCATTGAGGAATCATCCGGATGATGGAAAGGATGTTTAAGCAAAGAAACAATATACACCTTAAGCATTTTCAGGACGCGGAGAATATGATTATTGACCTTTGGTTCACAAAAAAATTAGATCCTATTAAAATTGCGCTTTAAAAATGTTGCAGCATTCGAAACATATCAATATAATCCCTTGGACTAAAGTGTCTAATATGTTCTAAAAACTGGATGAATCTAAGCTAATAGCTTCAATAATTGAATCATATTGGATATCCAGCTAGATGGTTTCCTCTATATGACCTCATTTGAATTCTTCTTCAATCTCTGGTGTTTTTAAGATGCAGAATTTCTCTAATTATTAAGAAATCATCCGGATGATGGACATGATGTTTGAGAAAAGAAATTCAATGTACCTTTATGTCTAAATCTAATGTCAACAGAACAATTTATGAGAAAGCTAAATGTTTTCCTGTATATGATCCTACTTGAGTTTATCTTCTATCTCTAATGTTTTTTTGAGATACACCACTTGTCTAATTATTGAGGAATCATCCGAATGATGAACAGGATGCTTGAGCAAAGAAAAAGTATGCACCTTTAGCATTTTCAGGATACGCAGAATATAATTATTGACTATGATTTAGACTATTAATAGATAGCTAATAGGTAGCTAATAGATTCGATAACTGGATAACATTGGATAAACTGCGGGATGTTTTCCTTTATATTACCTCATTTAAATTATTATTCTGTCTCTGGTGCTTTTTAAATACAGAATTTATCTAATTATTATGAAATCATCCGGATGATGGGCATGATGTTTGAGCAAAGAAATGCAATGTACCTTCATGTCTGAATCTAATGTCAACAAAACAATTGATGGGGAAGCTAAATGGTTTCCTCTATATGATCCTACTTGAGTTTATCTTCCATCTCTAATGCTTTTTTAGATACAGCATTTTATCTCATTATTGAGGAATCATCCGGATCATGGGAAGGATGTTTGAGCAAAGAAACAATGTGCACCTTCAGCATTTTCAGGACGCGCAGAATAAGATTATTGATCTTTGGTTCACAAAAAAATCTTGTGTGATATCCAGCTATAGATGGCTCCTCTATATGATCCTATTTACATTTTTCTTTCATCTCTGGTATTTTTGAAATAAAGAATTTGTCTAATTATTCAGGAATCATCCGGATGATGAACATGATGTTTGAGCAAAGAAATTGAATGCACCTTTATTCGCAAATCTCATGTCAGCAAAACAATTGATGAGCATGCAAACAAAACATGATAAATCCATTCCTTTGGAAAAAATTAGTGACGCATGGTTTTAGCATTTTCAGAACACGGGAAAGATCATTATTGACCATTGGTTCACAAAAAAATTCGATCCTATTAAAATTGCGCTTTAAAAATGTTGCAACCTTCAAAACATATTAATATAATCCGTTGTACTAAAATGTTCAATCTGTTCTAAGAACTGGATAAATCTAAGCTAATAGATTCAATAATTGGATAATCAGTTAGATGATTTTCTCTACGTGATCCTATTTGAATTCTTCTTCAATCTCTGGTGTTTTTGGGATGCAGAATTTTTCTCATTATTAAGAAATTATCCGGATGATGGACAGGATGTTTAAGCAACAAAATAATGTGCACGCTTATTCCTAAATCTAATGTCGACAAAACAATTTATGAGTTAGCAAAAAAAAAACATAATGAATTTAGTTTTCTTTTTTGAAAAAATTATTCACGCATTGTTTTAGCATTTTCAGAACATGAGGAATATGATTATTGACCATTGGTGTACAACAAAATTTGATACTTTTGAAATTGCACTTTAATGTGTTCCAACCTTCAAAATATATCAATTTAATCCGTTGTACTAAGATGTTCAATTTGTTCTAAGAACTGGATAAATCTAAGCTAATAGATTGAATAATTGGATAATATTGAATATCCAGCTAGATATTTTTCTCTATATGATCTTCTTTTAAATTTTCTTCTATTTCTGGTGTTTTTGAGGTACAGAATTTGCCTAATTATTAAGGAATCATTCGGATCTTGGACAGTATGTTTGAGCAAAGAAACAATATGCATCCTTATTCCTGAATCTGATGTCAGCAAAACAAGTGATGAACATGCAAACAAAACATGATAAATCCATTTCTTTGAACAAATTAGTTACGCATGGTTTTAGCATTTAGCTTTAAAATGTAGCAACCTTCAAAACATATCAATATAATCCGTTGTGCTAAAGTGTGCAATATGTTCTAAAAACTAGATAGATCTTAGCTAATAGATTCAATGATTGGATAATATTGGATAACCAGTTAGATGGTTTTCTCTACATGATCCCATATGAATTCTTCTTCTATCGATGGTGTTTTTAAGATACAGAATTTGTCTAATTATTGAGGAATCATCCGGATGATGGACATGAAATTTGAGCAAAGAAATTGAATGCACCTTCATGTTCAAATTTAATGTCAACTGCATCCATCCAAGCTAACATATTCAATGATTGAATAATATTGGATAAACAGTTAGAATTTTTCCTCTATATGATCCTACTTTAATTTTTTTTATCTCTGGTGTTTTTGAAATTCAGAATTTTTCTAATTATTGAGAAACTATCTGGATGAAGGGCAGGATCACTTTTACACAAAATTGTTCAATTTTCAACTTGAATTTTCAATAAATGATTTTTTAATGAAATCGTTAAATTTCGAATCAAAAGTATGAATTATCAACCAAGCGGATTAATTTTCGATCGAAATACATGAATTTTCAACAAGAAAAGAATGGATTTTCAGCAAAATAATTTAATTCTTGACCAAAGAGATGTTTTTTCAACTAAAATGGTAAATCTTCAACTAGAATAGTTAAATATAAGTTAAAAAATAATTTTACAAACAAAAAACGATTTTCCAACAAAATAGATTAATTTTCTACCTAAAATGTGAATTTTTAAGTAAAATGATGAATCCTAAACCAAAAAAGTCATGAGGTGAAACTTAATAAGTAATTAATTTAAAATTACTGATTGAAGCAAGTTTAAAATTCATTTTTTCGATGAAAATACAACTACTTAGTTGAAGCTTGAATTCCTTTGTTGAAAATTCATTTTTCTCGATTCTAGATTCATTTTTTTAGTTGAAAATTCATTTTTTTGTTTGTATTCAAAATTTTTTCAATTTAAAATCAAAATCTTTTCTAGTTAAAATATCAACTATTACAATTTTTGATGAAAATTCATATCTTTTTATTTAAAATTGACTACTTATCGGTTGAAAGTCGAACTGCTTTCTCAAAAATAATAATAATTTATTTTATAATTAATAATATTAAATTTAATTATTTTGTGAATTATTTGAGGCCTCCAGAAATACTCATCGATCGAATCCCAATTAATTATGCTTTTTCAGGGTCCTCATACGCTACTTTTCCACATCGTTTCATTTCCGGTTTCAAAAATGTTGTGTTTTCGACCCACTCCAGTATTCAATATAAAATTTTGGGATTCATTCAAGGCCTTCAGAATTATTCATCGGTCGAATCCAAATTAAATATGCATTTTTAAGGGTCCTCATGCGCTACTCTTTCACCTATTTTTATTTTCGATTTCCAAAATGTTGTTTTTTCCAACATACACTAGTATTAAAAATAAAATTTTGGAAGTCATTCAAGCCCTCCAAAAATATTCATCGATTGAAAATAAATTAATTGCCCTTTGTCAGGATTCTCCTACGCTACTTTTCTACATAGTTTCCTTTTAGATTTCCAAAATGTTTTTTTTTTCAACTCACTCCAGTATTTAATGTTTAATGTAAAATTGTGTGAATTATTTGAGGCCTCCAGAAATACTCATCGATCGAATCCCAATTAATTATGCTTTTTCAGGGTCCTCATACGCCTGGGTGAGGTGTCTTAAACGGTGACTCTGGGATACCGGGCGACCTCTCAGAGTATGCAGCCTTATCCTTTCACGCAGGGCTCTACAAGGATAGACGAACCATTTCCCTAACTGCTCGTGGAAACAACAATGACACCACCAAAACACCAAAAAGTTGTAAATGCGGTTCCAAACGATCGGGCGCGCAGAGCACCCGACAATGGGTCGGCGAACAATGCCGATCATCCTAGAGTTCAAGGTGCTGAAAATAGTCTAGATGGAAACACGTCGACGAACCGGCGATATGCCCACATTGAGTGGACGAATCAACTCAAGGACGACTTGCTAGACTGCTACGATGCCCATTATCACTGTTCATCGAGGCTTTATGTGGCGTATGCATACTCTGCGGTGCCAGAAACACCCAGAGCTTCAGCACGTTTCGGTTCAATCGTTGCAAAATCAACGTGCCAATCTCTTGAAAAATGCAAATGCACGCGGAGCGCCTCCCCAACCGCTGCTTGATCAAGGTGCAGTCGAAAATGAGGAAGCGAGATTAAGACCAACCGCGGAAAGCAGGCACCTTCTGAGAGCTGATCACGATTTCAGGACAAGAAGGAAAATTGACAATCAAGTTCCTCCTAAGCCCTAAGATTTGGCTGAAATGGATGCCTCTTTTTGTGGAGAAATATCGCAAGAGTCCGACCTCTGAACCATAAATTGCTCAGTTTGTGGTGCTGCGAGAGCTTTCGCTAATTCAAATCGTAGGCTCAAACCGACGATGGATCAAGAGACCAAAAGAGGCTCGCATCAACCAAACAAGAAGATTGGATGGGCAAGACAGAATGCGTTTCGTGTTCAATGTGTCATTGACTACATAACATCTGGTAGACCGTTCACGAAAAGGCTTCGAAAGTTTGCCCAAGAACTGATGATTTCGAATCATACACTGAACAAGTCGAAGCTGCTTACAATAAAGCAGCATATTGTTGACAAAACACAGCCTCTATCTGACGCAGGGCGGAGAATACAGAAGAGGAAGAGATGGATCAGGGAGAATCAAAAGTTTTTCGCCCACCCATCTCGCCTCTTCAGTGATCACCCTGTTTATGTCAAAAATACACCCAAGTCCAACGAGGTAGAGACTTTTTGGAGAGAGGTATACAACATCTCGAAAACACTGAAGTTGAATGATGATACTCACAATATCATCCGCTTGAAGGAATTTTGCGACAACCTCATAAAATCTGAGGAGGAATGTTTATCAATCACTGCCGAAGAAGCGAAAAAAGCACTTAAAGGCACGAAAAACTTTTCCGGTGCAGGACCAGATTGTATCATATTCGCCTCATATTTGATGTCGGAGACGCCCATTCCGCAGTGGCTGCTGTTAGGACGCACTATACTCCTACCGAAAAAAAGCAACTTGTCCAACCCAGAGAATTACAGGGCGATAACTTGCTTCAACACACTATATAAGATCTGTACAGCTGTCCTGAACAACAGGATTGTTCGGCGAATCGAGTCTGTGTGGCGTGAGATGTACGAACAACGTGGCTCGAGAAAAAGTGTAGCAGGCTGTCGAGAGAACCTGCTCATTGACAGGTATGTCTATAAAGGCGCTGCAGCCTTTCAACGCGTCCTGTCAATGGCCTGGCTTGACTACCAGAAAGCGTTCGATTCAACCTCTCATACACTTGTCATCTGTCTGTTGGAAAGCTTGAAGGTGCATCCACACATAGTTAGGTGCATGGAGAGATTGATGCCTCTTCGGAAAACTAGATTTACTATCTCATCTGGAAATTATCGTGTGACAATGAGCAACGTCACCTTCCAGAGGGGCGTCTTTCAGGGCGATACCATGAGCCGTTTGTTTTTTGCATTACACTTCTGCCTCTATCTCTCGCACTACGAAATTCTTCTGGATAACTCTGTGGCCACACTAACCAGCGCAAGCATAAGGACACTCATGTATTTTATATGGATGACCTAAAGATATATGCGTCTGGGAAAAGCAAACTTCAAACTGCTATTATTATCGTCAAGAAGTACACAGGAGAGATTGAAATGGACTTTGGATTGGATAAATGTGCCAAAATTCATCTGAAAAGAGGAAAGATTGTGGGCGTTCCCAAGGACCCTGAGCTTTTGGATATAAGTATTATTAGACATCTTAACACTGGAGAGACTTATACATAGCTGGGCGTGCCTCAAAGCCGCATTCGGGACGTAACATCAGTAAAGGAGTCTCTCTGAAGCAGACACAAGCATCTTCTTCGACAGATTTGGTCATCCAATCTGTTGGCGTTGAACAAGGTATCTGCGACTAACATGCTTGCCGTCCTGGGTCTACTCTACTCGTTTGGGGTGGTTCAATGGATGAAGAACGATCTTAAGGCCCTTCATGTCACCACACGTAAGACCATGCATATGCATAAAAGCTTGAATATCAATTCGTCTGTTTTGCGATTATACATTTCACGCCGTCAAGGCGGACGCGGACTTCTGAATCTCCAGTGTGTTCATAACCGAATCGCTATAAGTACAGCTTATATAGTTTTCAATGGCAGAGATCCTCTGCTTAGAATAGTCAGGAACCACGAGATGATTGGTGAAGGAGCGTTCCTTTACAAAGCCGGGGAGCAAGCGGCCGAGACACTTGGCCAGAATTTTAACATCAGAAGTCAGGAAAGTGCATTACTCCATCTAGATGCTTCACTTCTGAAAGCTAAAGTGAAGAAAGTAGAAGTTCAAAAATTCCATCAAGAGCTACTCGATAAGAAAATGCAAGGAAATGTTCACAGGAATGTAAAAAAACAGTCCTTGTCAAAGAAGCGAATTGTTGCTTTCCTCAGATCATCAGAGCTTAATTCAGGTACAGAGGGTTTTATTTTTGCACGCCAGGACGGTGTAATTTCCACCTGAGCATACCGACACCGCTTTTTATGTCAAGAAGTTCCCAGCGATAGGTGCAGAGCGTCTCATGCACACGCTGAGTACCTAGAACACATACTATCGGGGTCTCCCAAACACGCAGGAACGACGTATATCTACAGACATAATGGTGCCCTAAGAGTGATTTATTACCATCTTTGTCGCTCTTACGGTGTTGGCACCGACCATGCCCTGCCGAACGCTCCAAGGGAGATAGAGTCACATGTCCAAAAGAGGAAGTGCCAAATTTTCTGGGACTATGATTTTCGAACAGCAGTCTCCGTTGCAAACGCAAGACCTGCCATTGCTCTCCAAAACTTTGAGAAACGAACTGTTTTCGTGATCGGATTCTCGGCTCCATCCGAATACAACATCACTGTCAAGGAGAAAGAAAAGGAGGAGAGGTATCAAGACCTTAAAAGGGATCTGCTTCGGTATAAGTAAGTTTCCTTGTGATAGGTGCCCTCGGAGGTGCGAAACTATCACTGGTTTGTAACCTTAAAGCCACACCTGCGTGCGAAAAATATGCCGAAGCACTTGTGAGATGGAGGCAGAAAGCTTTCATCCTTGGGTCGCTTCGTGTCCTCAAAACACACACGGATTTCGCCGGCGTGTCAATGTGATTTCGTCTTGTCCTGTGACCACCCATCTCACGGATGTGAGACGTGGCCACGAGTGTGATTTACCGCGGTCCTACTGGGAGCCGGTGTCATTTTTAGATGGCAGTTGCTCCCAGTGGGACCCTGCGGTGGTTGTTTAACCTTATTTTTAAATGGTGTGTGTGTGTGTGTGTGTGTCTGCACAATATTAAACGACTAGTCAAGGAAAGGAAAGATAAAATCAGAACAAAAGAAGAGAAGAAATTATAAAACGCATGATAAAGATATAATTTAGGGATACTCCCAATGTTTCGAAAATAAATTGAAAACCCGCTTTTCAAGAAAAACTGATTTGTGGTTAGAGAGTGCAATATGCTCACGTGCTATATATTTGGCACAATGGGCCCTTTTCTTGCGGAACTTCACAATTTATATTTCGAAATAACATCAGTTGCTTCGTTGCGCAGAATTTTCACTGCGGTTTATTGAATGCCAGACTTCACACTCTTTCCCCTTTTCCCCTCTTTTCTCCTTTTTTTAAAAAGAATTCCTCTTTTCCCCGCTGTTTTCAATAAAATTTTCATTTTTCTCATTTTTTCACTTAAATGAGATCTAAATAAATAGAACCCAATAAGAAAATCCAACTTTTCTTTTTGGATAGAAAATTGGTCCTTTTGGTTTGAAAATACACCTATTGGCACGAAAGTGGTCTTTTTTGGTTGAAAGTGAATTCTTTTTCATTAAAAATTCTACTGTTATATTTTTTGTTCAGAATTAATCTCTTTTGGTTACCAATTCTACTATTTGACTTAAAATTTAATTATTTCGTTAGAAATTTCACTATTTTCTTTAAAAAATAAATTTTTTTACTTGACAATTCAACTGTTTTGTTGAACATTATCGTTTTGTATTAAAAATTCATCTTGTGGTCGAAAATTCATCTTCTTCGTATACACAATTTATCATTTTGGATTGAAAATTCGTCTTTTGGTGGCAATTCTTTTTTTGGCCAAAAATTCGTCTTTCTTTGGTTGAGATTTTTTTCGACTTGAAATCTTATGATTATAGTCCTTACATTAATGTTTTTAAAACGAATTTATGTCCCTACTTTCTTGAAAAAACGCCCTATTTCGCCTGTTTTGAAACCATTTTGAGCTGTGAAATCTGAAATCACTTTACAATAATTTACATTATATATTTTACCTAGAATTTTCTTATAAAGCTGGAGTGAACACCGTGCAAATTTTGTATTTTTAAAAATTGTTTTGTATGTACTATTCAATTCAGATAGTCGGTCCATGATGCACCCAAAATTTAAAAAAATGTTTCTTTATTTTCCTTTAACCCTTACAATTACACTTTTCGTGTAAAACCCTTTAGAATAAGCCCTGAATATTATTACAATAGGGAATAAACCTTTGCATTCAAGAAATTATGACACTCCCCTTCACGAAATTCGTTCAGAAATGGTACCAAAACCTCGAAATGGAAGGTTTATATACGTAATATGCGAAATTGAATTGCACTCAGCAAGTTGCATCAGCTGGCCAGTGCGAGATAGGAAGTGCAAGAGCAACTCAGCTGAGCTCGTTGATTTTCAGTTTAGCTGACTCAGTGCTCCCATAAATTCCTAACATGGATATGTGATGTGATAAGGAGCCGATGGTGTGACACGAATCTAGTTTGGAATTTTTCATTTCCTTCTTGCTAAGGGGGTCATCTTCCCGCAGAGATCATGTACTTCCGATTCGCTTAACCTTATATACTACTCAAGGGAGGAGCATATACATGTTATGGCACCCAGACGCCTTGCTGTGACGACAATTGTAGAATCGTGTCTCGTACTCGACACGTTCGAATTAAGAAAAATTGCTTCTAGAAAAGTGGATCGAAGTTCGTCAAATGTAATTCACAACAAAGATTACTCGATTAATCCATCAAGAGCCAAAAGACACTAACCATATCAGGGATCACAGTCCGTCCCCTTTTCTACCTAATCCCATTTTCTTTCCCCTTTTCCCCTTAAATTTGAAAAAAAAACCTAAAATCGAGAATTTTCACACAATTTCCCCATTTACCCCCTTTTTTACAAGCCTGCAATTTTTTTAAAGAATCATTGTCAGGAATTCAAGACATTAGAAAACAAGAAGCTTTGAAGGAGATTCTTTTTGATGATACCATTTTCAAATATTTCCTGAATGATTTATTTGAAAAATAGTAACAGGCTAATAATAATAATAATTTAGGTACTAATATTAAATTCAAATTGAAACACTTCAAATTCCTGATATTTCGAGTAAAAATAGTGCATTTTCAAGAGAGCGTATGTGTTTTAACTAAATATTTGAATTTTCTACGAAAAAGATGAGTTTTCAACTAAAAAAATAATTTTCTGCCAAATAAATACGAATTTGTTACAAAACATTCAACCCAAAGATATGAAGCTGCAACACAGAAGTTAATTTTTAACAAAATAGTTTAATTTTCTACCAAAATATTTGAATTTTTCACGTAAAAAGAGGAATTTTCAACAAAAAAGTTACATTTTCAATCAAAGAGATGAATTTTTAACTAAAATGATTAATCTACAACTAAAAAAGTGAATTTAAAATTAAATAAAATTTAACATTAATTCATCGAAAATTCAGTTCATCCAAAAAGACAAATTTTCAACATAATTCAACAAACAAGGTGAATTTTTAACTAAAATTATAAATCTTCAACAAAAAAAAAGTAATTTTTAACAAATTACTTCGACTTTTAACCAAACAGTAGAATTTTCAAGAACAACAAATGAATTTTAAACAAAAAGTGTAATAGTTGATATATAATCCAAAATATATATATTTTTTAAATTGAAATCAGATGAATTCGTCCAAAAAATACGAATTTACAATTAAATAGTGGAATCCTTAACCAAAATAAATGATTTTTTACCGAAAAATGAATTTTTGAATCAAGAAGACGAATTTTCAGCGAAAAACATTTTTTCAGTCAAGAAAGAATAAAAATTTCATCCAAATTGTGCAATTTTCCAGCGAAAAAGATGACTTTCAACAAATCATTTATTTTTCAATCATATAGTTGAATTTTTCACCGAAGTAACGAATTTAATAGAATTATTGAATTTTAAACAAAATAATCAAAATTTTCAATCAAATAATAAAATTTTTAATCCAGAAAAATGAATTCCCAAACAAAAATAAAATAGTAAACTTTTCAACAAAAAAACTGAACATTTAGCCAAAAATAGTTGGATTTCCCTATTGGGTTCTATTAATTAATTCCGCATTTAAGTCCCAAAACAAGAAAAAGGGGAAGAGGAGAATATTGGAAATAATATATGTAAAACGGCATATCAGAGAAAAGTATATTAGCTGTGGTTGTGGAAACAAAATTTTGGAAATAGAAAATAATATGTAAAAAAGTGATATATATTAGGACCCTCCATTTAATTATAATTAATTTGGAGTTGATTCTTATTTGGCTTTGTATTACATGTTAGCAAAGTGCGTATTGAAGAAATTTTACCTTTATTTATTTTATTTTTTTGTGAATAATTTTTTTCTTATTTTCTGTTTTTTACACTATCTAGCTTTTTGAGTTGTCATTAAAATATGTTTTCATCATCTAAGTGCTTTCAACTGACAAAAATATATTAGAAAAAAATAGAACAGAATAATTGCGTTTTTCAAAAAGTGATTTTTCTATTTTTCAAGCCCAGTCGGAAAAATTATACATAGTCGGGAATATTATATATAATTTTCATTTGATTTATTTATTTTTTTGTATAATTTCTTCCACTTTGTATAAACTATATATAATGTTTCCGCCTGCGAATTATATCTTTTTAGCTTACTTAGAAACATACTTTAAACATATCAGGGTGCTGTACTGAAAGGAATACACTAGAAAAAAATGATGAGAATAAAGAATTAAAATCCATATACTGATAAAAATGTATTTTAAAAAATGCAAACATGATCATTTTGCAATTCTGCTGTTTTTCTATTTTTCATAATTGGGTCTTCTTGATTTACAACAGATTTTTTAAAGCTAACTAAACAATAAATATTTAAACAGAGAACTTACTAGAAACAAGATTCTGGAGATACTCATATGATATAAAATTTTTTCAATATTAAATGAAATCCCCTTTTAATCTCCTTTTTAGGGAAAAAATCCCCGTTTTACCTAAAACTGAATTACTGAACCACTGTGATCCCTGTAGTCGGTTCTGTCAACTGCCATTTTTTATTCCTAAAATTGAAGCTTCTTTATAAGCTTTATTATTAATTGAAAGTATTCAACTAATTTAGAATCTTTGGTGTTTGTGATAAAATAAAGCATGCAACAAATTTATCCTAATGATAATGTAATTGATCAGTTTCACCAATTTACATAACCTAACTGGCAGTGTGACAGTCAGATAGCGTTCTATTGTATTATGTAAGTTCCCATAGATGAGACGATCTATCACAGAATTGTTTCATGTTGAGTTAAACTTCGCTGTTCAAAGCATGCTGTACTCTCATGTTCAATAAGCTCTCTCCCTATGTATTCTGGAGAGCAACAAGCCTGCGTCGAAGTTATTTCAAGTAGTTTGTGTTTCATTCTCATACTCGGTAGTATATTAACCGAAAATTGCTTTCAAGAGGCAGCTGTGTACTGATCGAGAAGACATATATCACTCATTGTCAACTATGTTCCAATCCGTGTCTAACAGGACATAAAATACACTTAAAACCCCTGCTATTTAATTTCAAAAACTATGTTTTTCAATATATTGTTTTTCATTTTTTCTCATATTTTCAAGAAACCTTCCCTTTCTTCTATTTTTCCGCTCAAGTGAGAACTGATTTAATAAAACCCAATAAGAAAATCCAAATAATTTTGGCTTAAAGTTCATTCTTTTTCGGTGAAAATTTAATTCTTTTGTTAAAAATTCAACTTTTTCGTTCAGAACTCATATTTTTTCGTCGGGAATTCATCTTTTTTGTTGAAAATATGTCTTTTTAGGTTGGAAATTGAGTTATTTTGGTAGAAATTTACTATATTTTTGGTTAGGAGAGCTACTGCTTGGCTAAAAATTAATCTGTTTTGGTTCAAGATTTAACCATTTTGTTGAAACTTCTTATTTTTTTATTTTACTCAACTGTTTTTTATTTAAATTAAAATATTATTTGATTTAGATATCCACTATTACATTTTTCGATAAGAAGTCATCTTTATTGGTTGAGAATTAACTTTTTGGGTTTAGAATTTAACTTTCTTCTGAAAAAATCGTCTGGCTCAAAAATTCAACTATTTTGTTGAAAGATCATCTATTTTGTTAAAATCATAATTCATCATTCTTGATTAAAAAGGACCTTTTATGTTGAATTTTAACTGTGTTCTAAACAATGTGTCTTTTTGGCTTGATAATTGAACTATTTGGTTAAAAGTTCAACTATTTTGTTAAAAATTCGTCACTTTTTCTTGAAAGTTAAACTATTTAGTTGTTAATGGAACTGTTTGGTTTAATTTTTTTTTCTGAAAATTAAATTATTTGGTTGAAACTTTATCTTTTTTATTGAAATTAACTTTCTTGTTCAAAATTTCTAATTTGAAGTTTAATAGACAACTCTTTGCTAAAAAATGTGACTTTTCATCTTGAAAACTTGAATTTGTTGTTGAAAATTCATGTTTTTGTGTTGAAACTTCATCTCTTTTGGTATACAATCTTTTTCTGTTGAAAATTTAACTATTTTGTTAAGAATAAAATATATTTCAACTTGAAATAATAGGAATGAAAAATGTTTCAAATTGAATTCAATATGGTATCTACATTAATTTTATTTACAAGAATTTATTTCCCAATTGTTTCCCTATTTCCATGGTGCAATTCAGCTCATGGTACGCTAAGCATAGATATTAACCATATTGAAACGGCGATTATACTTAAGGAACCGATTTACCTACAAGGTGCACAAAGCGAGGAAGAATCAAAGAACCAAAGTGCACTTTCGCGACTGAAAAATTCTCCCTTTGAAAAAAGAGCAAGTGTCGTTAAACTTGACGAACGAGTGTGCAATTTCTTTTGTGGCGAAAAAGAACCAATCTGATTCGAAGCGTCGCGACGCCCCTTTAGCTAGCGATGCGTCGATTCTGAATTCATGAGTTTCGGAAATTCTTTCTTTTTATCATGGTCCGTAAATTAAAAACCTCGACTCAGGCAGTAAAACGGACTAAATGGACCCAGATCGTATTTTTTTTATTATTATCAGCTGACAGAAGTAAATTATTTCATTTCCTGAAAAGAAATTTTGGCGTTTATAAATTTCACAATACTAACTTCTAAGTCAAATCTGTGAAGAATTTAGGAAGAAATTTCAATTAAAGTATTTTGCAATGTTTTTTTCTTTTTTGGAACTCAACGAGCTCGAACTTTTCTAGCTCTATCATTTTCCTTTTCTGCTAGTATTGATTTCATCGAGTTTCTGAACTCCACCACTCTCGTAAGAAACGTATTAATCTACCTCGATGAAAGCTTATACTTCCTCATATACCGACACTATCGGCGTTCCAAGCACTCTAGACGAAAAATGGATAAATAGAGGGACGTTATTGTAGAGCAATATGAACGTTTTTTTATTGGGAACTACTATATTGATATCAATTTAAGCGGAAATTGTTTTTTGATGATTTTATTTAACTGCCAAATACGTTGATGGTGTAATATCACTGTTTGTACTTTTTGTAATTTACTTTGAAGGTGTGTTCAACGATTGTAATTTGATGATAAAGCGAGATGAAAATAACAAGAGCTGCAAATAACCAGATAACGCAGATTTTAATTACTGTAATATCATAAAACCGTCGACTTTATGTAATGTTATTTAGAGCATTTAACGTTCATGAAAATAGCCACGAATTTTCGCCTCCAACCTCATAACATTCTGAGGCACGTTCTTTGTTTTGCCATTCCAAACTATTTTCGTCTAAAATCAAAACTATCTTCTACCTTCATTCATAATTCAAATCTACTCATTTTGATTATTTCTGTTTCACAAGTTGCAGAATTTCAATACATATTATTTTGAGACACCGTTTGCAATTTTTATTCCATTATTAGATTTTATACAATACTCTTATTAAGGTGTAACAGAGTGGCCACATGTCAGGGAAAATCTGAAAATCAGAGAAAAATCAGGGAATTTTGAAATGAATGGTCAAAGTCAGGGAATTTCTAGTCAGGGATGCCGCACAGTCACTTTTTTCTCAAATAAATTTTTAGACACTCTTTTAACATAAATAAATCAATGTAGTGACTTTTTAAAATGAAAAGATCACTTTAGTTACTTTTCTTTTGAAAATGAATCCATGGGTTAACCAGTATTGAATTTAGATCTATATCTATTTTTGAATTTTCTTGAATTATTTGAAATCTTTTAGGGCATTTGAGAAGACTCTGCGAAGTTCGTAATAGACTTCGAAAATTTGAAAGGATTTAAAATATTTAAGAGTATTTTACGAAAGTCGAAGGAATTTTCAAGAGATTTAATAAGTTTTAAAGGATTTTAAAACATTTCAAAAGATTCAAAATATGTTAGGATATTTTGAAAATATTCCAAAAAATTTGTAATAGATTTCAATAATTTGAAGGAATTTCAAAGGATTTTAAATATTTAATAGTATTTTCCGAAATTCGAAAGAATTTTCAAGAGATTTAGAAAGTTTTAAGGGACTTCAAAACATTTCAAAAGATATGAAATATATAAGGGTATTTTAAAATGATTCCAAAAAATTTGTAATAGATTTAAATAATTTTAAGGAATTTCAAAGGATTTTAAAGATTTTAAGTTGTTTTTAAAAATTCCAAGGATTCTTCAAGAGCTTTAAAAAGTTTCAAGGGATTTCAAATTTTTCAAAGGATTTAAAATATTGTATGGTATTTCAAAAGATTCCAATCATGTTATTAGATTTCCGAGGATTTAAATAATTTTAAGGAATTTTTAAAGCTCTCAACGTACTTAAAATTAATTTCAGGATTTACAGAAATTTCAGATTTCATGTGACTTTATGGGATTTTTCATAATTTTAATGGATTTCAAGGAGTTTATTCACAAGAATTTAGGTCTCACATACGACCAAAGATTTGAAAGAATTTCAAAGATTTTAGGATATTTTAATGAGTCCAAGGAAGTTTTAATTGATTTCAATGGTTTAAAGGGGTTTCAAAGCATTTTAAAGGTTTCAGTGTATTTTTCAAAATTACAAGGAATCTGTAAGAGCCTTAACAAATTTCAGGGGATTCCAAAAGATTCTAAAGGATTTGAAATATCTTAAGTTAGTTTTCATAGGTTTCATTAATTGTAAGTGACTTCAAACAGTTTCCAATATTTTAGGGTATTTTGAAAGATTCCAAGGGATTTTATAATATTTCCAAGGATTTTAGTGATTTTAAAGAATTTTAAAAGCTCTCAGGATATTTTAATAAATTTTCCAGGATTTCAGGAAATATCAGATTTCATAGAATTTCACGGGTTTTTATCATAATTTCATGAATTTCAAAGAAGTTATTCACAAGAAGTGAGGGATTTCGTAGGGTTTCAAAGATTTGATAAGATTTTAAAATATTGTTTGCAAATCATTTGGAATTTTTTAGTTTTTGTTTAATTCATCTTCAATTTTTTGAACTCACCTGGAATCTTTCTAAACTCATTTCAAACTTACTGAATTCAATTAATTTGTTAATATTTTTCAATTTTTTTAAAAATTCAATTGCATTTTTTTTAATTTCCTTAATTTTTTGTAAGTCATTGAAATCTTCTCGTTTCCCTCAAATTCCTCTAAATTGACTCGAATTTTATTGAAATAAATGTAATTTTTCCAATCCATTTGAATTTTTAAAATATAACTTGAATCTCATGAATCGAATTCTTTTGAATTCTTTTTAATTCAAAAGAACATCAGTCACAATATTAATGCGCACTAGTCACTTTTATTCATCTTTTTGGATAGAAATAACTCACTTTTGGTCACTTTTTCACTTTTTTGAAGTAAGTTAAGCGGTGACAACCCTGAGAATAATAAATGTCTAATTTTAAATGTTAAATTGTTTTATTCCATTTATGAATGATTCTACATTTGAAATTTTACAAGATTAGAATTTTGGTCTTTAAATATTAATGGTCAGTAAAGATAAAAAATCAGTCCAGGAGTAAATATTAAAACACATTCCTTTTTACAAATTCTCATTATTAAGATAAATTCCGTGCGACTTGAGTGACAATTGGGGATTGACTGTTCGAAGAGATTTCCCTTTTTAACTCTCGTAGAAGATCGATGGAGGCACAAAGAGGGTCCTTGGTCAGGTCAACACTACCGTTCCTGAATAATAATACAATAAAAAATAAATAAAAGGGCATACTCGATTAAGAATTCGTAGAATAATAAATTTTTGATCGTGCGACGACCCAATTTTCCTCTGACAAAGTCTTCAAACACTTTTTGTTTTGTCTATAAAATTCTTTACTCAGCTTTTTAATAATCTGAAAAAATTCACTACTTGAGAATATTCAGTTATTGACAGCTTCGCTCTCGATTAAAATTTCATTTTTCGTCTGCTCTCGGATAAAGTAGCGATGCTACTTTATCGAAAACTACTTAGCATAATTCGAGTACAATGAAAGTACCACTACAGACAAGTGAAGCTCAGCTTCTTTTTTGAGAGGGATTACTAGTTTTGTTCTCATGAAATTCGCTATAGTCGCAAAATGTCAATAAGGTTTTAAACTTTATCAAGCGAATCATTCATTTTTTAGAAAAACTCATGTATTATCATATTTGCGTAATTTCGTATTTTAAAATATTTAATCTTTTTTTGTTTCAGGTAAGAAAAATATTTCGCAACTATATGAATACATCGATAAGAAGTAAGTTATTAGAAAAAATTAATAGGGTAAAGTGGGGTGATGTGAACCATGTTTTTAAGAAATCCAATATAAGTGTGCAGAATTTTTTTTGGCAAATCTGTTGGCTATATCCTTTAAAAAGAGCGACAGTACATTTTGGTACAGTCTGACTTAAAAATTTACATTCTTTGTTAAAAAAGTTTAATTTTTCGTAAAAAACGTTTTTTCTCAATTTCACAAATTGGTGGGGTGATGTGAACCACCACTTAAATTCGATTGTGAAACGTAGATATATCAACAAAAATCACTGGTAATGTTTGATTAAGGTTTTTATATAGTGGATCGCCTTTTACAAATTTAATTGCTGCGAGTCATTGCTTTAAAACAATAAATATGCGCATATAAAAAAATAATAAACGATCAAATAACTTCAGCTGAGTGGTTCATATCACCCCTGCAAGAATGGTTTACATTCCCCCACTGAAGCTTTTTATATTCCGAAGGAAGCCACATAAACGCAATGTAAGTAAATCACTAAATCTCTTCAGATTATAAAAACCATCAACCCACTTTACCCTAATAGTTATATAGGTCATTTGTCATTAAAAATGCGTACTTTTGATTGAGATTTCTCTGCAGATAACTTTTCGTAAAGTATCCTTTTTAACAACATATCTATATTTTTCGAGAATAAAGTTGACACATCAAGTTTTGTATTTTTAACTTTATTTGAGTTTTTAAATCTTAATTGATTGCACTGAGAGACCTTCCATTTGAATAAATGATAAAAACGTTTGAAACTTTAGTATTCTCCAATATCAAAACACGGAAAAAAGTTATGCGTTTCAAAAATTGAAATAGTGATTTTCAACTGGTGAATTTCATATTTTTATTACATTAAGTGGAAGAATTGTTGCACTATTTAGCATACAAAGTGTGAATATTTAATATTCAGTATATCAAAGTAAACGAGCAGTTTTAAGACCACATGAGCGGAATGAATTCGAAATACTAAAACAATCTTTTCAAACTTTCGTAGAAGACATTATGAGATTCTGAAATCCACTATGTGAAAAATTATGACTCAACGTGAGAAAGAATCGAGTGGAGGAAAAAAGTACGAGGACTGTTTGATAAGTCAGTGACTTTTTGAATTTTTTTGCGCAGTAACTTTAAATGCACCACTGATCCCGTCAATGAGAATATCAAATGAAGATTTGATAATATTTACAAATTCTAAAATATGGTTTTCATACTCTTGAAAAAGTTATTCTATTCCACTATTAAAGTATGCCTGAAGTACTTTTCGTTCCCGATTAAACTAATAGAAAAATTTTAATTCTAATTACAACAGCAGTACATAATTAAACTTCCTTAATGATGAACAATATTTGTACAAATATTTATCAAATGAGAAAAGCTCACATATTTATTTTTAGTTACTAACGAGAGATGTTTAGAGTTGGGATTTTTTTCTTAAATCTCATAAATATCCTACTGGCAGTCCAATGGATGATTATTAATTTCCCAAAAAATTAACCAGGAAAGACGAATTTTCAAGAAAATACATAATTTTTTAACTAAATAGCTTAATTTTTTAACTGAAGAAAAATTTTAACCACAGATAAATTTTCAAATAAAATTATGAATCTTAAAAAAAAATTTAACAAATAATTTCAACTTTAAAACAAATAGTTTTTGAACCAAAAAGGTGAATTTTAACACAGGAAAATTAATTTTTTACCAGAAAAGATAAATTTTCAACAAAATACATAAATTTGCAACCAAATAGTTCAATCATCAATTAAAAATGATAAATTTTCAAACAGAAAAATTAATTTTTGACAAATTAGTTCAACTTTCAATCAAGTAGTTGATTTTTTGACCAATACAGATTAATTTTCACACAAACCGTTGAATTTTCAACCAAAAAAGATTATTAAAAAAATGTATACGAAAAGAAATGAAGTTTCCAACCAAAAAGACGAAATTCAACAAAAGCGTTGAATTTTAATATGAATATTTAACAAAAAAGTTAATTTCAAACCCAATAGTTTAATTTTCTATCAAAATGTAGTTGAATTTGTTACTAAGAATGATTTTTGAGTCATGACTGAAAAACAATTTCAACCAAACTGTTGAAGTTTCAAGCCAAAAAGACCAATTTTCTACAAAGCAGTTGAATTTTCAACCCGAATATATGAATTTTCAACAAAAAATTTAATTTCCAGCCCAATAGTTTAATTTTCTACAAAAATAGTCCAATTTTCATCTGAGAAAGACGTTAAATTAAGGCCGATCGCATCGAAAAACCGATCTGACCGTAGGACGGATCGAATGTCGGTTTTTCAAAATTCGAAGTACGTCCAATGTCGGTTCGAAATCAGATAAAATTTTTTTGCACGTCTATTGTTTATCCAAGATAATAACAGTGCATGCAAGGATATAATAAAAATCTTCATTTCATCACTTACCGGATCCTGATAAAAAATTGTTGAAAGCACTTGCACTTTTTTGTGTTTCTTTTTCAGCCAAGAGTTTTCTTTTCCGATTTTGTGGACCGGATAACTTTTTAGGCGTTAACGACATGGTTTCGATCAAAACAAAAATAAAAAATTTTCATCCTGCTGTTTACACCTTCTGACTCTGTCCAAGTTCAGTAGAGTAATGAGAGATGAGACAGATCCGAACTAAGTACAGCTCTTGCATTTTCATGAATTGGGGGTACTTGCAAGTCAATTCAGGACTAAATTCACAAATAAAAATTCAGAAACATGTTGTAAATTTTAGGGTGGGAACCTAATATCAATTCCAGAAAATTCATCCGCAGGTACTTCATATTTAAGCTCCATTATAAATATTCTCGAATCCTGTTATAAACCGTGAATATAGGTGTCTAGATCTATTGAGAGGACGCACCTGCAAATTCTTAATACAATACATTACAGGATGATCCGTAATTTCGGCGCCCCCTAGAGCTGCGCCCTGGGCGACAACCCGACTCGCCCAGTCCTAAGGCCGGGCCTGAAGAGACATTACTCGATCACGTTATCGTATTTCTGGTAATAATCAGCAATGATTTACAATAAACAAACTAGTGCATCCGATGGTAAACCTCGCAAAAACGCAAAATCTGCACTTATTTTAAGGATTTGAGTTCACAATAAAAAGATATGAGGGAAACAAAATTCTCCTAGCGGAAGAATCGTAATAATTGTCGTAAGTACGGTCTTATAGTTGGTCGCTTATTTTACTCGCCTTCGGTCAACTACCGCTGACCATGAATGTGTTCTTTATATTTTTATACTAGCTTTACCATGATTATATTATTCAAAAAGTACATTATAAAAATTAAAACTCAAGTTAATTTTGTTTTTTAGGTAATTCATAATATTTAAAATAATTAAAACACGACTTTAGCCGAATTTGTACAAGTAGTACAGTTTATTTAAAACAATTCAAATATTAAGAAGCATAATATAAGCCGATTTCGAAACTTTCTTTGTTCTTTCAAAAAGCGGCAGCCTCAATAGGATGTAAGATTACCATTCAAACATTGTTGAAAAAATGACTTCAAATTGTGTAATATGATGCATTTTTACGTTCTCATACTCGTTATAAATATTAAATACGTATCTCTGATTTTCGTTTGATTGTTTCACTTTTTTATATGCGATTGGCAAACGTATAGTTTGTTGGATCATGTTGCTCGGTGTTCTGTGACACACGGACACAGAGCGGAAAGATATGATGGAAAGTGGTGGGGCTGGATTTCTTGGGTCCTCTGCACGCGTCGAAAAAGACGATTCACGCCTCACTTTGGAGCTTAATAACAATTCCAATTTTGCTAATAGAAATTCAATTCTTTTTTTAATATGAAAAAGTGATTCAAAAACTATCTATAACATCGAAAACCTGAAAATCGATTTTTTAACCCTAAGGTCCCTTTCTTCGTGGCGCGTCACATATAGAATAACTAAAAGTATCTATTTGAGAGTTGAAGAAGAAACCGATTCTCTGAGAACGTCAATTAAATCCGAACTCTAGAGGTACCCTGCCGATGAAACGGCACTGAAACGGCACTGGCGAACGGCACTGCGCCGCCAGTGCCGTTTGAGTGCCTCTTTCTTGGCCGATTTCGGCACCTAAACGGCACTGAGAGTGATGCGACGGTCATATAATGATCCTATTATATTCGTCACGTACCGGGCGGGCAGAGTGATTTACAGTAGTTGGCCGCCATCAACCGAATTCCTTTTTAAAATTTTCTTGAAATTATTAACACTTTTTAATTGATGAATTTTCTCGTTATATATATTTTATAATTATAAATTATATACTAATATACTATTCTGGAGTTGAATTCAAAAACGTTGTCTATTTTAGCGTATCTCATTCCATTCACGAGATACATTATATTCATTCCAATTTTAAACTTCTAAAAAAAAAGTTAGATATCTGAAATTATCGAAACCCGTAGATTCTGAATTTCTAACATTCGCAGCGGTAAGTTCAAAATTTTACAAATTTTAATTTCTAATTTTTAATCCCTTTCAGCTGGTCTACTTGGTAGCCTAGTCGGAGGTATAAAGGAAACTTCTGCAGGCATTTAAATCTGGAATCTGAGTAGCTTTAAACGATCAGCACTGAAGCGGCACTGGGCAATGCCGTTTGAGTGCCGTTCAATCGGCAGGGTTAGCCGGATAATTTCCCGGCATTTTAAGCCCAAGACAAACCCTTTAGGTTAAAAAACGAGTCGCCGGTGCATTTTTGAAGTCGGAACTTCGAAAAAACCGCTTTTCGAGAAAAAAGCATTGAAAGTTGGCGAGTGCCGTAAGTGAACATGTTAGGGAAGACCGGGGCGCGTTGTACGACTTTTCATTTTTCGATTTTTTACATTTTTTGTCACGAACTTTTTCAAAACATATTATTGTTACTTTGTTTTGTACACATTATGCTAATATAACTACAAGTATCAACAGTTTAATTTGATAACTGTGATCATTAAAAGCGAAATTAGATTATGCGGAAAATGGTTTAACTCGCCCCAGGCGCGGGGCGAGTAGTACATACATGCGGAGTGAGTTTGACCACTTTAGCGGAGTCAATAATTTTGAAATCGTGAATCAAATCTTCAATCATTTATTACAATACATACATATATGAAATTCTGTGCATGTATTTGAACAAGGTAGAACATTTTTTTCATTTTTTTTGTCCTGCTTTTACTTTTTTACTTCGTTCTTGGTCTTCCTCTTCCTCTCTTCTCCGTTTCTTTTTTCTCTGTCGCCTTTTTTGAGTTGCAAAAGTCCTTTAAAATATTTTTTTCCGTCAGTTTCCGTTCTCTTTGTTCTTTTTCGGGTCTCAATTCATCTCTGATAGGAGAATCAGTACAACATGCAAGTAATACCTCGAATTTTAGTGGTTCAACTCGCCTCATATGCAAGTGGTACAACTCGCCCCGACATGCGATTGACATTAAAAAATATGGAATTTTGTTGTTGCTAAAAACATAACCTCAAATCCTTGAAGGGTGATATACTTAAAAGTATACTGTATCTAGCAGGTCGATTGTTCGAAATGAATATGGTTTACAGAGAGCTTGGTATCGAAAAATTGAAATTTGTTAAAATTTACTTACGGGTCACGAAAATAGGTTTTTAAAGATAACTTTGGGCAATGCAACAGGTGAACAAAATAACTACAGGGACAATTCAAGTTTCAAGTAGTTCACCTCGATTTAATTTGATGGCGCCACATGACGAATACTTTAGAAGATAAACGTACTGGTTCAACTCGCCCCTATGTTCAACTCGCCTCGGTCTCCCCTACACTTTTTCTTCCAACAAGAAATATACCCACTTCTGATTGCTTTCGGAATATGAGTACAGTGTCCATAGATTTATTGTAGGTCCTATTATGATCACCCACTTAAACCCAAAAAAAAAAATCATTTTGACCCTGACTTAGAAAAACGCAAATATTTCATAAACTAGAACCGATCATAAAGGCCCTTTGCATGCCCTTTTCATTTCAAATATAATATTGTTAACGTTACTCATCAAAAGATAATTTCAAATTTGGAAATCATTGTTGAATAACTTGTACAATCTTAATCTGGAAGAATTCGACAATAATTGTACAATTAGAATTATGACAATTTAGGAAAATTATAGATTGTTTTAAAAGTCTCTATTTTCATTTTTACTTTTTAATCGAAAATCAGTCTAATACCCGATGTAACTTTTAATGTACAAAATATTTTTTTCTGCAATTTTTTAAACGTAAATTAATATTTAGAAGTAGTTCAGTGTTACATTTCTTTACTTTGTATACTCACTTGTTCTTGACAAAATCACCATATGATCCGTTCCATTCTTTTAGTTCCTCTGTATCACTTCCGCTAATCTTATAATAAATATTCATTGCCTGTGCACCTTGTTCTGGGGGAATTATCTTTCCTTGCGCGTCCGAAAATAAATTCTTGAATAAACCATTTTCATTACAATCTGAATCATCTAGTAAATTGTGTGGGTTCGCAAGTTCAAAAACAACATTGCCCTCTTCACCATGTACCCATTGAGCGCCTAAATCTATGACATTATCAGCTGAAAAATGCAAGAAAATGTTTCAAAAGTATTTGTCAGAATAAATATAAGTAAATAAAACCAATGAAATGACATAAAAATAAGTTTTGAAAATCGAGCTTCATAACTTAACAACTCAGTAATCAATAATAATATAATCAATGTTTCCAGCTATCAATCATACTTTTTTCGGCATGAAAAGAGAGATAAATTGAACGATGCACATTGCTGTTTGAAATAATTAATCTTCTAGAATTGTTCTCAATGGTTAATCAAAAGACTAAGATAAGAGGAAATTTAAAGAGAAAATTGTTATCTTACGAACAACGATCGGTATCAAAGAAATATTCCAAGAAAGGAATTTAATCGTTTGTTTTCGAGCTAATATTAAATATCTTCATAGAACCTAAACTTCACTATGTATTCTTAACGCATATAAATAAATTCGCCAAAATAGAATGAATAAGTCCCTGGTGGAAAATTTTTTACAAAAAACTCAAACAATTTTTACAGGAATCTACAAATAAATATAAATTACAACTAAAATTACAGGAAAGTACAACTTTGATCTATTATTGGGACGAATTTCGTTTTTTTGTTGTATTTTATTGCATATTGTTGTATTTTATGGTAATTTTCATTTCCTACAAGAATTTACAACAAAGTACAACTACAAGAATTTACAACTACATGTACAAGAATCTACAGGAATTTACAGGTTTTGTAGCCAAAAAGTTGTTCTTTTTCGACCTAGGATAACAAATATATAGAATATTTCAATGAGATAATTTTAAATTAAGATGTGTGAAGTTTTCTTTTTTAAAATATATAGCAATCGATTGGATACCATATATGTTATTTAAAATTATGTCGGTGCAACTTTCTCAATATTTGCCATACTAGGTCGAAAAAGAACAACTTTTTTACTGCAAATAAAAATTAAACAATTGAGAAAGAATTGATCAAATTGAAGTTGAAAATTGTAATTTTTGCAGTTTAATAGCTTTTGGTTCACGAATTTTCAATTGAAAAGTGTTAAAAGCTTCCACTTTATGCGCGTAAATTATTAAGCGTTTGAATTAAAACAATTTTAAGCCCTAATTTTAAAAGTTACAAATTTAAAAGTATTTCACTTTGAGCGTTTTAATTTGCAGTTCAGTTTCTGTAACTTCAAATGAAAAAAATTGCATCTTCAAGATATCGAATCTTTTAACTTCAATTACCGTGATCAATTCTTTCCAAATTGTTCTATTTTTATTTGCACTCTCAAAGTTGTTCTTTTTCGACCTAGGATGACAAATATTGAGAACTTTGCAAAGACATAATTTCAAATGACATATATGGTGTCCAATCGATTGCTATATATTTGAAGAAAAAAAAACTTCGAACGTAAAGTTTTGTTGTTGCTTAATAATGATTAATCATTATTGCCTTTTAACATTCTGCCATTCCTTGAAAGTTTAAACATAGAACCTTTTGTTGTCATAGCGATCATATACACGTCTTAATTTAAAATTATCTTATTGCAATATTATAAATATTTGTCATCTTAGGTCGAAAAAGAACAACTTTTTGGCTGAAAACCCTATAAATTTGTGTAGATTCTTGTAGTTTCAAATTCTTGTAGGAAATTAAACTTAAAGTAAAATAAAACAATATAAAATAAAATACAAAAAAGCAAACAAAATTGGTCCCAATAATAGAAAAAAGCTGTACTTTTTTGTAAAAATATTTACACCAGGGTTGTACAGTTGTACAATAAACTATTAGTATTTACAACATAATTTTCAGTACAGTTTTCCCATATTTCAACTTTTGTGAAATATTTTATTTTTTGTAAAGATTTGCAATTTTCTACAATAATTTACGTGAATTTAAAAGTATTTATACGACGTCAAACGCCCGAATTAAAAAAATTTTAATCTTGTACTTTTCTGCAATATCTTGTAGATTTTTACAACAAAGTAAAAAAATATTAATAAAAAGTTATACTTTTTTAATTGTAGAAACTTATACTTAATTGTTAATTTGTTTACTTTTCTGCAAGGAAATGCAAGAAAAAATTAGCTATTTGTATTTAATTGTATTTTTTTGTGAAATTTTCTACATTTTATTACAAAAAAGTACATGCTGTACAAAAAATCACAGTTATAGAAATGTTTAATTTCTTGTAAAAATCTTTTTCGCCAGGGACGTATTCAAAGAATTATTGTCCTTATATTAACATATGTTTTGAAAGAAAATTTATTTTTATTTTTGATGAAAATAAAGCAATAAAAACAAAATAATTTTCTTCGGGATAGAAAGAAACTTCAGCAATTGCAGGTACTTAAGAAGTGTTGATAATTTTCTAAGTTAAAACAATCTTAAGGGCGTTGTAACCTCGACCCAACCTGAAAATTGAATTGGCTCATTTTACTTCATAAATACTATGGAATTAAATCTTATATAGATAATTAGAGCCTATTCCTGATGTGAATCAAATCTATATTCGGATTCAAAAATTGGCTCATTTCAATAGTTTTTGTGTAAAACGATTTTTTTTATGCTCGGGTCAGAATGAAGAAAAAAAAAAAACGTTTCACACAAAAACTATTGAAATTAGCCAATTTTTCACTCCGAATATAAATTTAATTCCAAACGGGAATTGGCCCCAATTATCTAAAAAAGATATCATTCTAGTATTCATTGAGTAAAATGAGGCACATCAATTTTGATGTTTGGTCCTGGTTCCAACGCCCTTAAGTTAAAAGTATTAAAAATTATGGAATTGTAAAAACAAGACGCATAGAGTTCTTAAAATTAAAAAAGTTAAAGTAATTGAAATCAAAGAATTATTATAATTGTTTCATTACAATTAGAACGGAACCATAAAAAATTAATGAAATAGTATATTATGCAAATTTCGGTCATTTATGGTCATTTTACCGGTAAATATAATAAATTACCATAAATTACCCAAAATTAATTTTAAAAAATTTCCATTTTCCGGAAATTTATGGCGATTTTCGGTCATTTATGGTAATTTTACAAGTAAATATGGTAAGTTACCATAAATTACCCAAAATTCATTTGAAAAAATTTCCATGAATTTCTGGAAATTTATGAAAATTTTCGGTAATATGATCAGCTATATATGGTAAATTTCCATAAATATCCGCAAAATTCTATTATCTGCAACCAAAATTTCCTCACAGGTTTTACGGTGATTGGACTAACAATCGTAAAATGAGCTCATAGATGTATAATTTTCATTATTTACCGCTGACGACACTTTTCAGTCCTTAGCGAGTAAAAAGTAGAGCTTTAGCCTCGCTTAACAGGCGTCGAAAAGGGCTGAAATCATGCATGTGTCATAAAAACATTATTTCAAATAGAACCGTTTCATGATAAAGAACTTCATATTGAAATATGGAGTAGTCGCATAAATTTGAGATAATATATTTTTTAAATACTGCACAAAATTCTAGAAATTGTAGTACATTCAACAATTTTTTTAAACACTTCATTTCTGAAAAAAAAAATTTTAAGTTTCGAAAACCGTTTTCAAACCACTAAGTGACCCCTGTGACCTTGACACGTCACATTCGGAAAACAACGAACCAACCATCCTTCTTGTGTTGTTGGGAACGCTGATTGACTGTGAACTAATGTCACGCACAGCATAAAGTCCTGGATCTAATTTTGAAAGGCAGTAGCTCTGCAAGAAAAATGTCAGAAGATTTTAGTTTAGATTAGACGAATCTGCTCAGTTTTCTGAATAAAGTGATGTTTTTTTAAGTTTTGTATAAAAAATGTTTCTTCAGAGATGTTAACCAAAATACGAGAAAAAAAGCTGTATCAGACTAATATGGTGGAAAAATTTTGAAAAAATTCTGGTATGTTCTAAAACATTCTTGGAATACAGTAGAGTTTTTAAAATTGTTGAATATTTAAAAATATCATTTTTGCAAGAATTTTTATTGAAGGTCTTTATTTAGAAATTGAATGGAGACTCATTGCTATGCTATCAATGAAAACTGAACAAAAATGATCTTTCGGGGATAAAAGTCACCTAGAACAATTTTGAGTTATTGAGGTAAGACGCGTGCCACAGTATTAGAAAAAACTGTAGAAAAAAAGGTCTATACTATTTTTCGGCGGCAGACAGACTTTTTCCACACATGTCTCTGCAACCATTATTCGGTCAGCAGGACCGTCTCAAAAGTTTCAGGCGCTCTTCTCCCCTTTTTCTCACAAAATATTAATCTTGTTCAACAATATCAAACTTGGACACAAATTTTCTTGTATTTTGTTTATTGAATTCAGTGTATTTATTTCTTTATTTCATTATGATTTTTATTCGCAGAATAATTCACGATTAAAATGCGCCAAGCATGCTTTTCAATATAACATAATAATAATAATATGAGTATATATTATATTATATAGCCTAATCTAATCTTCTGTCATAAATAATAACATTAGTTAATAATAATTAATAATAATAAAAAAATAATGCCCTAATAATAGTGCCTCTGAAGCCACCGCTGGAGGCCACAGCATGCGCGGCGATAGTGATGGTGAACTACCAGATGGTCAGGTAGATCTCACTAATCAAACAGCTGACCAGAAAGAACATCTGACATTAACGGTAAACAGTGGAACATCAACTATGCCTGCTGAGGATGCTTTGGCTAGCGTTAGAAATTTGCAGCAAAACCCTTCAACAAAAATATCGTAGGAGAGCATCAAATTGAAATACTACAGTGAAAGAAAATTGGTGCGGCTCTACTATGAAAGCGCGAAATTTGAAACCAAAAGCGAAAAATGATACAATTTCAGGATGCAATTTGCTGCAAAGTATCCGCACATACAGGAAGTTGCGATAAGAAAACTTATCGCTAAGGTAAAGGACTTCAAAAATAATCTTCTTATCTCAGAAGACCGAACAATGGAGATTAAACGACAGGTTGATTTGGAATGGAAAAACGTCGATAATGAATATAGAGGAAGCCGCATTATACGATCTAGCAGCGGCAATTTGATGTTCTTGCGTAACGTGCTGATGATCCAGTACCACGACATCCTTCAGAGGCAGATGGCCTAATTCAACCAGAGGCAAACGCAGAGGTTCAGCAACCAAGAAGGCGATTAAAATGGACATACTCCTTGAACAGAGATGTTATGCGCCTTTATTTTTTGGCAAAGAAAAGTGAGCAAAGTGTGAGGAGAGAGCATCATCGTCTCTTCCTACTCAAGTACCCAGAGCTAGCCACACGAATAAATGAGCAGAATCTAGCAGACCAAAAACGCTCATTAGCTGTAAACAGATTGCTTGCAGTTGTTGAAGTAGCTGTTATCGAAATGGAAGTGGAACAGGAGCTTCCTATTGATGATCTCCCTCCCCCTAAAAGCTGTGGACAGCAAAGACTTGATTGAAGATAAAGGCATAGATGCTAGGGATCATGAACATCAAGTACCGGATCCATTAGAACCACATCCGGACATTAATAACCTTAATATAAACAGCGAAATCCCAGAAAAACTTCAGCACCTTGAAAGGAATTTTGGTCGTGCTTTACCAGAGTTCAGACATGTAGAACCAACACAAAGGCAGTCTCTGCCCAAGATAAACATCACAAAGGATCTGCGTGCATTAACAGAACACCTGAACAGCAAGGTTTTACCTATGCATTTGAACACAGCACTAACTGCATTAGAGGTGCAAACTCTTGTGTCTTGTGCAGCTGTGGCAGTTGTTAGAACGTTGGGCTGCAGAACTAGGCCTACACATGCAGTCTTTGCCCTAGAAAGGGATCGACATCCACCATGGAAAATCAGGTTTGATAAAGATGTCAGCAAAGTAAGGTGCAAATTGGGTCGATTGACTCAATATAAGAAAGGTACTAGAACCAGAAAGCTGATATACCATGTTACTAAAATCAGGTAGATCAAAAAAGGTTCTACCGTGAACTAAGTGTAAAGCAAAATAACCAGCAAGATACCGAAGTCCCTCAATTGCAAGACATCACTAACTACTGGTTGTATGTTTGAAGAAAAACGAACAAAAGCAATTTAGACGCTGCATGTTTCCAACTAGAGAAAGCAAGAGTAATCAATAAACCTGAAAAGGAGCTGACTAACATCACAGCTTCAGGTGTTTCAGCGGGTTTGAAAAGGGCGAGTAACTGAGAAGTTCCAGATCCGGACATGGTGCACAATTTCTGATACAAGTATCGGAATTTCGACCGATAAATTGTCTTCCAACAATTTATGAATACCTTACAGCTATCGCTGATAAGGTATATTCTCACTGCAACGAGAAAGACATCCTTACAGATGAACAAAAAGGATGTTGTAAAAAATCGCGGGGCAGTAAAGATCCAGTCACCATAAACGCTGCTGCCATGACACAAGCTCGCAAACATCAAATAAACTTGCACATGGCATACATTGACCACAAGCAAAGGCTTTCCTTTCGTACCACATGACTATTTGCTTCAAGTCACAAAAATTGACAAAACCTGCCCACTCCTCATAGACTTTCTAAGACGTGTGATAATGTTTTGGGGTACAAGTATCAAGTATTTTGATCATGGAAAGCAAATATAACTAGATCAATACGCATTACGACGGGTATCTTTCAAGGAGACTCCTTCACTGCATTATGCTTTTGCTCAGCGTTGAACCCACTGAACAAAACACTAAATAGAATGTCTCATGGGCTTAAAATACATGATAATGAGGATGATCATCAACTGACCCATCTTCTATACATAGATGATCTGAAGCTATACACTAGTTCAGATCACAAACTGCAGCAATAGATTGATGTCAAAAAGCAGTTTTCCAATGATATACACATGGAGCTTGGACTAGATAAATGCAGAACAGTGCAGTTAACCAGCCCGCAGAGCTAGGGAAGGAACTCGAGAATCACATCCAGATAATGGCTGAGCGCGAATCATATAAATACCTGGGTATTCTTGAATCTAAGGGGTTTCAGCATACGATAGTTAGGAAAAGCTTAACGACTGCCTTCGCTACAAGACTCAGATTGGTTCTGAAGAGTTTACTCAACTCGTCAAACAAAATCAGGGCAATCAACACTTATGCCATCCTTGTCTTAACGTACTCCTTTGGGCCCATCAAATGGTCGAACACCGACCTTGGAAGATTATAAATAGAACCATCCGAGTCGAAATGACGAAGCACCGATTGCACTTCACTAATTCGTCGATTGAAAGGGTAGTTCTACCACGACGTAGAGGGGGTAGGGGCGTTGTAGATGTCAAGAAACTGCGCAAGTCACAAGTTATACAGTTGCGATATTACTTTTACAGCAAGTGATATGTTGCGCTTTGACAACACCATCTGTAAGCGGATCTCGACTACACGCCCTTGAATTTGTCCTCAGACGGGGCCCTGAATATCAGGGCAGAATCGATAGAGGAATGAGAAACGCAATTAACACAAAAAGCCATCTACGGCGAGCACACCAAAACGTTAGATTAACATGACGTGGATAGTGAGGCATCCAATATTGAGCTGAAAAAGGGAGTCCTGTTTCCAGAAATGGAAGGATTCGTCATGACGATTCAGGACAGGGTTGTTAGCACCAAAAATTATCGCAAGCACGGGTTACATCAAGAAGTGATTCATCGGTGCTGATTATGTGGAAATATCAACGAATGCATCAAGCACATAATGATGTGGCGGGCATTACACATCATCGGATTGCCCTAAACCTAGGACTCTTAACAGAATGGATGCCTTTCTATAGATACATTCCAGTGCTCGTTTTATAAAACGAATATTATATATTGTATTGGGATGTTACTATCCTGGCGGATATTTATATCCGAGCCAATCGACACGACATCGTGACGTGTGAGAACAAAGCCAACCTATACAACTAAGGTCCATAAGTATAGCGAGCTAAGGCATGAAGTAAAAACAATACGGAGGAATTTGAAACATGCATCTATTCATCCTATTACTGAACATCTTGAACATGTAGGAGTCAGTGGGGTACTGACAGCAGCTCAAAAAACGGTTTTATTAATTACTTGTCGCATTGTAAGCATCTTCTTAGACCATCAAGAAGCAGGCGACTAAAAACTTATGGAGTGGCAGATGGTAGCTTTAAGAAAGCATCCAGAGGCGACTAATGTCACCTTTAATGCTCGCGGCCGCAGTATAAGGATAACAGCGGTAAAAGACGAACTCCAAACTACACCATACTCCTAATTTTGTACCCACTATTACATCGTCGCAAGAGATTTCAAATATCTTATATATATCTTATACCAGGTTCAGTCGAGACCAAGTTAAAAAAAAAAACAGGCTCAGGCGGTTAGGCGCTCCGACTTCACGTTAAAGGGCCGGGGTTCGATCCCTGAGCCGGTATCTGGAAATTGTACTATGTACTTTTACCGAGGTACTGGTGATTCGGACCCCACCTTAAGCTGCAGGTCCCCAAATCATGCAACTCAGCCCGTGTATGGTGGGGTAAAAAACCAGGCTTTTCCCAATATGTCATACCAGACATACTGCTCTTATCAGATCACTTGATAACATTGCAAAAATGTGTCCGTGACTGACGATATATACCGGGACAGCCGAGTGCAAGCTATTAAAAAATCCAACTCCAATAAACATCCCTTTTCAAAAATTGGGCTATAACTATCCTAAGCCTGAGAGAAAAATGCGGTTCCTCATTTTTATTGTGTTTTTTTTTTATAATGCACTTGACGGTAGGGTAAAAACCAAGCTTTGGCCAATATGTCAAATCAGGCATACTGCTCTTATCAGATCACTTGATTGCATTACTTCGATATATTGGGCTGTAAACATCTTAAGCCTGAGAGAAAAATGAGCTTTATAATTTTCATTGCTTGTGAACGGCAAGTACTAAAAGAGGTATTACAATTACGTATCTTTGTATAGTATTCAATTATTTATGTTCCTATATGAAAATGTACCAAAGAATGATTAAAATGACGTATCATTGTAAAAGAATAATTTTTTTTTTAAATCTATGAGAGCATACAAAGCCTATTTAATATATTATTATTATTATTATATCATTGCGCCGTTTCCCTTTCGGGGTAGGCGTGAATTGCTCGTTTGGAAAGTAGTGATGTGTGGATAGGTATATAGGTGAAGGGTAGATAGGTATATAGGTTTGAGGTATAGATATTTTAGATTGATCTAGAATTCTCGTGTTAGGAAGGCACCTCGACAATGCGCGGGAAACACCACCGATGCATCTCGGCGGAGTCGGGAGCAGTCGAGGGATTCTGGGTGGGGGAGACTGGCAAAAATATCAAAGAATCGAGGGTTCGATTCTCAGCATAAAGGATCGATTCATGCAAAAAATCGAAGACAAAGGATCGATTCAAAAGATCTATTAATGGGACCCTTTGGATGGATCTTGGCAGAATCAAATCTAGATCGAACATCTCTACTTTATACCTCTCTCTCTCTTCATTCAACTTGGCTATGATCAGGGTTGCACGGTTACGCGTAACTCGAACTTTTATACGTATAATACGTATTTTACGTATTATGCGTTAAAAATGTAATACACGTAAAAAATGGCGGACTTGATAGGTGGGTGGCGGTGGCGGGCGAGGGAAAAGAGCATAATATTACCTCACTTATTTTGTAATGCATTAAGTGCGAGATTAAATTAATTATTTGTTATAAAATTTAAAAAATGAGTTAATCAAAAGATTGCACCAGGGGCAAAAACCAAAACTTTTGCCATTTTCCCTCTTAAAAATAAAATTTAATTCCTCCCAAAAGGAATTTCTGGGTCTGCCACCTCTAAACATTTTTGAATACATTAAGAAGCTTTCGAGCAAGTCAGTCAGTGTCTTCGGTGTATTAAAGAATGAGGTTGTTTATTTTCTACATAAGCGCAGTCGCCATCTTAAAAACGTAAATTAGATGTAAAAAACTAGAGACGTAAATAACGTAGGTAATTTACATGTAAAATATTACGTGAATTACCTAAGGTATAGTATGTACGCAACCCTGGCTATAATGTTTTTGTCAGCTGGTGCCGAAAATTCAATAACGAACATGGTTCATTTTGAGAAGTCAAAGAGAACTATGTCAGGCCTTGAGTGCGCAACAGAAACAATTGTCGAGAATATGAAGTTCCAGTATATGCGGTACTTCTCATTCTCAAAAATTGACTCTATTTCCCTAGAAGCATTTAGCGGAGTAGTATTAAGGCTAATGCCGTAATAATGCCAGAGATGGTAATGAAGCACTCTTAGTGCCCAATTGTGCCTTTGGATTTAGGTTGTTCCCGCATGAGTTGGACAACTAGATCGTATGTGTCATAGTTGTTCAGAGTGTGCATGACATGCTCTGCAGCTATCATCGGGAATGTCTTAGCTCAAAATGTGGCGACGGTATGGTAAAGTGGAAATGACACCGTCTTGACATGCCAAAATGAAACCCTCCGTGCCCGACTTCAATCCGGGTGATTTAAGGAAATCAAAAGTTAGCTCATACGACATCAACTGATCCTCCACATTTATGTGAAAGATGCCGTGCATCCTCCTGTCGAGGAGCTGTTCGCGAAAGTTTTTCTCCTGTGCTTTCTTAATCCGGCCTTTCAGAAGTGAGTACTCAAGATGGATAAGATTTGATGCATTTGGCTCACCCCTGATGTTGAAGTCAAGGTCGAGTGTTTCGGCAGCCTCCTCTGTTGCTTTGTACAGAAACGCTCCTTTGCCCACTTCTTCGTGCTTCCTGACCATATTAAGGAGAGGGTCTCGTCCATGTGCTACAATATGTGCTGTACCCAGAATAATCCTGTTGTGAAGACGTTCAAGATTCAGTATTTCGCAACCACCTTGACGGCGTGAGATGTAGAGTTGCGGAACCACAGTTCGGAAGACCAAATTTGTCGGATAAGACGTTTGTATCTGCTTTAGAGTATCTTTTATGGATGTCACGTCCTGAATGCGGCTCTGTGGCACGCCCAGGAATTTATAGTTCTATCCAACGCCAAAGTGTCGTATGGCGCTTCTGCCGACGAGCTCAGGGTCTTCGGGGATGCCATTAAGCTTTCCTTTCTTCAAATAAACCTTGGCGCATTTCTCGAGCCCAAACTCCATTCCAATCTCTTGAGTGTACTCTTTGACAATATCTAGAGCTAGATGTAGTTTCTCCTGATTTTCAATCATAGATCCTAAGACCATCCATGTAAAATACATGAGTGACCTATGCTTTCGATTTTAAGGTTTGCCGCAGATGTACCCTTCGAAATGGCGAAGTGCGAGAGATAGTGGCAACAATGTGAGGCAAAAGAGGAGCGGGCTCATGGTGTCGCCCTAAAAGACACCTCTCTGAAAGGTGACGTTGTTAGTTGTCACACGATGTTTTTGAGATGAGATAGTAAATCTGGTTTTCCAAAGCGACATCAATTTCTCTATGCACTTCACGATGTACGGATAAGAGGTTAAATCGAAAGCTTTCCGGTAATCAATCCAGGCCATCGATAGGTTGCGCTGGTAGGATGCTGCGTCTATGCAGACACATCTATCGATGAGCATGCTCTCCCGGTATCCTGCTACGCCTTTCTTTGAACCGCGTTGTTCGTACATTTTTTGTCGCACAGGTCCGATTGTCCGAATAATTCTATCATTTAGGATAGCTGTGAAGATCTTACACAGTGTATTCAGACAAGTGATAGGCCTGTGATTCTTCAGGTCAGCTAAGTTGCTAAGGGTGTGCAAAAAGCTCGAAACTTCGAGTCGAATCGAATTTTTTCGAGCCGAGTCGAGTCGAGTTCGAATATGCTCGAAATTTCGAGTTTTCGAAATCTTCGAGAGACTCGAAAGTTTCGAGAATTCGAACGGCTTCGAGTACTCGACAGTTTCGAGTTCTCGAACAGTTTCGAGCTACTCGATAGTTTCGGGTTCTCGAAAGTTTCGAGTTCTCAGAGACATTCGAGTTCTCGAAAAAATTCGAGTACTCGAAAGTTTCGGGTTCTCGAAGCTTTTGAAATTAACAAGAATTTCTTCAAACTCGGTACTATGGGGTTTTCCGAATTGCTGACAGTGATTATAGAATCGAAAGTAAGAATTCGAGATTTTTTATTCAAAAAGGCAACTAAATTTTTTAAATTTCAATAAATTGACAGACAAAAATTTAATAAACTGACGGATTTCCATGAGTCTCAGTATACTAGAGTTTTTTTCGGGCTTCTGATCATAAATTTAGTCGAAACTTTGAAGAAATTTATTATATTCAGGGATGTCGTCAGTTTATTGAATTTTTACAGAATTTGGTCATCGTTTTGGATGAAAAATCTTGAAATTTCAATTTTTATTTCAAAATCGCTGTTAGCAATGCAAAAAACCTCGTAGTATCGGGTTTGAAAAAATTCTTGTTAATTTCAAAAGTTTCAAAAACCTGAATCTTTCGAGCAGCTCGAAAGTATTCGAGTACTCGAAAGTTTCGAGTTCTCGAAAACATTCGAGTGCTCGAAAAGTTTCGAGATTTCTGGAAAGCTCGATCTCGACTCGGCTCGGCTCGACTCGATTCGGATCGAGGTCAGCTCGACTCGACTCGAATGTTGACAAGCTCGAATCGACTCGTTCGAACTTCGAGTTTTGAGTTTTTTGCACACCCCTAATGAAAATAGTATAATAAAAATAGAATAAATGTTCAAATTTAAAGAAATAGTAAAATAAAATGATATAAAAATAGAATACAACAAAGACATATTCTATAAGAATATTATAACATTTTTATTAAACAATTTTCATGACTTTTGATTTTGTGAAGCTGTTTTTCTCGAGAAGAGCTGAAAAGCACATCTTATCACTTGAGCATATTAAAGTTTTGGCAATGACCTATTACTGGGAGGAGTATGAATCCTAACAAAATACGGAAGTGTGTAGGTTCTCAATAAAACGCACTTCAGAAAGTTGGTACTCAGGCTGCTTTGTCCCAGGATCTTCAAATTAAAAAATTCCATTCTTCACGACTTTAATCAATTTTGCACTTTAATATATACGCTAATAAGCTCATTTGTACACATTTTTATTCTTATAGTTATAAAATTTCGAACTAGAAATTTCAAATATGGAAGATTTTTAATTCAAAACGTGTTGATTGTAAATGATTTCAGATTAAAACGTTTCAAGAATGAAAGCTACACAAATATGTGTAACTTTCAAACTTTTTCAAATATAGTACACTATACTATATATAGTGTTTACTACAATAAAAAATATACGATTTGTTGAGTTTAATTTTAAAGTTTGCACGTTATTGCCATTATCATTTGGAAGTTTGTTAAATTCTATACACTTAAATTGCGAAATTTCGGAAATATTTACGGTTTGCTGATTTGTTTGCGTTTTCAATTCTGCTCATTTTGCACCCTCCAAACATTAAATTATCAAATTGGAAATGCTTCAGTTTCAAATTTTTTAATTCTGAATATTGTCAATTAACAATGGTTAAATAAAATCATCAAAGTATAATGTCAAATCAGAAGACTTTGACTATTATTGCAATTCTTAATCGTACAAAGTTTAAAATTTCGAAATTGATAATTACCCCTTTCTGAATCGTTTAAGTTAATAAGCTTTGAATTCCTCAAAGCCTTGATTTTCCATTTATCTGAGTCGATTTCAGAAGGTGTTAATAATTTTGAAATGTACAACATAAATGAACGATATAAATGAACGATTCAAAAATAATAAGAAAGTTAGCAACTCTACAAGAACTTATGTACGATTAGTAATCATAACTTCGGGTTTGAAATCCTATTTCAGCCTCAGAGAGTAAATCTAGATTTACTTCTCTTGCTATAAAGAAATCAGTTATGAGCGTTGGAACTTCATGTATGCTGGAAGTTCATAGCGAATCGTGTGCGGAAGGAAGGTGAAGGGAATAGAAAATAAACGTAGCAATGATGTCCCGAGTTTGAAACAATTAACATAACAAAGCGAGGAGGGCGACAAACGGAAGATAGGGCCAGCAAACCACAAGTGAAATAGAGAGAAAGGCAAAGATACAGAGGGAGAGGATGAGAGTGCCGAGTGTATGGTGCGGCGGCGTTTCTCTTGAGATTTTGGCACCGTTTCTATCGTTGTCGAGGCGGCCTATTCCTCACTTGTGGTATTCGAAAACATTTCCCCAACCGTCGTAAACGTATCCGACACGAAGGTTTGACAAAAAAACTGCAAACCGTATGAGATTTGTGTGGAACAGGGACATTGATGTATTGCTTTCCCATTGATAAAAGACAAATTTTTAAACATGTATTCTTTTTTCTGCTCTCAAAATAATTTGTTTTCTACTTATAAAATAGTACGAAGTCGTTAATGCAAACTGCTTTAATATGGATTTGGTAAGAGACTTCGGACTATTTCATTAGTACAATACCAATGATTGACTTTTCTGAGAGTAGAAAGTTACAAATCAAAAATGAACGACAGTCATAAAACTTTGGGTTTTATTTTGAAATAATATTTTATAGCTGTAGAATAATTCCAAATGATTTCTTTCGGTCGTGGCACTCATAGGACGGATATTCTTGCATACCTTCTTGAGTACACGGATGCATGCATATAGATGATGTCCTATTTAGATTCACAAGACGTCATAATTTAGACATGCGGAATGGGTGAAATTTTCCAGGCTAGATACGTTTCAAAGTACGTCGATTCACACGAGTACCACCCTCGTTGCCTGCTCCGCCGTCAACGTGTCTCGGCTTATTTGATTAAGGCGCATTGAAGGCGCCATGCATATAATCGTGTAAAATGCTTTTGATGTGCTCGCGAACTCGTACCCCTGTCTGCCAGGGTGAAAAACCCGTCCTCTAGCAACTCCTGTCGCGTGATATCACTATAAAGCGTTCCCTAACGACAAATAAAAATATTTCACAACTCTTGCTGGGAAATCTCGTCAAAGAGTGACACTGCGCCCGCTGAAAACTCGTGAATATGTGTCATGTGTCGCGAATTGAAAGTATAACAAAGCTCAAGGTCTAGAGCTACTAATCATTTCGTACTACTTTCATTTATGAATGCCTCGCTTCTCAAAGGAAAGTAGTTCATACTGAAACTGCCTGCTAACTCTGTGTCGTTCTGAATTTTTGTGGAAAGCTGTTTTCAAGTAGACGGTTTGACAAAGAAGTCGACATTTTTTCCGTTTACGGATGGTTCCTATAGTGATTAGCTACATATTCCGCTTTGGCAGATTTTAGCATAGGAAAAAGTATGTCAGCTAATTCCATAGTTATACTACTTGAGAGGAGGATAATTTGAGTAGATGTAGTATTTCATAGTGAGACATAGTAAAGGAGTAAGGTGCAGTAATTGTTTTTTTTTTTTAACTTTGGGATTATATATAATATATCAGTGTTATTCTGAATTTTTTTGTAAGGATACAAGTATTATATATGTCGCCTCACTTTTCCTTGGTTATTCTACTTAAGAGACGCAGGAGTTTAAGTAGATACAATATTTCATTGTCGAGCAGCAACATTGAAAGTAGAATTGCAAGACGTAGACTGAAACTTTAGAACAAATTTAATTTTTGTTTTTGATTAGAACGTTGGAAAGATGGGGTTTTCTCATTATTTGATGGTTATACTACCTGAAGCCCGCTATGATTAAGTAGACATATTTTTGTAGAGTCACGCATATCAGAACAGTAAGGCACGGCCAGAGGATCTGTTTCAGTATTTATTTATTTTTAAAACTTGAAAATGTAACCTCTACCACTTGAATCTAAAATTTCTTCAAATTCAAAAAGTTGATATGCATCTTCTTTCATAAAATTCAGGCATCCTTATGTACAATATTTAAAAAATTGAAATAAATGTGTCTTTTCTTAGAAGCAAATAGAAATGTCATTTTATTTATAAAAATGCGTTATTTTCCTTTTTCCAACTTGAACTACACATTATTTCAACAAATTAGGAATTTAGTACTGAAAATCTGGAAACTTGGATTGATTCTAATTTTGATTGCATTTTAATTTGGTCGATTTCAAACTTAATAATAACACTGTGCTAAACAAGTTGTGACACGCGACTGAAAACAACAGTTTCAAACGGCTCTGCTACTTAGAGAAATGTCTTCTGATGTCAAAAAGATGTATCTTGACACGAATGGAATTGACTCTTAAATGACGGTTAAGAGGACTTTAATTTGTCTCAAAATTAATGTTTTCGCAGTAAAAATTATACTTAGGCAACAAAGTTCATCTAATTTTACAGCCAAATAATCCTGTTTCTATAAAAAAAGATATTTACGTGGTCCAAACAAAACATACAAAAGGACGATGCTTCTGTTTCAAGACGACTTTTTCTCTGTGTGACATCTCGGTAGGACTAAATAAAAAAAGTGCTATCACAGGTGGCGAAGTACGGAAGACTCAAAATCCCATATAGATAGTATTGGGAATACTAGCGCCCTCTGAAGTAGGAACCTTTCTATTTTGTTCTGCTGAGATAGCACTTTTTGATTTGGACTCGTCGAAATAAGGCCAAAAAATAACCCCGATTTTCTCAAAAACTTGACGTGATGGACCGCTTTTGTTGCAAGATTCGCAATCAGTAGTCAAAACTCTACCAAAAATTGCTAGGAATATTCGGAAGACAAAATTGTGTAGCAAAGTGTAATTGAGCCGTTCGAAGCTCGAAATATTTTACATAATTTTATGAATCATTATTGTGAATCAGATTGAAATAATAAAATGATTTTAAAAGTACACAATTTTGTGCAAATGTGCACAAGATTATTGTCAAATTGACTGATATAATAATATGTTATTATTGTTAACCTAACAGAAATATTGTATCTACCTAACTTCTCCATCTTTTGAGTAGTATATCAGTAAATAATCAGACCGACATTACCCAGTCTGATTTACACATTATTTTATCAACTTAACCAAATGTTTTGTTTAAATATACCAAATGCAGAAAAATTGGTATTGAGTTACATTACAGCTGCACATTTTTTATAGTGCCAGAAAAGGTCTACTCTGACAATAATGTGTCCAGTGATTTACTTACAATCAGTTACATCTAGCGAGGAACTTTCTTATTGAAAATATCGAAGAACAGAAAATATAAATTTATAGATCAAACTGGCAATTCCTCTGGGAAAACTGACGCTTCCGAAGTAAGATTGCCTTATTATTGTAATTTTCAAGAGCGTAATCGGTGTAGGGTATAATTGCGGGAATATTGGATTGTGAATGATGTAGATTCTTGGCACACTATTCTCTAGCACAGCGTCGTCACATTTTCTAAATGGCCGGCTCGTTATCTTCCTCCTCGCTTCTCTGGAGTCGCGTCTCGTACATTTTAATGTCGCTCACCCCTTCACCGCGTCTCGCGGCGGAATGCTGTCAAAACTGTTATTACAGTTTTAATTAAATGAAAATTATATTATTTTGCACATCCTTGTCGCATACCGAAACGCGCCGAACCATATTAACGTGTAGATAGTATTCGTACGCATCACAGCCCGAGGCTCTCTGTCTCGAATATTAACTCCACCTCCTTCCATGTTCATGACACCCTCGTGGAGCGAGAATCCCTCAACGGGTACTCCAACCGTGAACTTTTCAATTTATGCAACTTTCGCATAGGGCAATTTTTCCCACGTTACGAATTTATTTCTACGTTTCCAATTGTTTAGCATCAAAATAGGCTGTACTTCAAATTATCACGTATTAAAATATTCTAGGCCACTAATCTAATTAGAAATATTGGGATGTTCAGATCTTGTTAATTTAAAGATGTGTTATGTCTATAAAAGCCCTCATGGCAATGAGAAACTCTATTCAAAGCCTGTTTTATATTTGTTTTACTGGAGAAAACAAATGTGGCTTTAAGTGGATTAAAAACCTTTTATTTCAGAATATACTGTTGATCTTAGTCAGTCGCATCTACTTGATTGTCTTTATCGAATCCCTGTTGGGCTCCTCTGAACTAAATACTTCAAGACAAGCTAATGAAATGGTACTTTAGTGTAGGCAGTTAAATTCATTTGATGGTAGTTCGTAACTCTAAGTGAATGAAATTTGACGATGGGGTATGTAGTGTCACATCAATCTTTTATTTCGTTAAAATTTTACATTATTAGTTGGTTTTCACTTTATATAATTAGTTCCTGTAATTTATGATAGTTGTTTATTCATTGATGAAGAACTCTACTCATTTTATTGTTTACGATTTCCCTTGAATAAAGTCATGTCTATAACATCTCTTAATGATAAACAATTAATAAAGAAGCAAACTAAGGGCATTTGAAGAAGCAGATTCAAATAGGTCATGTTAGTTAACAGAACTGACTAGAAAGAAAACAAGAACATAGTTTCCCTTTCTTTGATTAGAAGCAGGTATAAATAGACACTGAACATGTATATCCAAAGTGCACCTAGGTGTTAAAATTATTTCCACTCGGTACCATGGAGATTTTCTTCGTGTAACCAGTCCAGTTAGCCTCGGCGACTACGTGGGCTCTCGGACAAAATTATACTTTAATTTGGCAGCTCCTCTAAGAGGAAGCGGATACTGGGTAGTTAAGGCGTGGGATTTGGTCAGTTAGTTTCCGTGTTCATGGTCGTTGGTTAAAGGACGGCTTAGTCCGCGCCAAAGATCTTGACTCTCAAGATAGCTCTAATATAATCTCATGATGTAATAAGTGAAAAGGAAGGCTCGTAAAAGAAGAAGAACCATACAAGAAAGGCGTTAATGGCAATACTTATACTTCTTTGGAAAGAGAACAGAGAATAAAAAAGATATAACTGAAAAACATGGCATTTTTAAGAGATAAGGTAAAATAGAAAAATCTTGATCAATTTCTAAGGATTTAAAGCATATATCATATGATGAATGATTAGTAATTTAATGGAGATTAGAATGGGTTGATAATCTTAGCTTTTTTGTGGAGGTGTGACACAGAATCAAATGCCCAGATACCACCCGTGGATTATTGGAAGGTGGAATGTGTCGTGGCTACGTGGAGGTCTGTAGGGCGTATTATCTTGCTTTTCGCTCAATAGGATGGACTGAAACAAAGGGACCACCGGGCAAAATAATGCCAACATTCAGGGTCCAGGAACGAATCGAGAAAGAGATATAGGGGTTTCTGTGTTTTCGAGGGTGATGGTATTTGGTTCTCTCCTTGTATGGGTCTTTATAGACTTGTATGCACTTGTGGGTCCACGTGTCGATGTGTGAGTGGAAAATAAGGAGAGCTACGTGAGGGTAGCACCCGCGAAGAGTGGAAACAATGGAGGGAATAAAATAAAGCTACGAGCAAAGCAAAAGCGGTGTGTGTCGAAGGAGGGAGAGGGAATGACAAAGAGAGAAACGAGGAAGTAATGGGAACCGTTATTTAAGACAAAGAGAAAGTTATGAGAAGGCGTTGTTGCGGAAAGAATAGACTTTCCTAGTCAAATGTTTTTTGTCCTATCGGTGGAACTAAAATGCTTACGATTTCGTATTTTCAAACTGCAATCTTTCAGACTGTCAGTCGTAATATATGAATCAAATTTTCTCAGATAATAATTCAAGTATTGGGTTTAATTTAGCTTCACAAATTATTTTTGAATGAGTTATAATTAAAAAATGATCAATAGCAAATTGTAAAAGTGCTTCAGACTCTCCCATTGAGACGAAAATGATTAAACTTGAATTATATGAATTAAGTCGTTTGAGGAGGGTACATTTCTCGTATTCAGTGGCATCTAATGAATACCAAGGGAAATTAAATGGACTGGGCAACAAGAAGCGACTGCTTACATGACGGACATTTTACCTACAATTTCAATTTTCAAGTTTTTCACCACTCGACTGGGCGGTATCAATCTGACTATTTGTTTCTCAACAAGACACAGTATTCGTGCCGCACGTATTGTTTAGTGCGGTAAGAGATATTCTAGACACGCATGGTCTGGCTTGTATCGCGGTTGTACGTGTTATATTTTCCCAGCTAAAAGCGAGGCGTTGAGCTAGCGTCCATGTAATCCTAATTAGTATTCACAAATACTAATCTCAGTTGCGAGATTAAGTACTCTCGCGAGTGAATCAAAGGTTTATCAAACAGATTTTATATTCGAGTAGTCTTAAATACGCACTCGAAGTAACTGTGGCGTAGATTTCAAAGAATGCATGAACTGTGTTTATTAACATTGAAATGTTTTATCTTCGGGAATAATTTCGCGGTTGAAAGTGGGTACGTGTTCAACTGTTCCACCCACTGCGCATTATTATCGCACGATCGTGCTTCATTTATTTCACCGAGTCACGCATAAATTCAGCCATTATAGCGTACTCCCTACATAATAAAGAGGACGTTTGAGTAATAAGTATCGAAGCTGAGGGTCGGAGTCATTGAATAGAGACAAGTTATCTGAATTGAAGAGAATAACTTGAGAGTTTGTAATTGCAGAATTGCTTCATAAAGCTATAACAATATTTCAGGATCACCAGAAATCAATGGATTTAAACTCTCTCTTAGATCTTTGAAGAGATATGAAAAATAGGTTGTATAACTTTTGATGAGGTCTATAACCTGTAACCTATTGATTTCCGGATTAACATGCATTTTCAACGAAGAAAACGAGTTGCATAATAATGTATCTCATGGCATCAGTTCAATTCCCATTTCAGGAATTTTTAAGATCTTGAATAGTAAATGAGACTTCGAGGATTAAAAATCGACTATTTCTTTGTCATATTAGCAACTGGTGAATTAATTGAACCGGTATTTCAATTTTGGAAGTGAAATGCATTCTTTTTTCATAAAATATCAATCACGGATGAGGTGTCCAATATTGGATATAAAATTCTTTAAAGCCATCAATTCTATACCACACCACGAATCCTTTTGATAGAAAGCATGAAGACCTATCAAATACTTGTGTTTAGTTGTATTGTACCCTATAGATATATTTGATATATGGGAATCGATAGCCAATGATCGAACATCGAAGGGTGGTGGACCAGGGTGCTGCGATTTCATACACATTTGAAGTTGGTTGTAGGCCAGACTGATGTCGGGGAAGGTTAGCTAGCTGGTCAGCGGTCCCAGACGAGCGAGCGGTCTCGGTTTTTGGTGAGCGACCGGACAGAAATGTTGTTTAGGTTGATTGAACTTTCAGCGCGAAGGTTCTCTCAAAGCGGCACTGTTCACCCTATCACCTCATTCCTACACCCTCTTCTCTTCGAGCCTCAATTTCCTAGCCGCTCGTCTCTTCCCCGCCTCTTCAGCTATATGCATTCCGTTAGAGTTTCGTGCTCACAACGACACTGTTCGTTGGTTAAACGATAAAGCTTAGCGCAGCGAATTGAAGAAAAGGGCGATTACTCAAAATATTTCTTTATTTTCTCTAAAGTTCACTACAGAAACCGTTCCTCTCTAAAAGAAACTCGCTTTTCCTAAATTCGTCTTTTAAGACTTTTTTTACGGAGCGTAGGCTAGGTTGCAAATTTTTATATCCCGAAGTATAAATCTGTTAGTAAAGCGCTTGGTAAATATAATTTCAAGTAGATTGTCTAGAAGCTGTTGTGAGTTCGAATCCTGTTGTTGAAAACCGAAATGGAAAGTTTTAGTTTGCTTTCATGGATGTTTGTCTGTTAATAAACTATAATATCATGTTAACCTTTATATGCATACACATTTTTCGCCATGAACCTAGTAAAAAAAGAATCAGTATTGTTTTAATACTATTTTCAGTATCTAAATGAAACGCAAAAGACAAAAAATCTCAGGTGGTTCTAAATTAATTCAACTACAGTCCTAAAAGGAGACCATTGGTAGGACATCGTAATAATTTTGTTAACATTGAAGCCAACAGAATAAAGCAAACTAACCGAATCTAAGACAAAACCTCTCTTCTGTAACATTCCTGTAGGGATGAAAGACGCTGAATGAAATACATCTAAATTTTTTCGTCGAAGGCTTCTAAAGCAAAAACCCTAAGCTTTTTTTGAAATAAAAAAGGTTGGATCTTCAAAAAAAGTAAAAAATATTGTCAATTTCAAAAAAGCTTCTACGCTGGTTTATTATCCTGTAGCCGAATGAATTTTCCAAATTCGTTTTTTCAGAAAAATCCCATCGACTAGTTTATGAATTGGAAATAAGTTAAAGTAAATGAAAGGCAAATATGCCCACCAAGATCAACGGCATTCATATTGAACGAGGTTAAAGTCTTGAATATTCATGATATCCTGTAGTACTACTAAGGTGGTTTTATGACTAGACTTCTCGTTGCTAAATGGCAAAATACGCCTTGATGCCTCGGTGATGTGAGCAAAATATTGCTCTTCTCTGTGATGCATATAGGCGTGTCCTTTCAGTTCTCTTGCATGTTCCTGCGTCAGGCGGCTGAACTCCTACGAACATATATATGGCTCTGCCGAAATTATCTATTGATTTTGAATGGCAGGCCACCATAGCGGATTAGGCTGACCAGCAGGTTGCGGTGATTGAGGCTGTGTCTGGCCTTCTGCCCCGACCATTCTCTGGCTTTATCATGCCCTACCACCGTTGGCTCCGAACACGTGTAATCAGCCGCCGATCAGCCAAACACTGGGGTCAAGCCAGCCGCATATTATTTTGCGGCGATGCCAGCCAACGCGAATTTTCATGGGCTGAAAGTACGGCGATTGAAATCCAAGATCAGATTACTCTAACGTCTAGTATTACTCATGGGTATCCTTTATTATAGATTTACTTTATTACTAGACTCATTTTCAATCTGCTTTTTGAATTTTCTTCCCGTTATTACACTCCGTATATATTATCATCCACTGGTGTAATTTTACTAATCAGGGAAAATATAGTCGACAACACGTATTTTCCGAAGCAACTGTGATTGGACTTTGTCAGAGAACAGTTAATCGCACTAGTTAGTGAGTGGAAATTCCCTACAAGAGTGCCTGGAAGTATGTTTTATTTGCTTAGTTGGCAAAGATGTAGAGCAGAGGCAAAGTTTATGTGCAGAGTAATAAACCTTAGGTTTCTATTTGTGCTGGGATTAGCTTTGCTACCCCTTAAATAAGTACGTGATTTGATAAGTCGATTTACTCTACATCTCTAATCAGCTTTTTATGACATCACTAAAATCTTACCTCCTTTACTTTTTTGCACGTTTCAATCATATTCAACTTCTAGCGAAGGTTCAGGAATAGGAAAACAGACAAGACAACATTTACAATTTTTTGCGGACAATTCAAATCATTGAACTTGCTGCCGAATACTTCAAAAATACATCTTTTTTTATTTTAAATAGAAATGCAATAATAACAAATATGCTGCGGCTACGCGGACCCGAATTTTGGTAGGAATAGCCGGATTTTTTTTGGTGCGAATATTGGGACCTGAAAAAGGGACTATTTCTACCGAAATTTGGGTACAAATAGCCGGAAATTGCTAAAATTCTGTTTGAAATGAATACTAAAATATTATCTTCTATAAAATTTGAGACTCAAGTGTTTTCCAATATAGTAAATACTTTCCAAACATTTAATAACTATTTTCTTTTTATTTTGGATCTCATTTTATAGTTAGAGGATTGAGTTATTTAAGAGAAGTTACAGGACGTATATTTAATATTTTTTTAAACTAAAACGCTTTGAATTTGTAAGATTGAACACATCTTCTAAGCTTGGCAGACCCATTTCAAATCTCACAAAAAATAAATGGGGTGTTATTCAATGTAGAATTTTCTAGGGCTTATACATTTTTTTAATCCAAATTTCGGAAACATTTCCTTCTATTTGTTTTATATATATACATATATATATATATATATATATATATAAAAAAGTTCTTAGATTCAGAAAAAAATTCAGAAAATTGAAAAAGTGAGGCCGGTAAGGTAGGTATTTATGCGTGTCGCATGCCCTCAAGAGAAAATCTTATTCCGAGTACATAACAAATAAGCTGCAACTAATCCAGCCTTTGACTATGAGTTGAACGAATGTTGTGGAACCTCATTGAATTGGCTCAAACCTATCGATAATTGCAAGCTACAAATTTAAATTATATTATATTATTACCAAATTGAATTCTGACAATTTTATTAAACGATCCGTTTTGTATTGATTCAGATTTAGAAGATGCATAAAAAGTATTTTAATGTAGAGCAGGGTTGTTCACAGCATGAGTAATCCATGCATTAATATGAGGATGATTTAGATTGATAAAAACATCAGGATCTCTCCCAAATTTCTCTGATCTCAGGCCGGACATCACACCTAGAAGATGAGGAGCCATTAATGGAGGAAATTGGACTGCTAGAGGACCTCCTAAATCTCCAATGCAAGTGCCTCTTCTATTAGTTCTATCAAGAGTACAAATATATTCATCTGTGATTGTAATGCGTCTCCTGTAAATACGATTACACTCCTCTAGTGGAATTATGTACAGTCGGGTTTGCATTAGCCTCTCAGGATATACAGCTTCGTGCCTGAAATTTGAGCGTTACGTATTTTTAGTCCAGAAATAATGTTAATTTCATAAATGTAAGAAATATAGTGGCATAAAAATATAGCGTAAATACGTCGCCAATTTTAGGCAATTTTTTACCCCCGTTCCCCCTGAAAAGGAGCGTAGCCCAAAATTTGCTTAATACAGGAAAAATAGGTTAATTTTTAATGAAAATAATAGAATAATAGAGAAATAATTTCTTTCATATAAAATTAATGTAAATTCCGTTGTTAGCAATCGGGATGGTTCGACTGTAAAAAATCTAATTGGAGGCTGAGAGCATACCACTTGGAATTTATGAAAATATTACACTATCCTTTATTGCCTAAATTTATATGTGGTCAGATACTTGGCGAGCACAACACACTCTTTGATTTCAGAAACACTTGGGTGTTCTCAGATCACGACCTCCTCCACCCCTTTTTACGTCATATAGGTGCACTCCTCATATAGGTACTCTCTGAGAAATTCACGTCCAACCATAGAGGTACTCTCCGAGACGTCCGATCTCGTCTCACCACCTCACAGAAAAAACGAAAGAGAATTTTTGTTGCGGGCAATATTCAAGTAGATAAAGTTGATTTTTTACGCATCGAAACCAAACAAGATTCAATAGAGTTGGCATGGTAACTATTTTCAATGTGGTGGGTGAGTTCTAACACGACCTTCCCTCCCCCCGTTATCGAACGCAGTTTTAGGCTCCACACTCTCAAATTAGCAAAGTAGTTTATAGACGGCTCCTTACCAAAAATTTCCGGGCTGTGTGCATCCCCAGCCATTGAAACTACCATACGCTATATGAGGTACATCTCCCAGAAAGAGACTAATTGGTTTATTAGGACTTTGGTGAAAGTCGAAATGCGGCGAAGCTTTAAGCAACACTGTAAACAAAATCGTAATTAGAATTAGATTTTAATAAATCAGATATATGAAATGACAATTTTTTTGTTTGAATTTGAGACTTCCCAGTAGGTAAGAAGAGATTGTCATCCGTCCACGTCAGTCCAATTGATGTCCCAAATACGTTTCATGTCTTAAAGTCGTCTTTTGGTCATGAGACATCTTTCGGAAATCAAATGGACTGACATGGACGTCCTAAGGATGTCTGTAGGACATCCTCAGGACAACCATGTCTTTTTAACCACTGGCTTTATCCCTGTTAAATCGATACACAGAAAAAACTGGGGTTTCTATTTAAACCAATTCTTGATTCCGAAGGAGCTGTAACCGTAAGGAAGTCCTATCGCTGAAAAGAAACCTAAAGCGATGAATTTGTTCCCAAGGAGCCTCCAGGTGGACATCCACAAGAACCCAATTTTAATAGAGACTTTTTCCAGAGAACCTATTTTAAGGAGGTCATTTAATAAAGAGAGTTAAAGTACAAAACATTATCGCAATTAGAATAGATATAATGACTCGATAAATATAACTTGCAGGTTATGTAGCAAACTTGTAAACATAAATGCGTATTCATATGCAAGAAAGTTCTCGTTTTAAGTCATCGATAGACAAATTCTGTGAATCCCTAACTTACTAACCCCACTTTGGAAGCGGTTGGTTTGTAAATGCACCTTCATGTTGTTTTAATTTAAGTCTCCGAAGTAACACTTTTGGTTCTTTACGGAATTCTATGTGAGATCAAGTTCTAAAAGATAACAACTTTTATTTAAGCCGCAGCTTTAGTGAACCCCTTGTTTTCTCTGTGATTTTGAAGAAATCTTTCTTTTTACATAGCGGCAACAATATTCGAGGAATTACCTAGTGTTGGCCTGGGTTCCACAAATATTCTTCTTTGGATAGTGTGAAGAGTTCCATGGTTTCTCAACGCTGAACCAGATAAAATGGTGTATCTTCTCAAACTACCAAACAAGGATGGAATAACACAAGGCTCAGGAGCTAAGACAAATACGGCAGATAATATACTACCTGCGCAAATGCTTACGTTATTTTTCTGAATATTGACAATGTAGGGAGCGTTATCAATTCGTATTTGTTGACCATCATCATCTTTATTTTTATCTAGATTAATGACACGTTTTTGACGAATATGAAGATGTGTTAATTCATCTGCAAGAATCATGTAACTTCATTTATTAATATCATTTATGATCAACAGCTGTGGCGATACAAACTTTTCTCCTGCCACTTCTTTCTCTCTCACCAACACCCCTCCCCTTTCCCCTTTTCCTCTTTCTACCACATTTCTCCTCTCACCTCCACCACCACTCACCATTTCCACCTGCTCTACCCCTCTCTACTTCCCTTACCCTCTATACCATTTCTCCCCCTACCTCTGCCTCCACCACTCTTTCCTTTTTCCTCACATAAAATCCTTTTTCTAGTCTCAATCCCACCCTAAGTACTAAATGTGAATACGGAAGATCCATTTTTGAACCCTTCTACCCACCTTACGTAAGATTTAATATTTTTACTCTCGAAATATTTCTACTCTCGACATATTTTTACTCTCGAAATATTTCAAAAAAGGTTTCACGGAATTGCGAGGATTGTCAATGACTTTTTGAAAGATTTTAAGCGATTTGTATGAATTTTAACAGGAATTTGAATATTTCAAGAATTACAAAAGAATCCACGTAATCTCAAAGAATTGAAAGGGATTTCGTATGATTTAAGCGATTTTCAAAAGAATTTACTGGATTCCAGAGGATTGTAAAGATTTCCAGAGATTTTACGAGTTTTCATGAAAGATGTACATCAGATTTCCAGAATGGTTGACTCCTCGACTCTAAATACATTATAAACTGACTTACAACAAAATGATTTGAAACCAAAGATTTCTAATAATATTGATAGAATGGGACGATAAAAAATTACAATAACAGAAAAAGTGAATTTCACTTACCAATATTCTCATCTAATAAAACCGCAATTCCTTGCGACAAAACAGTAAAAAATATTAGAAGATTCCAATAAGATTTTTTCGTCATGGTCACAAAAAAGGGTTGATTGCTAATTATTCAGTAGAGATTTACCGCACAGAAAATATTAGAAATATTTCCGCATCAAGAAATATCATAGAAAGGAAGAAATTTCGTGTTTTATAGCGGAATTTTAATTGCAGTACTTGAAAATTAGGTGTAATCTACGTTACCCAGCTTTTCAACTTTATAAACGATGACAGCTTACTTTATGGATGAAATTATTTCAAAGTATTCATTTATGGCCCTATTTGTTGCAATGTCTATTACGATTGAATGTATGCTAAAGAATATACTTGATACTCCGTACATTTATTTGTTTGCTGAAAGATTGCAAGAAGGAGATCTAGCCGTATCAAGTTGGCTCCACCATATTCAGAAGTCGGAAATATCATTACATTGAGATATTTACGCATTGAATATGTATTCGGAAATTATTATTTTTTATTGATTTTATTTCATGGATAGGCGTTGAACCCCAGAAGAACCAATTTTTAGGTCAGATTTGATGATTAGGGGTGTAAAAATCCCCATAAGGAACATCTTAACGCGTTCCAAAGTCACTGAAAAGGTGTCGCATCCCGTCAAGGATGCGAGAAGAAAGGAATCCAATTATTGAGGCTCTTTCGGCGAGTTCGGCGATATCACGAAAATGCACCTCGCCAACCATCAATAAACCTATATAAATACAGATTGGTTTAACATGATGAAGGGCACTCCGAGTAATGGCGAAGCGTCCTGGCGTGACTTTCTAAGTAGGCTAATAGTGAATAAATCTGACTTTAAATCCGCCACGATGCTTGCCAAAACAATAGACTGGCATACCTTGAATACCATTTTTCGGTGTGTCCAATAATCAAAATTATGTTTTTACTTTTATAGATCCAGACAAAATATTGTTCGGAGCAAAGCTGAGTCGAATCGGTATCCAGAACGAAAGTGATGATTTTTACATGGTGAACATCGGCTTTCTCACGAGCGCCAATCACAAAATTCCATTAGACTACATACTTAGGTTTAACCAGTCACGACTATGGAACATGACTATGCACATATAGTTCACGGGAGTACGTCACTTATACAGTCGAAAACAAAAGTGTGCAGTAACGGTCCTATCATCTACCGGAGCTTCCGGTGATGGACTTTCAGAGTTGTCTTGAACCCAGCGATCCCCGTCACATTAGTGATTGGTAAATTTAGGCCTGATGCCCTATATCCTGATTCGCGGAATCCTAGTTCCAGCGCCATGTTAGCAACTCTGATGCTCTTCTAGTGACAAACGGAGATCCCGCTTGTCTGTGCAATCCCTGGGAATATTGGAGTGAACATCTGGGTGGGTTCATGATAGAAGATGTCGAAAACCTAAAAAGAAATAAATTAGGTCGAGTTCGAAAAATCGAGTGCCTCTTAAACTTAAGTTAGATATGAATCTTAATATACATCTTGCCGACCCCCCTCAGTCAGTGCGAAGAAGAGAGAAAAAATGCAGCATGGGATAATAATGATAAGCCCTCAAACCATCCCAGGAATCTGTAAATAAGATAGGTTTTGAATGTTTCTAAATAAACTCAAACAGAATTCAAAGAATTTTTAACAATATAGATTTAGAAGCGGGGGTCAATAAGTAGTAGTCAAGGATTAAGCGAAATTAAAAGTCCAAGCTAAATAAAGCAGAAGTACGGTGTTAAATCATGCACGTTCCAAGCGCAAAACAAAATAAAACGCAAATTTAGAGGACAGCAGCGAAAAGGAAAGTTAGTGAGCATTAAGGAAGCGGGTAGCAGATGTCTATTTGAGTGGATTCAGAAAATATTTATTTGTTTATTGACCTCCACGAGAGTTTACGCTTCTTTTTTTTTTGACCCTCAAACCATAATGGAAACGGTTGTGTTAGTTATGCCGTGTGAATTTAAGGAATGATTTCTCCAATCTGTTGTTCACTTTTCCAAATAAGCCGTGCAGGTCAACGTAGGAAAAAAACACATCGCGGAGGTCTAGCCTAAATATATAGATACGGAGATGTTACCTCGTTAGATGGAATTAATTCGGAAATGTTCGAAGATACTTCCTTCAATGGACACCTGTGGGTTAAGTGTGAATACGCAGATCGTTCATCCAGAGTCTTGCACAATTCCGATCGAATGATATTTTCTGATCTCAAAGAGCTGAGCAATTCCCAAAATATATGTCCAATGCTGATTCTTATTTTTCAATGCACAAAAGACTCCGCGTGAAAGTTGATCTCTCTCTGGATTATATTTTTCACGACTAATTCTTTCATCTAGGTCATGTTTATTCTTCTGAACTCAGGTGAGGTATTATGGGGAAAAGAGTAGAAATGGAAAAGAAGCAAATTTAGTAATCCGCTGGACCACTCGGTTATCTGAACTGGTGATCCGATGTAATTCGAGTCATCCGACGTATTCTGGAGTAATCCATTCGTAATTAGGAGTAATCCACTTGTAATACAGAGTAATCCACCTATAAATCAGGATAATCCACTTGTTATTCAGGTAATTCAAAGTATAATAATTCAGGTAATTCAAGTTATCTAATTCAGACATCCAGGTAATTCGGAGTAATTCATAGAGATAATTTGAATAGGTTCCAACTCTTTTGTTAATAATTTTTTTTTCGTTAAAAATTAATTTTCCTGACTGAAAGTTTTTGGTACCAATTTACCCCTTTTCGTTAAAAATTTATGTTTTCGGTTGAAAGTAAAACCATTTGGTAAAAAACTTATCTTTTTGACTGAAAGTCGAACTACTTTGATAAAAAAAAATTTTCTGGTTGAAGATTCCTGATTTTAGTTGAAAATGGTTTGTTTGAAAATGTAACTATTTTGTTGAAAAATAGCTTTTTTCTGTTGAAACTAAAATGTTTTAAATGAAAATATAACTATTTCATTTTTTGTTTAAAATTTATATTTTGAGTTGACGATTCAACTATTTAGTTGAAGATTCGTCGTTTTTGGTTGAAAATTTATCTTCTCGGTTGAAAATTGACTTTAGTTGAAAATTTGTTTTTCTTAGTTGAAAATTAATGTACTTTATTGAAATTTTATCGTTTTTGGTGACAATTTCTTTCTTAGTTGAAAATTCATGTATTTTATTGAAATTTCGTCGTTTTTTTGTCGAAAAGTAATATTATTGCTTGAAAATTAATCTTTTTGAACAAAAATTGAAATGTATATCATTTTAAAATTGAACTATTTTGTTGAAAATTAATTTTTTAAACTGAAAATTTAGCAATTTAATTTTTGTTTGTGACTCGATCTTTTTCAGTTGAAAATTAATTAATTTGGTTAAAAATTCATATATTTTGTTAACGATTTTTTGTTTTTGGTAGAAAATTAAACGACTTTATTGAAAATTGAACTATTTTGTTGAAGAACCGTTGTTTTTTCGTTGAAAATTTATTTTTTAACTTTAAATTAAAACAATTTGAGTTAAAGGTTCATCATTTCAGTTGAGAATTCTTTTCTTTGTTTTAAAATATAACTATTTTGTCAAAATTCCCGTTTCTTTTGGTAAGGAACTAATTTTTTTAATAGAAAATTTTAATATTCAATTCTCATACATATTCTCTCTCTCATGCAATATGAGACAATATCATACAATGTGATTCCATATCATATAATATGATGAAATATGATACAGTATGCTACAATATGATGCAATACGACACACTATGATACAATATGACAAAGTATGATGCAGTATGATAGAATATGATACAATATCGCAATATATGATAAATATGATACAATATCATATGATATGATACAAAATAGCACAATATATTGTAATACCATACAATGTGACACAATATCATAGACTATGATAGAGCATGATATAGTATCATACAATATATTGCAGTACGATATAATATGATACAATATGCCACAATATGCTACAGAATGATACACTATCACATTAGATGACACAATATGATACGATATAATGCAATATAATGCAATATGATGTAATATGATATAGTATGATACAATATGATAAAATATAATAGATCCTAATACAATGTGATAAAATATCATATAATATGATGGATATACAGCAGCATACAATATGATACAGTATCATACAGTATGATGCAATATGATGCACTGCATCATATGAAGTTATCACTTCTGCCTGGCGTGTCACGACAGCTAACGTCTTTTTTGTTACAATTTACATTTTTAGTTCATGATTCAACTATTTAGTTGAAAATGTCACTTTTTTAGTTCAAAATTGGTGTATTTGGTTGAAGATTCATCTTTCTTAGTTAAAAATTCAAATACTTTCAACAACAGTTAAAATTTTAACTATTTGGTTAGAAGTTCATTTTATATGATCCATAGAAATTGAATTATAAATCTTTCCTTGAGTAATTTTGAGAATTTTGAAGGTCATTTATATTGACGTCTATCAATGATCATAATAAGAGCATTTAATTTTGAACTACTAGAAGTTCATTTTTGAGAGAAAACTTAGATGTTGTTCATCATGAACTTGTGATCAAATGAACTGAAACAAAATTAAAGCTATATTTTATTCTGTCTATCTCTACATTTTAAAATGAAAATCGATTCAACCATTTCACTGTAGATCATTATCAAACGCGGAATTCCAGTGAGACTATAATGTGCAAAAAATCATCAAGATATAAATACTTAACAGTTAATAGTTCAAAGCTATCTAGATTCTAGAGTATGCAGTCGTTCAAGGTAAAAGCATCAGTAGAGGTATAAAATAACTGTTCTCAAGTTCACTTTTACACTAACTATAAGCTTCCTTTCTTACTGATTAAATGCTGTTTTATCATTTGAACTTCTTTTGTGATGATAGCGGATGTTGCACGCAGCAAAAAATTCTGCTAAACATAAATTAAAAACAATTACTAGGTCCACGAAAATGCGTTTCTTTATTTTATTTTCTCTGTACTAAGGATTTGATCACTTGACTTGATTAAATATTGTTAACAGACAACAATTTATGCCTTTGCATCATAGTTATAATAAATAGATGTAATGACCCTAGGTCACCTAATATTACTATGCTATTTCTGTTCTCAGCATTAGCACTTCCAAACAAATTTTATAATAAAATTTTTGTATATCAAATATTTGTATATCAATAATAGTGTTTTTTTGTAGGTCGATTGAATATTTTTTCAATTTTAAGCTGCGTTGAGTTCTACTAATTACGTTGTGTTAAAAATAATGATCTCTCGTCAGTAAATCAAGGACTTGGTTCTTTCAATCAATTAATATTTTATTAACTTTGTTATATGTTTATTCTGAACTAATCATATCTTTGGATCACAGTAATATCTCCTTATATTGAAAACCCATTTCTTTGTTATCAAGAAGTATTTGGTAAAATTTTAGGTACACTCCTTTGAACTAATCACATCATACAAATGAGAAAAATTTTGATTCCGGTCGATGCACTTTATTCAAACTGTAAATTCTAATAAAAGAACCTGTACATTTGACAGCAAATTCGGTAACTTTCATACAGAAAAGGTGTGTTGTCCCTTTTTTATCTGAAGATTCTGTAATTTTAGCAGACTCATGTCTTTAGCCCCTAAGAATGCCAATTGCCACTTTCGTAGAATCATGCACCTGTAGTATTGCTTAAAGGAGGAGCTCAGCAGGAAGATTGAGAGATTTGAGTTTTAGAGAAATTACTCTTTCATTAATAGTACACTGAAAAAAATTACTTTATCCAAGGAAATGCATTTCTTTGGTTTCTTTTTTTTAAACAAAGGATTTATTTACTTTAGTTGAGTAAATATTGTCTGGAGGCAAAATCGGCATGCATCGACTCAAACAAATAATTCCTTTGGTGATATTTATTTCTTCAATGCAAAGAAATATTTGCAGAAAATGTGAAAATTATTCAATTAAAGAAATGCTTTCTTGATGGTTTTTCACAACCGCAGAAACATTTTCTTATTTCAATGAAATAGATTCTTAAAAATTCTATTGTTCATTAAGATTTCTTAGGGTGAATAAAATAAAATAATGTTTGAGAATAAAATTTGTACTATATTTTGCAATATGTGAATAAGTAGTCTCGGTCCATGGTACCGAAATTAATAACACGAGCCGGAGGAGCTTTAACAAAAAGGAATTCAATATCAATAAATTACAGTAAGCATAAAGAGCAAAGAATGATTTTTGAATCGAATTAATTGTGTTAAGAATTGTGTTTTATATACGTTCTACTCCAAAATTCTTTGTGACTGGATCATGGCTGCCTAATGGAGTTTCTGCGATTTCTTCTGGAGTCAATTCTTTAATCGTGCCAGTGTACATGTTTACTTTCACCCGCTTCTGCCCACATTTAAGACTTGTATATATTCCACGAAGAATCGTTTGCTTTTTGTTCCTTTCCAATATTGCATACATGTCACCATTGGACGTTGATAATACAATTTGTTCTTCGGTTGGTATGGGCTTTCGGACATTTTTCACTGTTCTCAATTGAATTGCTGGATTATCACGAGGAAAAGTGTATCTTCGAAGTTCAAACCTCCGGTTGATATTCTTGTGAGGAATAAGACGAGTAAATCTAAGGTCTTTAAGATTAATTCCACGTCTTGGAGAAATAGGTTGTATGGCAGGAGAAGACCTGGACCTGGCACGAAGAGACGGCTCGGCAGAAGGAGGTGACCCGACAGAAGATTGAGGTCTGGCAAGAGAAAGAGCACTTTCTGGAGGATGAGGCCTGGTAGAAGGAAGGGACCTTTCTGGAGAATGATTTATGTCAAGAGGAAAATTCCTTTCTGGAAAATTGAGTTCAGGAATAATAGAAGGTCTGCAATGAGGAACACCAAAAATAGGGTCGCCATTAGGTAAACAATCGAATTGTGAGCATAACTCTGCAACAAGAAAAAGTGGATAACATTTTTTAAATGCATATAATTGTGTTTTTGTATATCATGAGTTGCGAATGCGGTTGTAATTGCAACATATTTGCCAACGTTTAATCAAAAAATTAGTGGGGCCAATCACTAGGAATTTTTCTCTCGATATTTTCCAATTTTCTCAAGTATGAGTCCAAAGTGAAAGTAAATTCTTCACATTTTGCCAGGCAATTGTGTCATGAAAAACGAATTATTTCTTAAAAACCACTAAGGGTTCATTTTTAGAGGATTTTCTTATTCTCTGAAATCTCTTAAGTGGTTATATATATTAATCTTAAGGGAATTTTCTAGATTTTTTTTAGCCATTTTGAATTTTTTAAATTAAAACCGGGGGAAATATAGCCGTTGCCGCAAAACATGTTTTTATGATTATTTGCGGTGAGCATAATAACTCTGGAATGGGATATGTAAAATCAAAAAACAAAAAAGATTTCATTACTATATTCCTATAAAAAGTTCGTGAACGAACGGATTTTTATTTGGACCAAAATTTTCCTCAATCTGTTTGATTTTTTCATTTCAGATAATCTGTTTCAGAGCTGTCATGTTCACTGTAAGTAATAATAACTTGAGAAATCCTTCACATTACTAGATGTAACTCCTTCGTATTAAAGTTGCTCCGCGCAGATTATATCGCGAAAATTCTGATTTCCGTAAAGTTTCCAAAAGAAATTTACTCATAATTATAGATATATTATAATACTATATTTACCAGTAAAATTTAGGATAACCGCCAAGGATAAGAGCAGAGTATAAGAAATCCTCATATCTTCTAATTGGTTGAAAAACAGAATATTGTATTCATAAAGAATTGCATTAACAATGTAACTAATCAATTTTTCAGTGCTTCATTGGATGATATGATTTATATGAGATAGGAGATAACGCCTATTGTTGACTCTTTGATTAGAGGCGTCAAAGTGTTCCTCCTGAGATATTTACATTTGATAAGAGTCAGTTTGAGAGAACAAATTCGGTTACAAATTTTAAGAAAACTGATGTCGCCATTTATGTACCACTACTTATGATGAATACATTTTACAAAGTGAAATATTCGGTAATTCTCTTATAATAATGTTTTATTTTTTCATGTAATGTTATTTGAAATAATTATTAGAAATAAAGCAAACAGCAAATAACGTGTACTTTATACTTCAATAATGTTTTTTTTTGTACATAATTTCGTTATCTTTTATACACATAGACGCCAAGCTTGTCCTTCTGAGATATTTACATTTGATAAGAAATAATTTCAAGGAAAAAAATTGCGTTGAAATGTTTATTAATGCTGATCTCAACATTTATATACTCTTTTAAGTTTTAAGGCAAGCAAGAATTTGTAACGCAATACATGAATTTTCTACAAAATAGTTCAATTTTCAGGAAAAAAATTCAATTTTCAACAAAAGAGACGCATTTTTAACTAGAATGACGTATCTGCAACTGAAAAATTAATTTTTAATAAAGTAGTTGAACTTTCAACCTAAAAGATGAAGTTTCTACCAAAAAAAATGGCTATTTTTTAACAAAATACAAGAATTTCCAACCTAATTGTTGGATTTTCAACGAAAAAGATGAATTTTCAAGCAAGACGATTCATTTTCTACTAAACAGACGAAATTTTGAAGAAATAAATTAATTTTCAATTACGAAATTAAATTCTCAGCTAGAAAAGAGAAATTTACAATCACAAATGCAATAGTTACATTTTAAATTAAAAAAGTTAATTTTAAACTTCAAGAAATGGATTTTCAACAAAATAGTTTTTTTTTTCTCCAAAATAGTTCAATTTTCCACGAAAAAGACGAATTTTGAAGCAAGAAGATTCATTCTCTACCTAACAACACGATTTTTTAAACAAATGACATCACTTTTCAACCAAATAGTTGAATTTTCAACGGAGTAGTTCAGTTTTCAAGTAAAATGGTGAATTTTCAACTAAAAAAGATAAATTTTTACTCATAAATAGAATAGTTAAATTGTCAGCAAAGAAAAAAATGATAATAATTTCCAACCACAAGAAAAAATAAACTTTTTTTCAACAATATAGTTGAATTATCAATCGACGAAATTAATTTTCTGCCTAAGTAGTTGAATTCTCATATCAAAATGAGAATTTTTCAAAAAACAACTTAATTTTTTACAAAAAAAAAAATGACGAACAGTGAATTGGTTCAATTTTCAGTAAGGGAAACTAGTTTTCATGAAAAGAAAAAATTGGATTACTCTGGATTATAAATGTCGTTTTGCGAGTTCACGGCGCTAATTATGATTTTTTTTGAGATTCTACTTTCTACTGGTTTTTTGATGTTTAAATAAATAGTTTGAACAAGTTATTATTGTTTTTAGCATTTTGTTCTTACAATAATATTAGAAAGTCATCACTTTTTCACTAAAGTCTGGTGATAATTTATTTAAATTAACAAACATAATTATTTAACAAATTTCTTATCATTTTTAATTATATTTCTTTGAATAATGTTAGAATGTTGCGGTTTTTTCTAAAATTTTCAACTTCTTGTCAACTTTTCACTTAGAACGAGGTAATAATTATTGCAATTCAACAAATATAGTTGCTCAACCCAATTATTATTGTTTTCAACTATCTTTTCTCAGAGTAATGCTAAAAAGTTTCGGGTTTTTCTTAAATTTTCAGATTTTCTTTCATTTTTACTTCTCAGTAACTACTCCAAACATAATTTACAATTATTATATGATCCGTATACAAAATTTCAAGCATATTTCAAATATCTGTTCTATTTCAGAAAAATATACTCGCAAAAAGATTGATTACAAAATTATTCTCTTCAATATGTATTTAATATTTGTTCATAAGTAAAAAGCCAAAGCAAAGTTAAAAATTTGAGAAAAACCGCAACTTTCTAGCAATTATTATCTAAGAGAAGATAGTTATTAACAATAATAAATTCGTTGAATAATAATGTTTGTTAAATTGCATTAATTATCACTTTATTAAGTGAAAAGTTGACAAAAAGTGAAAAATTTCAGAGAAAGCCGCAGCTATCTATCATTACTATATATAATACAGAAGAAGATTGATATAAACGATAATTATTTGTTGAAACAATTATTTTTGATAAATTTTATTAATTTTTACTTCACTCTAAGTGAAAAGTTGCAAAAAAGTGGGATATTTCAGAAAACTATAACTTTCTTGCATGATTCAAAGATAATATTAATAAAAAAATTAAAATAGCTTATTTAAACTTTTTTTTGTTAACTAATTAAATCAATTATTATCTCACTTCAATTCAAAAGTGGACAAAAAGTTGAACATTTTAGAAAAACCGCGACTTTCTAACTCTATTCTAAGAGAAAATTTCTAAAAACAATATTTTTTTGAGCAATTCATATATACATATAATTATTAGTAGAAAGTAGCATTTTATGAATAAGAAACAATTTGTATTAAAGAAGTTGCCAAAAAATCATAATTAGCACTAAAATCTCGGGAAACCGAATTTTTTATTTGTAGAATTTGTTTCGGTACCCCATAAAACAGAGCTGTCGGAGTTCTATTTGAAAACTAATTATTTATTTGGATTTTCATAGCTAATTGTGAAAAGAAATGTTGAGTTTCAACTCGATTTACCTAATATTGACAATTTTGAATAAAATGTACAAAGGCGTCCTTTTTCTTATGGAAAATACGTGTTCACGGGGCTTGCGGAAACTTAAATATAATTTTTCAAGAAACGCATGTTTTGTGGCCTTGAACAAATTTGGAGGCAATATGCATGGAAATTAAAAAAAAATGCAATGCATTTCTGGACTACCCTGACATGTACTCGTGTTCTCCTGAATGAGTGGATATCTTTTCAGAAAATCCTTAAAAACTTAAAAAAACGTTTTTAAGAAAAACAGAAATTTCAGCCGATTTAGAGCTCATTTTGGCTTCGTAGCCTTTGAATACCAAGAAGATCCATATTTTTATTTAAAAAAAAATCTGCCCGCTGTGCGGGCACATTCTCATCGCGCGCGGCTCGCTTCGCTCGCAAGTTTGAGCGCGCCTAGGGCGCGCGACTGTTGGTTCTCGCGCTTCGCTTTACTACGTTACAGGTGACCCGAAAAGTTTCCAACGTTCAACGTGGTAATATTACATCCACTTTTTTTACAGTGTAATCTTCTCCGAATTCTAATGATTGACGATGTAAACGTTAGCATAACCTACTAACCTAAAATTTTTAGAAACTTGAAGTGTTCTTCAAAACTTTTTGTTTTTATATTAAACTTCTTCTTAAAAAATAATATTTTCCAGACAAGAGCACTGACATAAAACGTGTACATATTATATTTTCTATGTATTTTATCAGATAATTTGAAAAGCTTAATTGAATCGCTCAAGAGTATTAAAAAGAACAATTTTTCGCAATTCGCATAAGGTTTTCTATGATTTTACTTATTAAAAGGGATTATTTTTATATTTAATTTAAAAAAAATTTTATTTAACGTATGAAACAACTTCAAGTAATGAAAAACCAATCAGTTTTTCAACAACAATGATTGCGATATTTTCGAGACATATCGTTACACCACTTTTTTAGATAGATGTTAATTGATACATTTTTCAGAATCTTTAAAAGCAATCGCAGAAGCAATTGCTGTGGCGATGGAAATCGCAGGGTTACCCAAAATACCTATAGCAATGAATGTCACTTTGGACAAACGAAATAGCAAATTGGTCAACTCCAAAGGCCACACAGGACTCCTGGATATTTCTACTTTTCCAGAATTAACGAGGAATGTTTCCGAAACGCAGTTGTTGGCTCTCAAAAGTGCAGGTTTGTAGCTCCAAAAATGTACTGCAATTTTACGAGGGTTTGATCACTCTTGAAATCTGGTGTAAAGCCTTCGTGAAATTTTTATAATCACTGGCATCATCAATCGCGCGCTACGCGTCCGTGTTGTTTTTCGATTTTAGGAGAAAAGTAATTTTTAATAAAAAATAAAAAAATTTATTTACTGTTTATTTTTTAGTTTATTTGTTTGCAAGGTTAAATAAATGATGTATCCTCAATCAAGAAAATGAATTTTCCACAAAGTTCAATTTTTAACCAAGCAGTTAAATTTTCAAACACAAAATATGAATTTTTAACAAAATCTGTAATAGTTAATATTTCAACTAAAAATATTTTCATGTAAAATAAAAAAGAGTTGAATTCATCTAAAAAATACGAAATTTCAACAAATCAGTGGAGTTCTCAAACAAAACAGATTAATTTGCAAACCAAATAGACGAATTTTCATCCAAAAAAGATTTTTCAGTCAAGAAAGAAAAAAAATTTCAACCAAATTATAATTTGATGGGAAAATAATTTTTAATACCAAATACAAATTTCTAACAAATATTACTTTTTTAAGTTTATTTGTTCATTAGTTTTTAAGGTTATGTAAATATAATTTTCCTAAGATTCTTGAAAAAAATTAAAAAGATTTTTGAAGATTTTATGTAAGTTGAAAAAGTATCATCAGTTTTATATTTCACAGGATTTTACAATATTTCATGAAAAATTCGAGTCAGTTTAAAAGATACGTAAACTTTTAGAAATCCAGAAGAAATTTAAAAATATTTGATAAATTTTTGGAAATCTTTCAAAGTTTAAAAATATTTTTAATCACTTTAAAACTTCCTAAATTCGTAAATATCTTTTAAACTGTCACGAAATATTCCTGAAATATTGAAAAAACTTTGAAAATAAAAAAAAATGCCCTTTAATCTTCCAGATTCTGTTCGATGTTTTTAGAAAATTTAAAAATGTTTTGATATATTTGAAAATTTTCTTTAGGAATTAATTTTTGAAAATAAAAAGTCATAAAAAATTTTTCCAGGAATCTTAAGAAAAGTTTTTAATTTTTCAAACTGCTTAAAAAGCTTCAATCATTTTTTCGAAATCTTCACAAATTTAACATTTTGTTTTAAATGCTCGGTAATCTTTTTAAAACTTTAAAACTTTCTAAATATCCTTTAAAATTATTCGAATTTTTCCAACAACATTTTTTTAATTCTGTAAACCTAAAAATATTGCCTTAAAATCTTCCAGATTCTGTTATGACAATTTTGATAATCTTTTGAATTATTTAAAAATTTTTTAAAATATTTCCCTAAAATTAATTTATCAAATAAAAAAATCGGTTCAAATTTTTCGAGGAATTTTAAGAAAATTTGTTTATTATCGTGGAACCTTTAAAAAGCTTTAAAAGCTACAAAATTTTATCTCTAAATCTTCAAATATCTATAGTTTGTTTTTAAATATCTCTTGAACTTACTCAAATTTTTTACAAAATTTTGTAATCCTGCAAAATTAAAAAATTTTGTAATCCTGCAGAATTAAAAAATTTGACTTTCAAATCGTCTACATTCTTTTTCGAAATTTTGGGAAATCATTTGAAATGTTTTGAAATCTATTTCAGTTATCTCTTAAAATTCATTTTCAAAATAAAAATTCAGTTTAAGTTTTCCCAGAAATCTTTAGAAACCTTTTATATCCTCTTGAAACCTTTCAAAGTTCTGAAAAGCTTCTTTCTTTTAAATCTTAAAAAATCTACATTTTGTTGTAATTTTTTGGAATTTTTTCAAGATTTAAATTATTTTTCAATTTTTCCGAAACTAATTTTTCAAAATAAAACGCAAATTATTTTAAATTGTCTAGAAATATTATTCACGGTACCGGAAATATTTTTGCACATATTTCATTTTTCTCATCGCTTTAAAACTGCGAAAAGGTTTCCAAATTATAGTGTGGTAGCAAAATGTTAACAACATAATCATTTTCCAATATTATAAAACATTTACAATTAAAATGTTCTTAAAATGTTTTGGACGACAATGTGTCCGATATTTTCGAGATATTTGGTAAGATCCCTTTTTTTAGACAGGAAATTTATATACCTTTTTCCTTGCAGGATCAAAGGCTCTGAGTAACATGACTGAACAGTTTAGCAAACTGAACAAATTCGGCCACAGTATTACCTCCAAGAATCCGATAAACCTCGCAAAAAATTTGAGCAATAAAAAGACCGAGCCAACTTCTAAACCCACCTTTACACTTGGCGACAGAGACATTGCTGGAAATTCAACAGGACAATCGAACAGTGGTAGCAGCAGTAACAGTAGTAATGCAGACATAGAAATGGTTCCAATTCGAATGGAGAAGCCAGACAATTACGAGCACGACAAGAAACTCATGGAGGGATACACGCCGACTATAGGAATAATTATGGGTGTGAAAAACGACGCCATAGTCAAAAATAACCAGGATGACAATTCAAACCGCGATTACCAACTTGCCAATGACCAAAAGAATCTCTCTGAAAATGTGAGGAAAAATCTTGCCGCGGGTGGATTGAATCTAATTCCTCATTCACAGTCTAAATCAAACGTTTCATACCATTCTCAACATTCAACGTCTGCAACGACACCGGAAATTACGATTCAAGGTGTCGAGGGTGGAGCTGATGACAAAGAGAAAAACGTTCCACCTTCTAGTTTGAATCTTACAAAGAATATAAGCCATTCTTCTGGGGAAATTGATGGCAAGGTTGTTTCTACAGATTCGAAGAATGCGACTCTCCAGATGGATAATAGAATGTATGATAAAAAAAGATCTACTTCGGAACAAGATTTAGTACAGAGCATATCTTCATCGCAGAGTGAGTCTGCTCTAAAATCGATAATTACTGGTGTAACCAGTCCCGTAGTGGCAACCTCAAAAGATATTTTGTCGCCCTTCTCGAAATTCGCCAAAGGAGTTCAGAATTTAGGAGCGAATTTAGATCCTAGGAAACTGAAGCCTGGACAGATAGGAATGCCCAGGAACTTGTCTGATCATCACTTGGAGCAACGGGAAAAACTTCAGGAACGTTGGGTGAAGTGTAGATCCAAATTAATAGCTCTTTAAGCTTCAGTAAAGGTCTCTTAAATTACATTCTCCACTTAAATGCAGTGTTGGGTATCTTCCTGCTACCCGTACTACTAATTGTAAATAAAAAGTAACGCGTTATCTTGACTTTTTTTCTTAAAAGCTTTAAATTACTTAAATATCAAAGATGTTTACTAGTTATCTCACTTGAGATTAAAATAGTTCATAAAATCGAGAAAAATAGGCACATTGTTGAATATTTAATTTTTATTTAACAATAGTTGAAGCACTGAGGAGGACAGCTGGGTAAAGTCAAAAAATAAAATTTTACAGGAGAAACAAAAAACATTTTATATTTTTATGCGATAGGATTCAAAATAGAAAATTATAAAAGCTAGCGGTCTTTCTGAAGTAGGGGAACGTAGTGAAAATGAAAAAAGAAATGGGCTTTATCTAGTTGCCATTCTCAATTATTTTTTAATGATTTTTTTTATGTTTCACTCTAAAAATAGAGAAAGCGTTGAAATGGGGAAAAAAATTATTTTTGAACAAAGTGGGATTTACTTAGTTGTCACGCTCAGTGCATCAGTTGTGCCAAAAATCAGGTCTCTGGAAAAAAGTTTTCTATTATTTTAAGAATTAAAATGATATTACCAGTCATTTATTATGAAAGAAAAAACATTTTTATGAAGAAAAAAACAATAAAACTTATGAAAAACAATGGTTTTATCAATATTTTTTTGATTAAATTTTTGCTTGCTGATGTCTCTTCTTACCTCTTATGAAAAGTGGTTGAATTTTATCAATTCATGGCTCATTTTTTCGGGGAAAATATATTTTATAACACTAAATTTCCATTTTGTAAAATAAGTAAAGAATCTTCAAATGTGATAATTTATTTTAAAAAGGTTTACTCTAAAAAAAATGGTTTCAACAATTTCAGCCATAGATAAATTTACTTTCAAAATTGGAAACAGAATCGTAGAGAATGTTTTCCTAAAATGAATGAGCCATCATTTATTAAAATTCAACTATTTTTTAAAAATTGGTAAGAAGTTTAAGTAAGAAGTCTTAAAAAATAATGTTTTTTATTTGAAATTAAGTCACCAGTTTCAAGATTTGTTACAATGATTGTTTATATGAAGCAAGGAAAAAACTCAAATTCAAAAAACTTTAACGTGTTACTATTACATTTACGTTTTTCAAATTTAACGCGTTACTTACGAAAACTGTTGATTTGCAACGTGGCTATAATTTGTTAGACACTGATAATGCCAGTAAATTCATAAATATAAAAATTAATTCATTTTAATATAACATTAATCGCATCAAGAACACCAATAAGTGTATTAGGTAAACTTTTGAGAATTAAGAGCGATACGATATCAATGTGGATTTTTGACGTGCAAATTTGCTTAAAATTCACCATATAGGAATTGAAATATTTTATAAGTATGTCGATTTGAAGTGATTTCGACATTTTTATGGCATGTTTATATTAAGGGGAATGTCCTAGTAATCGTGACGGTCCCAATTATCGTGAAACTTGGTTATAATTTGAATATATCATCGCTAAAAAATATGTTAAAGCTAACTGATAAAACCCATTTACATATTTTAAGCATTTTATGGTATCAACTTTCAATGAATTAAAAATAGATCAAGAGCGATAAAATTGAAGTCTCGATTACTTGGACGTTTATCTTGCATCGGCTCTTTTCTAGAATATAATTAATAATTATATCCACGATGCGTGCTCGACATGCGTCAATTTACTGAGCATTTTTTACTTTACTATTCTTACACGAAAAGTACAATGCAGTCAATATTGTTGCAGTAGCCGATTTACGTTGAATTGTTTTTTGAGGTTTCTGCGACTTTTTAAAATCACAAAAACAATTCACTTCTATTAATTCCAGCTTTAGAAAAAGTATTTTTACATTATTTACAAATAAAAAAACGGACAGATGTGCAATGAAACATTTTTCAGATTACGTGAAAAGATAAAATTAATTAAGTTTAAACACGTCTCAAACGAAAACAGAATTCTGCGTAAAAACGCGGGAAATGTTCTAGAGTTCGGAAAAATGTCTTGCTGTATAATTGAATCGTTCATAAAAGAGATTTTAGCTTCTCTTGAAAATATTTGTGTCGACTTGCTTACAAGTAGACAAGATTAGAGATGAAAATTTAGATTTAGGGTTAATGGAATGCATTTGTTTATACAGCAAGTTTAAAAAGCAAAGCTTTGTAGTCAATTATGTAAATAACAAATTACTAAGTTATGGATAAATATCAGTAAATCAGTAAAAATCATTTGTTACCACATTTTTTCGGCTGCCTGTTTCAAGATGTTAGACACTTTTTTTCTTCTAAATAAAATTGACTCTGGTATTTTTGTTGTCATCTTTGGTGAAGAGAGTGATCTTTAAGACAAAGGTGCGTGCTTCATAGAGACTGAATAACCAATATCATTATTATAAACATTGAGTCTTTAGTTCGGACAGAAAAATTCATGTATACAATATTTGTACAAATGTAAATTATTATCACGGTGATATTAACAAATGTTTTTGTTTTTCACTGCCCTTTTTATCTCCTATTTCGTGTTTTAATTTAGCTGTGTATTTACATAGGCCAGAAGTATTATAGTAGTGTTATATTCACGTAGAATATTTAATGGAACTCTGTAGTTATTGCACTTGAGACAACTTTATCATAAATTGTCACGCGACTATTTTATTCCATTATTTTTAAGAGCAAAGTTCTCTTTTTCTTGAGCAATTTGCCAAATTAAATTTATACTTGCATATTTCTAAGACTTCTACATTTCCTTCTTCCTCACTTGCTTCATACTAAAACACGATTGGGGCTGAAACAAGTTTAAATGAAAGTTTTAAGAAAATGCGATTTTTTGATTCCTTATGATAATATTGCATGCCACGAACATTTTGAGATGAAAACAAAAATAATCGGTCGGGCGCTTTTTGAAAAAAGTCCACCTTTGTTTTTAATTACTAAGGAATGAAGAAATTCTCATAAAATTATATGGTAAATATTGGTTAACATTTTTTTTAATAGATTTTTTTATTGATTGTGGTGTACAATTTTATTGCGACTCACAATTAAACGGTAGGTATAACAATTAAAAGTAATGTACTTTTTAAAATGCCCGTAAACAAACTATTCTTCGTTGATATTGATATTCAATAGATAAAATGTTATTATGTTAACAAAAATATGCCAATACCACTTAAATGTGCAAAATGTTTTCATTTGAATTAAATTCAAAAATCGACTTTTTTTAGATACCACCTCTGTCATTGTGTTTATTTTCATTTAAAAATATTCGTAGGGTTACAGATAATCACAAACAATAAAAAAATATATTTAAAAAAATATTACCCAATATTTACCATATAATAGTATGAAAATGTCTTAATTTCTTGGTAATTGAATACAAAAATCTACTTTTTGGAAAAAGCGCCCGACCTATTATTTTCATTATCATCTTAAAATGTTCGCTGGGTGCCATATTACCATAAACAATTAAAAAATCCCATTTACTTGAAACTTGTATTTAAACATGGTTCAGTCCCACTGTAAAAAATAAAGAAAAATATTTTCCTAAGTTTGAACGCTCTCTGGAAACTGATTTTTCTATTCATGTAGTGAATTTTCGACTTGTGGAAAAACTGCTTTAATGAATAATAATTATTTTATTGAAGCTCTAATTTTTTGTAAGAGGTAGTCTGTGATAAATGTCTGTATGATACGTAAAAGCAAGTGAAATAAAGCTACAAATTCTGTAACTCCAGAATTCCCAGAATCATGTGATTTTTGTGTGGTAGATTAGCTACGCCATAATGCGTTATAATCCAAAGTATTAATTCCAGAAGCTTGCCCCACTAATGACATTAAATTTAATATTATTCATGTTTTTGTAGGCAGCTAAATTAATATTGTAGGAACTCAAAGTTGGCAGATTTTTTGCAGATTTATCAATGTAATATCATTTGTAATAAGAGGTTCAATTGAAGCTCACTCATTGGTACATACGCTGCAGTTATTGCTAATCAGTATCTCTTAACAATTATTATAGAACATATATACAATACAGTGCGTCTACAGTATTCTAATAGCTGAAGACGTATGGTAACTGATAAAAAGAGCAAAGACAACGCATGAACAATAATTTTAGTGTATTTTGTAGCATATAGGGGCTTTGTACGCCTTATAGATATGTAATTCGAGTTTTAATAGATTGTAAATGGTGAGAAGTGGCGAAAATAAAAAGCAGTTTTAGAAATTCATCAGAATAAAAAAGTATTGAAATTAACTTTGAAAGTTTTTTTATTTTTAACCAGTAAATACCTCATTTAGGGATGTTTTAGAAATGTGCAGTGGTTTGTTCAAATTTTCCATGAAAATTTGGCTTAATGTACAGTTAGATTTTTTGTCTATTTCGAAAAATCCAATGTTCCAAGCATATGTAAATTTATATTGGAAGTTCCAATAAAGGACTGCACACTGTCACATGTAGGGTGACAATCGAAAACGCATTCACTTTATTTTTGCTGCTCCCTCTACTCTATTCGACGTGTTTTGGCATACAAACTCAAATTTTGTTTAAACTGAAGAAGTTGAGTTTTCTAAATATTACATTATTAAGTATTTTGACAATTATATCATCAGAAATGTTGCTGTTATTAAAACAAATTAATCGCCATTTCTTATTTGTTAGATAATTTGTTTATCGTCGTGAAATATAAATGTTGTTGTTATTAAAACAAAAAATAAGTATCCGTTTTTATGCTTAAAGACGTCGAATAGGGAGGAAAGGAGCAGCAAAAATCAAATAAATGGGTTTTCATTGTCACCCTAAACCTCACCCTCATAGTTTGACTATTACAGCAGAATGAGTTCTACTAGTCCCTTTAACTTTTTTTTGCAATAATTTACGTGCTTATGTCCACGCGAATTGAGATATCTAATTGAAAATTTGGGAACTTAAGTGAGAAACACTAAGAAATGTTTGTATAGTCCTACATTTTGGGAATTACAAACTAAATTTATTTGTGGAACTTTTTTTTTGTATTTCCGGAAATTCAGGACCATACAAATGTTCCTTTAGTGCCCTTTATTTAATTTCTCAAATATCCAACTTAGTTTCTCAATTCGTGTGGACGTCAATTCTTGCAAAATAAATAGCGGTAAGGTAGGAATCGGGTAAGTATTGCATTGCCTTATAAAGGCTAAAATATGTTACTTAAAATTAAAATAAATTTAAAATACATAAAAAAGTCATCAACTTTTTTAGAATGGTAAAACCATCTTTGGAATACAAAAATATTAATTTTTTTGTGTGCAAATAGGACCTATTCGTTTCTATTCGTCTCAAAGATCTGTTTCGTTACTTCAGACTTCAAACTAGCTCCTACATAAAGTAAAAAATGGTAAATTATGTTCAAAAATTAATCACAGAGGGCTAGAGATCCTCTAGAGGTATCCTCTACACCGGAAACTTTTTGATACCGGAAAATGTCTGCCAATTAATTTTTTTACCGGGAATTATACCAATTTTTAGAACAAAAATCTTTCTAATCACTTGAAATCTCATAAATTTTATATTACGTAATATAATTCAATTTAAGATAAGTTGAATTTCAAATTTTTTTAAATATTGAGTTAAGTTGTTAACATTTTCAATTATGAATTCATTAAATTAACAATGCGTAAACATAAAATCTTTTAGTTTAAACATTTTGCATTTTAGATCTTCATTTTGAAGTGTAAATTTTCAATTGAAAATATTTGAAAATGCAGTTTCGATGACTTCAATTATAAAAAATCAAGATATTTTTAATTCGAGTGTTAAAAATTTAACAATAATTGATTTGACAAGACGATTCTGAATCTGTTTACAATTAAACAATGTACAGATTTTAGCGTTGAAAATTGGACTTTTTCAATTCGGAAATCTTAGTCGTTAAACCAATTTAAACGTCTGATTAAAATTTGATAAAGTATTTAAAATTTTTAAATAATTTTAAATTAATAGATTCATAATTAAACGCTTTTATGCAATTTCCAGTTCTATTCAAATATTGTTCAGTCTAAAATATTCGATTTTAACCCCTTCAATTTGAACTTTTTTTATTACAAAAAATAATTATTTTTCAATATTTAACAATATTTTCATAATTAAACAATTTGAAGCTGAATTCTTTGAAATAGAAAGTCTTAAATCCTTCAAATTTCAGAGTACTGAATTTAAACTTTGAATGATACAATTTTAATTGCTCCATTTAAAAAAGGTTTTATTTGTAAGTAAACGTGTAGAATTTTGATGTATAAATATTTATTTATGCATAAAAAATGTTTGAATTTCACAATCCTAATTTTTAAAAAAAGGGAAGAAATTTTGGTTTTTAACTTTTTTCCGAATTGGAAGAGGAAATTTTTTGTTCTCTACATTTTTATTGAGTTGAAGACGAGCACCTTTTATATTTTTTATTTTTATTGAGTTTGAAACTAGAACATTTTAGCTGATTTGAGTTTTTAATTTTTGTTGAATTGACAGAGGGACATTTTATATTTTTAATATTTTTGTCGAGTTGGAGAGGAGAAAATTTTGGGATTGAATACTTTATGAATTGGAAGAAGGATCATTTACATTTTTTTTGTTTTTCTTATTTTCATAGAGTTTTAAGGGATGAAATATTTTTTTCTGAATTGGAAGATGCCATTTATTTCGTTTTAACATTTTTGTTGAGTTTAAGGAGAGATTTTTTTATTTTAAATTTTTTCTGGATTTGGAGGGAAATTTTTTATTGAGTTGAAAAGAAGGAAATTTTGGTTTTCAATTTTTTCTGAATTGGAAGAGGGAAATTTTTAAGACTTAATAGAGTTCGAATGGACAAAATTTTGGTTATTAATTTTGTGTTCTGAATTGCAAAAGGTCCATTTTTTCCTTTCAATATTATTATTGAGTGGGCGGGGAGAAAATTGGTTACTTTTAACATTCAGATGAATGGCTAGTAATGTGAGTTGAAAGTGAGGATTGCATAGTTATTTTAATTTCGATTATTGAAACTGATAGCCTGGATTTATATTTTTTAACCAGAAATCTTTGAACTGTTCAATTTATAAAATATGAAAGTTTAGAATTTTTCAGTTTAATGGCATTTAATAAAAAATTGTTCAATTGGAAAATGTCAAAAGCTTCCATTGTATACATGTAAATTATTGAGCGTTTGAACTAAAACTTTCTGAATTAAAAATTGGTTAAGCTTCAATTTTAGAAACTAAAATTCGATAAAATAACTCCAAATGACATTTTTTTAGTTATACGAGTGCCAATTGTTTAATTTCAATTGAGCCTGAAATATTGTTGCGAGCCGGGAGATGACCAGGAATTTTTTTCTCAATTAAAACGGGCACCCTAAAACAAAAGCTACTACTTTTTAGGATTGTCATGTTAATTCTTATAAAACCTATCATTTTCCATTGTTATTAATTTCAGGAAAATCAAAGGAATCGAAAAACAGTGAAGAACTAAATTTGTACACAACATGTTACTTTCTGTGTTCTATAACAGGTAAATAATAGTGTCGGACCAGAGATCGGACACTGTAAAACTAATAATATAAGATACAGAAACCTGCATAAAAATGGAGAGAACTCGCGTAACATCAGAAATAACTATATGCAAAATTCATAATTAACTATAACCTTTGCATTTCCATGTAGAAAATCGTCGAACCACCCGAAAAGGTAAACAAAAAAGCAGAAAAACATTTAACAAGCCGCAGAACCCATAAAATACGCTCCTGTTTACTATGCGCATGCGCACTAGATTTGGTATGTATGTCCGTGGTGGAAGATGGGAAAAAGTGCTGGTGCTGTGGCGCGAGTAGGAGTAGTTCTTCGGTTTTCCTTATTTTCCTAACAGAAGGAAAAGTCCATATCGTGCGCATTTCAGTGTCTCGACTAGGAACGTACGTGCTATGTTTCATCAAGTGTAATCAGCACAACCAGCAGGAAAACCGAGCAAAGACTCAACAAGCCTAAAAAATGGGTGAGTTCGGCCGAGGGATTCCGTCTCTCGATGCCGGTTTTATTAAACCTCCGCTTATCCCACCGCTTATATCCGCATCTATCCGTAATTAGAAGTGCTTGATGACAGATACGCCCTTTCTCTGTGGTATTTGTGAGATTTTCATAGTACTTTCCTTCTCTGGTGCGCGGGCTACTATAGCTATAATTAGTCCTATCGTCGATTTGACGATGGCTCGCTCCAGGTTTTTTGCTTTTCCTTTTGCGCCCCTCGCTTTAACTTTAACTTCAACTTGAACACCACGATGTCGCGCTATTTGAGCGTGACCTGCGTTTGCTCAACTCCTCATTCCACCGACCGCATCCTCCTACACTTCGATGCAGATACAATACATATTACACAATTCGATTCCCTTGCTTGCACTGAATTCACCATGAATTCACCATGAATTCACCCCTCGGCAGCACCGCCAGACCAGACGGCTTTTCTGCTAGATGCTAGAGCGAGGTGAAAAAGGGGATCGTATTCTTCTGGAGTTACGTGACATCGGTGATCGAGTTGAGTCTGGACTAGTCGGGATTTGGGTATTATCATAGAACGTCATAGCGGAATTTATTAATTACAAGTGATTTATTAACAATTAAAAGCAAGTTGGACGTCGCTCTTTACGCAACAATATTCACCGATAATTACTTCTCTTAATCAGAGGCAATTAACAGTCACTCTTCTCTCTCGAAGGCTAAATAAAAACACTTTCCGAGATGAAGTTGTTACTTGGCGATGTCGAGCCGGTACGCAACGCAGCATCACACAAGCGGCTTTTATAACCTTTCGAGGAACTTTAAATTATTGTACCTATATGAAATTCGAATGGGAATTTCATTGACTTCATGTCAAATTTACTCCAATCGTGTTGACTTTTTGAGATAGAACTTCAGACTTGAACTTTGCTGTTTTTAGAGAATACCTCTAACCTATTCGATTCTGAATGTGGAATTTTACATTATTTTAGAGATTTTGAAGTAACACAACACGAGAATTGAAAATCTTGTTTATTATTAATCAAAATAGCAGTTTATTACAAGAAGCATATTACAGCTTATTGTTTGCAGGTAGTCAGAAATTTACAAATGCTTATACACAAAAGTGAAAAAGTTCGCATTGTTATTACAAACCAAGTGTGCAAAATTCCAGAACATTAATAGTTTACTATCTAGTATTTTTTGTTTAAATGTTTTAATTTGTAGTTTTTCAATTGTCACATGAGATCCATATAAAATGTAAGGAATAAGTGATTTCTGAAAAACAACATGATGCACATGTTATCTAATATCTCGAAAATATCGGACACATTGTTGTCAAAAACCTGATTGGCTTTTGAATGGCTTGAAATTACTTCCATTATTTCATACCTTTCATACCTAACTTTAAATTGGTTTACAACTACTGCTAACTCATTTTGTGATCATTATGTTGGCGAAACGTTTACTTGTCCTTACAAATGAAGATTTTAAATTATCCAAACATTTCCAAATATTCCTGGGCGAATCGCTACAACTGAAATAAATTGTAAATAAATTCAAGAAAACGTTTTACATTGACGAATAATGCTAAAAAATATAAGCAAAGTGATTTTTTAATACTTATACAAATGATATAGTCATTAATAATTAAACGATGTAATAATTAAATTTAAAAAAAGCTAATTTTTGTTTCTTTCCTTATTATTATTATTTTTTTATTTATTTATTCGATACAAAAATATTTTAATAAGCATTTATAGTGTTAAGATTAATATTTAATACAGAAGTTGAGTTGTTTTTAATTCTTGATTTTGTCTTCTTTCAACTATGATCGATTGGTTTAGTTTTGTACTAATTTGAGTGCAGGATACACGCACGTGTAACAGTATACTTGGTCATAACCATGGAAAACATTTTTAAAGGCTTTAAAATAAGGCTCAAGCTTTTAAGTGTAGCGATACGCCCCATCGCGGGATGAATGACTACATCTGTCTATTACCTTAATACATTTATTAACCAGTTTTATTTTCACAAAGATCTGTGGAATATTTTTCCTTGATACCATACAGAACTCATGTTAACATCTACTAAAAATTTAAGATAACTTAGGCACTTTCTACATCACGTCTAATTGTATGCCATGGTTTGTGAAAAACTATCAATTTTCCCCGTTTGGCGGTATTTCTAGATAAACAAATCTTTATCTATATATATTGGTGGCCATATTTTAAGTATTAGAACTTGTATGTAAAGTGCTTGTGTTTATAGTAAAATTACTTAAGAATGCTTAAAATGTAATGTCTTTAATTTATAAAAAATTTGCAATGCCGAAGAAGATTCTTTTTCATGAAAACTTAGTTCGTTATCTTTTCTCAGAAGGTGCTTGAACCCATTTACGTTTCTGAGTTTACGTTTAGCAACTTTATTTCCGCAACTCTATGGCCTCTTCTCCGAAACATTAAATATTATTGGTAGTCATATTATAACGGCTACTCTGCTTCTCGTCTAAGTCAGCTACTATCTCATTCAGGCAAAACAGATGGAAGATATTAAAAAAGAAATAGATTCCTCCAGAAAATTACACAAGAACGTGCTCTATACTAATGGGAAAATACTGATATTTTTAAAGCAAAATATTATTATTATATCATTAAGCCGTTTCCCTTTCGGGGTAGGCGTGAATTGCTCGGTGGTAAAGTAGTGATGTGTTTATATATATATATATAATAAATAAATAAATAATAATAAAATAAATATATATATATACATAATTATGAATAATAATACATAATTTTTGTATGAACAATGATGTATACTTTCCAATTAATATATTATTCAATTTTGAATTATAATATTTAATATTCATCGAATAGGAAATATAATTATCTTTTAGTAAATGTATCAATGTTATTATTATTATTTCTTTACGAATTATTTTTGGACGAACTATTAACCTATTTTTGTAATTTTAATAAAAATAAATCTACAGTGATTAGCTTATTCTCCATTTTATAATACTAACATTTATAAGGCCAAATAAAATAATTGAAGACAAGTCTTCAATTCTGAAGACACTTATATTTATGTTATTATATAACGCAGAAATATCTTGAATTACAATTTTCTTATGAAATAAAACAAAACTTTCTACCAAGTATATAAATTTCAGTCTTAAAGACATCGTCTAAAACACGATAGAAAAGTTATTAAAGCTCTAATTCAGAATTAGAGATAAATTAATGTTTTACAATCTTCTCTTTATCTCTCAACGTTTCAAAAATACTCAGAAAAATTACCATCTCTGCGGTTTTACTCACTTTCTCTGCAAATGGTTCAGAAACGTCTGAAGTCCTGAAAATTGAGTACTAGAGCCGTTTGAGTAAAAATATTAAATCAAACGGATAAAGAAATTGAACTCTTCAAAGCATTGGAAAAAGGAAAATGGATGTCATCTTGTTTTACACTCGTCCCTGTACTCGAAAAATTACTCATGTTGAAGTCGTGGTGAATTCTCACTATTTTGTGAACAGCGGCTTGTACAACGACTATCAGAGTTAACTGTACATACAAAGTGGAAAAATTCTAAGTTAAAAAAATTGAACTATTTCAATTACATCTTATTTGAGAATTCAATGTTTTTAAAGTTTTTAGGGGATACTAGGGTGCTTTTTTCAAAGCTTCATATTTTAAAATTATTTGGCGACACTATAAATCATTTCTTTTGGTAAAAAAATAACCGATGATTCAAAAGTTTTTTATTATTTAAATTCTAATTACCAGCTACGATATTTTGTTCAGCGTGGTATGATTCAAACTGTTAATTCGACGAGGTTGTCTCGCATCACCTTAATATTACTTGATCCTTGTTCGCCGTAATTTAGTAAACGACAATGATTGGCTGGATCGCGTAAATTCATTGAGATAAATTTGCATCTCGTAGACTTAAGTCCCGTCTAGTTTCAGGAAAGGACGAACGTAGGGTTGAACTACAGCAGTAACAATGGAATAGTTTGGGGTCATAGTTCACCCTACATGCTACTGCGAAGGTCTGGAAGACCCATGGGCCGAGACTAGTTAAGATAGACTATAATGGGAAACTTCCGAGACCTCTAGTGCAGGCAAATCTTCTCCTTTCGTTTACAGTGTTCCTACATACACTACCATAATATTAGAAACCATCTTACTCCTACAAGTATGTTAGTCATAATCATCCCTTCGTAGGTTCTCGTTTAATATAATCTTTACGCGTTAATGAGATAATATTAATTTTCCTACTGGTACTGCATTTTAAAATGAAAAAATAGTCTGTAAAGAAATGTTTCATATTTATATGTGCTCTCATGTCTCAAAAAGCAAATATATATTTTTGAGAGGTTGCACATTTTTGGTTAACATCAACCTTTGTTTCTAAAAATTCTTTCTTTTTCGCAATTGCGAAAGAAAATGTTAGTACCAAATATTTTATTGCACTAAACTAAAAGGATGATGATGAATATGGTTTTGTTACATCTGGAACAAGACGTTCCATAATGAAATCTCAAAGCTGTGAAGTAATTGAGGACGATGGATGTACGCACTTCAGTGAGGAAAATGATCATTTGGCACGCAAAATTTTAGTGACCTCATCTGTAGTTCATAATGTTACATTTGAGGTTTCCTTCAAGCACCTAAAAATAATATCATTACAAACTTGCTTTTGCATATTAGAATAAATAAACTGACTTTGAAATATAATTTATTTGATTTGTTGTTTAAAGAATACGATGAAAAATGGTAAATAAAACACATTATTTTGTTATAGTTTGAAAATAGATCTCAAAATTAATCAAAATATGAACAAAGATGATTCATTTGATGATTCTAGCTCATAAAATAATGATGCAGATTTGTTTTATTGATTCAAATTAGCAACTCCATGTGTTAGATGCACCATATACGGCTTTGTCTTATTATTTACGAAAAGCTGCTTTGCATATACAATCAAGTACTAATAATCTAGAGCCACATCGGGGTTGTTTTCATTATAGATTCAAAGGGTGTGTGCAAAGGAGGGAGTCTTATGAGATGCGGAACAGTTCCTCTGTTGCTACATGTATCCCTATAGCAATCCAGTAGATTGTAGAAAATCAAGCAGTATTGTTTCTGAATCAAGCTCTGAGTTGTTGTGGGTAATATTACCAAATCCAAGCACTGAGATTCACTGACGAGGGTCGGAACATCAGACGATATAAATTAACTAGCTATGTAGTTACCCACCTAGGAAGGTGAGTTTACGTACCTGCATCCAACACTGACCATTCTGTCATAGGCTCAATTTGCCCTCGCAGGAATACTGGCCACTGATAAACAGTAATTTGCATTGCCACCGAGCTTTGAACCATTCCGACCACCAACATAAATAACCGCGCAGCGGTTTATTCAGCGTGTAACCACACATGTGTGGATATATACATAAGTGGTGAAATCATATACTTGTGCTCATATATGTATCAGGTTAGATGTAGACAATTGCAAATACGATATGGGAACTGGAAATTGATCACAGTAGTTTCTACCGCTAAGGCAATAATTTTATTTACTTTAAGCCAAAGAGCAGTGTGAAACAAATTCATTTTCGGTCAATTGAGGAAAAAGTGACTAAAAGATGATGAGTTTCACCTTTTATAGATTTTTTTGCATCGAACACGGATGAGTCAAGCGGTTAAGCAAACGCTTATTGAAGCAAAATTAAATAAAATATTTTACAGGCCGAACGGCATTTTATTAACATCGCTCTTTGAAAAGAATATGTAAATTAAAGAGTAGGTATAATTTTCTTTCCAGATAACGAAAATTAAATTTTCATCAGATATTGAAATAATGTTGCCCTAAAATATTAATTATATTTCCTACTACCTATATGCACACGACTTCGTCCGGGGGCCCTCAATAAATATTGTGGAATATTATACTAGAATACTAAAATGTAGGCGTAGACATAAAAAGGGCTCTTACATCATGCTCTAGTATAGGAGATAGCCGCGTTTTCATAAGTCAAGGTAAAAATGATCATTTTTCGGTTCGAGTGGGGAATGATATTAGGACATATGCCGAAAGTATTGGTATTATACTCATATGCAGACAGCAATCGAAAGTAGGTATATTTCATGTTCGAAGTGCCCTTCTCATACGAACGCCCACAAATTTTCTCAAAAGTTATTCTATTTTTGTTATTTCTTCGAATGTTCTTTTATTTCACCAAACCTGGACTTATTATTTTCAATTCAGAAAGATAACCCTTATTAATCGCAAATAACAAGAGAAAAATGCTTTCAGATTGTAAGTATAGAAATGTAAACATTTTTAATAGTCCTGGTTTCCTCAAATACTAGGCAAAAGAAGGAACGAAAATCATTGCGAAGAGTTAAAAACACAGTTCACTTAAGTAAAGCTTGCATCTACAAACAGAAGGCGCATATAACTTCTAAAAGATATAAATTTAATGGAGTAATATAGATATTTAGTAATTATGACACATTTTATTCAATAATTTTATTGATATTCATACACACATATACAACACCTTTTTTCTATAATATATTTGTTTTCAAAATATCTGAAACATAAACTTCTTTCAGAATGTTTACGTTCACATTCCCTGTCCGGTTATCTGAAAAATATATTAAATACTACAAAAAATCAGCCCTAAGCAAAGTCAATGGCGTTAGTCAGTGGTTTTATTCCTTATTTTCAATTTTGAAAACACTACCATTAGACAACCAGAATAATGACCAAAGGAACAAAAATAATCTTCCTTATAGGCAAATATTTTCGTTTTCAAATAAAAAGTAAATAAGAGGAAATAAGTTATGAACTGAGTGATACCTCAAGATGTCCAAGAAGGTAATTTAGGATACCGAAGAAAAGGCTAGGATGTGATTCATGGAGTGGAAGCCGTTACTGAAGGTCGTTAGGATGCTCTGGGTATTCTTCTGTAAAATTACTTTTTGCGAAGCACGTGTGGTATTTGATTCACCCAATGATACATTTTCTACTTCGGCGTGCAGATGAAACTCTTGGCGTCCTAAGATTTGACACTTTGACAATTGCAACTTCACCGTATTCTTGCTGCATCGTGAAAAGTGCAATTAACAATCAAAGTACACGTAAGTGGATTTTCCGCTATTACGCTTTAGAGTCAGAGATATTCTTTTGAAAAAAAGCATCATGAGAGGCTTGAATGAATAGATGAGGCTCATGAGGCTTCCCATCGATAAATTTCAACCTATAATCCGGTAGCTTTAACCTCGAGCGCGTTACCCACGAAAGAAAAACGTGATTGGCCACTCGAGCGTGTAAACCTTCATGAGAAAACATTTAAGTGATTGTAGGGAAAAATCGGCAACTATGAGTAACATTTTGTAAGAAGGAAACAAACTTCTGTACAAAACTTTCAAAATTGGACAAAATACTAGAAATTAATAACAATTAACTGTTTAACTAATTCATAAATTTAATCAATAAAACTTAGGTTGTCAACAATCTCTGTTTGTAATATTTAGAGCAGGAAAAAGAGAAAATTTCCAAATTTCCTGAAACAATATTGTTTAAACAAACGCAACCATGATTATGATTATGTGAGAAAAAACCGACTTTTAGAGAAAAAACAATCATTTAATCAAATGGACGTTTGTTAAATAAATAAGCTGAGGTATCGAAAAAGTATAAAAAGGCAACCTTGATTTTGTTCCTGTTAGAAAAAAGCCGACGTTTTGCCATGGATGATTGTTCCACAATATCCACAATAATAATAGAATAGGCAATAAGGTGTATATTTCGTGCAGAATTGACAATTTTGCATTTAGGTGTATTTTTTTCGAGTAAAATTTCACATGGGAAATTTCGAGTGCGCGGTGGCACTTGTTAAAATTAAAATTTCAAACAAAAAAAATTATGCAATTTTTTCGGATTTGGAACCAAATTGGGGGGATCATTGCCCTTTAGCATTAAAAAATATATCCAATGCATTTTTGGACCACCATAACGTCCACACATATTAAAAACTTTTCAGCTTTTTCATTCGAATGTTGATTTCATTGAGCAAGGCAATGAAGCTAGTTGATATTATTAATATTATACCATTAGGCCATTTCCATTTCGGAGTAGGCGTGACTCGTTCGGTTGGAAAGGAGTAATGTGTAGATAGGTATATAGGTAAAAGGTATAGATTTTTTAGATCGATCTAAAATTATCATGTTATTTATTTAAATAAAACGTTCGTTCCGCTACACTGCTCGAACCCAGGTTGCCGATCATTCTCTCAAGCGATCACCCCAAGTGAAGAGCCTCACAAGGTTGTTATATGAGGTTCCCCTTTCGGGCCCATTAGTATCCAAGGTCTTTTGTTTCGGGTTTCATTCACTCTACTGACTCCCTTTTTATAAACTTTTTTTCACCACCCTTTTTTGTCCTGGCATACTTCTCTAGCTTCCTCGACGTCCATGCATTTTTTCATGCAAGCTCTCATTTTTCTATGGCTTCTTATGTCTTTTCGGATTAAGGTCTCAGTCACACATTCTAACCATTCTTTTAGCGGCCTGCCTCTGGGAGTACTTCCATTTACTTTACCTTTATACACTTTTCACCTTAGTCGTTCATCTTTCATTCTTTCAACATGTCCGAACCATCTTAAATGATTTCTTTCTCATGTGTCAACTATTGTCTCTTTTGCACCACATTCTTTGAGATTATTTCGTTTCTCACTTTGTCCATCAGTGTTTTCCCGCGTATTTTGCGTAGGAAGTTCATGTCAATTGCGACAATTTTGCTCTTGTCATTTTCTTAACCGGTCCATGTCTCGCTACCGTATAGTACAATCGGTACAAATATAGAATTATGTATCGTCATTCTAGCTTTTTTATATGTTTTCACATCCGATAATGCATTCTGCTCTACAGATAACATTCTTACCCTCGTTTATGCACCTATCTAACTCCCCATGTATCTTCCCGTCACTAGTGAATAGGCAACCCAGATATACGTACTCATCAACTTGTTCTAATATCTCATCATTTAGTACAATCTTGCACATTGTTTTCTCACCTTTTCGATTGATTCTGCCATAACAACTTTGTCATCTGCGAAAGCTAACCCTCACTGTCTCGAGATCCACACCTTCTTCGTCGAAGAGGGTGCTCTTAGACACTTGTCCATAAATACGATAAATTGCCATGAGGACATAACGCATCCTTGTTTAATGCCTTGCATGATATCGAACCAGTCACTCAGCTTCTTATTAACCCTTACACTCGCTTTACTACCTGCATATATTGTTTTTTTTGCTTGTTGGAGCCATCCATTGACTCCATACTCTTTGAGGACTTCGCAAAGTTTACTTTTATTCACCTTGTCAAATGCTATTTCTAGGTCAACAAATGCATATAAAACTTGCTTTCCTACTCTCAAACTTTTTTCTGTGATCTGTCTTAAGATAAATATTTGATCTGTACATGATCTTCCTGGCATAAATCCACTTAAGATGTTCCGTATATTTTCTTCTGTTATTTTGATTACTCAACGAATAAGAATTTTTAAGTATATTTTACTTACGGTACTTAATAAGCTGATACCTCTGTAAATATTGCAGCTGCTTTTATCTCCCTTTCTTTTGTATGTTGGTACGATAATCGCCTTTTTCCAGTCATCTGGAGCTTCTCCCGTCTCGGTACATAAATGTATCAATTCGCACAGCCTGTGAGGTATGTACTCACCAGCGTATTTAAGGATTTCAGCGCTAATACTGTCTACACCAGCAGCCTTGCCGTTTTTCAAGTTTTTGATTATACCCCTAACCTCAGTGACATAGATTTTCTCAATTGAGTTTTCTGATACGTTATGTTCTATATCGTAGTTCTGGTGCTCTATAGCTTCATCTTCTAATAATTCTTTAAAAGAGTCTTTTAAAGCGTCTATTATACCGTTTGTATCATATAGCATTTCACCTTTGTTGTTTCTCATGCTGACAAACTCTGTATTTTAAGTTTCCTTCATAGATTAAAATATCAGTTTCTTGCTTCCATTAATGTTTAATTAATATTTTACGTGATAAAAATATTAAATAATAATAACATTACCACAATTACAATTTTTAGAGAAATTATCATGGGGAATATTATTATTAAGGATGCGTATTATAGTATATTATGCGCCGAGGTGCATAATGAGGATCTTTACGCGGCGAGCATTGTAAGCGAGTCGCGTGAAGGCCCGAATTGTGCGCATTAGCTTATACACTATTTTATGTGACGACGGTGCATTTAAAAGTTTTGTTGCGAGAGCGTAGAGTATCGTAATGTACAACATTAGGATACTCTACGCTGTAAGTACATAAAACATGAAGCCATAGAGAAAAAGATTTTCAATGTTAAAACATTTATTGAATTTTTCATGAACAAATGTTAGTGTTAAAAACAATTATTTAAACAAATGTTTATCAGTTAATGTATTTCTGAATAAAATTTCGATTTTTCACCTAATTAACAGCCAGTTATTTAGCAACGATTTAGCTATTAATCGATAACTTTTGATAAATATTTAAACAAAATCAATCAATAAATGCATTATTTGGATGTTTTTCAGCATTTCAACTTTGTTCTTTTAACGTAATCATCCGTTAATAACCAGTTTTTAAACTTCTTTTACACAATTGGATAACTATTTACTACCGTTATTGTTATTAATAATTCAGCTAACGTAGTAGTCGTACACAGTATGTAATATTATATTTTAATAAGTAATTCATGTTATTTAACAAATCATAAATTGTTATCAACTGTTAGCATGGAACTATTCTTAAGTAAATTTCAGTATATTTCACATGAAAAACGTAATTTTTAGTGTACAAATACATTAAACCAGAAAAATTTGTTTATAACATTGTTATTAACAAGAAAAATAATGGATCGTTATCCAAGTTTTTATCAAAAGTTTAGAAATTGGTTATTAATAGTTGACTACGTTAAAGAACAAAGTTTAATTGCTGAAAAATAGCCAAATAATGCATTTTCTAATTGAGTTTGCTTAAGCGATTATCAAATGTTATCGATTTGTAGCAAGACGGCATGACATAACACGATGAAAATTGGTAACAACTACTGTTATTCGCAATAACAATTGTTCGTGGTCATCAAAATGTCCTTAAAAATGTAGAAATTCGTTACATTCAGCTGATTGTGTCGCAAGAACCAAGTTTGTACTCCAAATATAGCCAAATAGTGCATTTGTTAACTAAGCTTGTTTGAACAGTTATAAATTTTTATTGGATGACCAAATATGATACTTACGTTTTATTGACAAGTAATACATATATGATCGATTCCATAGAAAAATTTATTTATACCATCTTAAATGCCTAATGTGGATAACTGTTTATAAAATTTGTTTATGAACTAACAAATTATTTATTAAATTCTATTAGTTCAACTGGAAAACTCTTTATCCATGAATTGTTCAAATTTAGTGCAAATCAAGTGACGATTCGCTGCTAATCCCCATGAAACCATTTTCATTCAGTTATTTGTTTATAAAAAATCAAATAAATTTTTAATAATTTGCATTGTTAACCCTCAAATGGCACGTGGGGTAGATTACGAGGGCTGTTTGTTAAGTCAGTGACTTTTCGACCAAAAGATTTTTTTTCGGAAAATAAGCGTTTCACTTCTCAACATAATCTCTTTTTAGCTCGATAAATTTAGTCTAGAGTTTTTCCAATTTTTGTATTCCTTACAAATAATAGGTTTTCTCAAGGCCCTCAAAATAGGAGTTTGTTTCGGTGATGACCTCTTCATTCGACCCACATCTCTTACCGCCCGGCCAATCCTTCAGGTTTGGAAACAGGAAATATTCGCAGGGGGCTAAATCTGGAGAATATGCTGGATCAGGTAGCAGTTCGTAACCCAATTCATGGATTTTTGCTATTACGACTACACACGTGTGCACCCTGGAATTGTCCTGATGGAACAGCACTTTTTTCTTCGAAAATTTGGTCGTTTTTGCTTCAAAACAATATCGAATCTGTCCAAAAGCTCTGAATAATATTGGCCGTTGATCGTTTTACCCTTCTGAAGGTAATCGATGCGAATAATACCGCGTGCATCCCAAAAAACTGCGGCCATGACCTTGTTGGCCAACAGAACCACCTTGGTCTTCTTTGGTGCACGTTCACCCGGAGAAACCCCCTTTTTTTATTGTTCCTTGGTCTCTGGTGTGTTGTGGTGGATCCATGTTTCGTCCTCGGCTAGGAAACGACGCAAAAACTCATTCGAATTGCGGATGAACATCACCAAACACTCCTTTGAAGTGAGCACACGGTTGCGCTTATGGTCGAATGTGAGCAATCGCGGCACCCATCTAACGGATAGCTTTTACATGTCTAAATATTCATGTAAAATGTAATAGACCCGCTCAGTTGATATGCCTATAGCCTCAGCCAACTTACGCACTTTCATTCTCCTATCGTCCAATATCATTCCATGGATTTTATCGACGATTTCTGGCGTGATGACCTGTTTTGGACGATGTGAACGTTCGACGTCACTTGTGCTGGTACGACCACAGCGGAACTCAGTAAGCCACTTCTTAGCCATTCAAATTGATGGCGTAGAGTTCCCATAGTATTTATCAAGCCTTTCCTTGGTTTCAGTGATGGTTTTTTACGCAAAGATAATGCTTAATCAGCACACGAAATTCACTTTTTTTCCATTTACGTTAACACTCACGAGGTTCTTTCCTTTCAATCGCTATCAAACACAAAATAAATGACCCAGCTTACTCAAAATTTAACAGTAGTCTATTCATAGATGGCGTTGACGGGATCAATGGTGCATTTAAAGTTACTGCGCAAGAAAATTCAAAAAGTCACTCACTTATCAAACAACCCTCGTAAGTCTTGAACTTTTTGTTTATTCAGAAAATATTGAGAGAGATGGAAGAATATTTGAATACAAGTCTCGGTTGAGAAAGATATATTTCGTTAATTTGAACATTCAAAACTTTAGTTTTCAACTAGTAGTTTTGTCAAATCCTGTCAACATTTTCGAAAAACTTCACCCTTGCAAAATATATCTGTCATATTAAATTTATACTAACGTAGCTTAGAGGTAATATTTCTAGCAATTGATTCAAATATTTTTCCTAAAACACTTTAACGTTGTTCAATTAATTTTGTGAGGTAAGAAATTGATTTCTTTCACGTATTATTACGATTTTGGAATATTATAGCTTTTGAGTCAATAAATGACAGCAACATGTAAAATCTGTTCTGAAAAATACTTTAGCAATGATTAATCAGCTGATCCAGCAGTATAGGAAACCGAGATAAGAAGATTTTTGGTTGCGCTTCATCAATTGTTCAATATCTTTGTTTATAAAAATATATTCGTACACATAGCTGTTCTAGGAGGCGCCCAAGTATCCTTAGGGGCTCCACACCAACAGGGGCCCATCCTGAGGGTCCACGCCAGTCCGCCGCTGTGCATATGGATAAGAGCTTGCATATCAATTCATCCGTTCCGCGATAATATATCTCATGCCGTCAAGGTGGACGCGGACTTCTGAATCTCCAATGTGTTCATAACCGAATTTTTCTGAGTACAGCTTACATCGTTGCGAATCGCAGAGATCCTCTCCTAAATATGATCAGGAAACAAGAGATGATTGGCAAAGGAGTATTCCTTTATAAAGCCGCGGATAAGGCGGCCGAGATCCTTGGCCTGAATTTTAAAATCAGATATAGCTGCTTCACTTCCACATAAAAAATCAGTCCTTATCAAAGGAGCAAACTTTTGCTTTCCGCAGATCATCAGGACTTAATTCAGGTACAAAGGGTTTCATTTTCTCATGCCAGGATGGTGTCATTTCCACCTTAGTATCCGCGACCGCATTTTACGTCAAGAACTCATACTATTCGGGTGTCCCACTCTCGCGGGAACGACGTATCTCTACAGACATAATGCGGTCCTAAGAGTGCTTTATTATCATCTTTGTCGCTCTTACGGTGTTAGCCGCGTCTCTGCCCTGCCGAACGATCTGAGGGAGATAGAGTCAACTCTCCAAAACGAGAAGTGTCAAATTTTCTGAAACTACAATTTTCGAACAGCAGTCTCCGTTACACACTCGAGGCCTGACATCGTTCTTCAAGACTTCGAGAAAAGAACTATATTCGTGATCGAATTCTCGGCTCCGGCTGACTACAAAATCACTGCCAAGCAGAAGGAAAAGAATGAGACGTATCATGACCTTAAAAGGGAGCTGCAACGACTGTACCCAAAATATTCGGTTAAAGTAATTGTTATTGTGATCAGTACTCTCTGAGGTGCGAAACTATCACTGGTTCGCAACCTTAAAGCCATTCCCGCGTGCCAAAAATATGCCAAGGCACTTGCGAAATGGATGCAGAAAGCTGTCATCCTTGGGTTGCTTCATGTCCTCAAAACACACGAGGGTTTCGCCGGCCTGTCTTTGTGATTTTGTCGTGTCCTGTGACCACCCATTTCACAATCGTGAGACGTGACCATAGGTGTGACTTATCGCGGTTATACTGGGAGCCGGTGTCTTTTTCATAAATGGTACACTGAAAAAAATGCCTGCGAAATATTCAACTAAGTCATGTAGTTGACTGGAAAGTAGTAAATCCAACTACTTTCTTATTTAAACTAACCATGATTGCTTAGTAGATAATACCATTATTGCTGTAGATAAAACATAGTTTTATCGTAAGATTCTTGGTTTATTTTCAAGAATTTATACATTAAAACATAGTAGTTCAAATTACTATTTTAGGTAGTTAAAAGGATAACAAGTATTCAGTAGTAAAAGTGACTACGTCGAAGTAGTAATATTAACTGAATATGTAGTGAAAATAACATATCATTTATAGAAAAATCAAACGCAGTTCTGTCAGTAAACAGAAACAGTAGAAGTTACTACACCATAGTAGTAGGGGCCAAATATAATATCTTTGCCAAAACGGAAAAAGTAGTAAAATATATTATTTTTTCTTTAACTATACAACTAGGTTCGGATTATTAATACTTTCAGTTGAAATAATTTCACTATTACTTTCACAATGCATCTAACTGTGTAAAATGAGTAATAATAACTGATCTTCATTGTTAAGTTAACAAGTCGGAAACAGTACACTGAACCATAACTCTGTTGGTAAAATGGAACTAGTTACATTTACCATACAGCAGCAGTTGAGCCAAAAATTAGTGAAATGTATTATGTTGAGTAACATGTTTAGATGAAAAAATTGACTAGCTTTGATAAGTTTATATTTTAATTATTTGTCCGATATTTTGAAAAATATAATTTAATTCGACCACGTATGAAATATGCAAAATGTGCCCTGAAAATGTGTCTTCAGTTTGAAATCTACGCGACGCTTGCGCATGCGAAACTGCGGAAGAAGCGGAACGAGTGATCTCTGTTTCCGGCTGATTTATGTAGCGTATGACCCCAAGTTTGACACGTACACGCACTGCGCTTGCGCTAGGGCGCTCTGCACGGTCTGGACTTGCATCGGTCTTTCCGGTGGGCTTTTCTTCGTGTGCGGCAGCCTGCAGTTTGTAGGATTGGAGACGTGTAATGAATTCGTCAATTTAAAGTGCAAAAGTTTAAAATATGGCAGCTCCAAATAATGCTAATGACGTCGACGTTCCCGAGGTTGACCTTCCCCAGGCTCAGAACAGCGAATGGCCAAATTACCATGCGCCACCAACTCCAGCACGTGCTCCAATATCGAATGTAGGGAGAGTAAGTATTTTGAGAAAAAACTTGAAACGACTTAAATTAAAATATTTTGAGAAATGGATACGTTTTGGTATTTAATTTTTTTCCGAACTTGAAGAGGAACGTTTTTTATTTCTTAAATTTTTATTAAGTTAAGGGTGGGCAAATTTTTGTTGAATTGGTAGAGCGGAATTTCTTATTCTTAAGATTTTTCTGGAATTGGAATGGAGATAATTTTGTTTTGCAATATTTTATGAATCGGCACAAGGATAATTTATTTGTTTTTAGAATTTTTATTGAGTTGGAAATTATGAAATCATGGTTATTTTTTTTTAAACAGAAGAGGTTTTTTCTTTTTAACATTTTTATTGTGTTCGAGAGAAAAATTTGTATTTATTTTTCTCTGAATTCCAAGAGAAAAATTTTATCTGAAAGGAAGGAAATTTGGTTTTTATATTTTTTCTGAATAGGGAAAGGACACTTTTTTTTCTTTTTAATATTTGTGTTGAGATGGAAAGGAGGAAGTTTTGGTTTTAATTTTTCTGAATTGGAAGAGGCCATTTTTTTCTTATCTAACATTTTTATTGGGTTTAAGGGAATAAATTTTATTTTTAATTTTGTTCTGAATTGCAAGGGTTCTCAGTGTTTTTCAAATTTGCAGGGGAACAATTTTTTATTGTAAGATTATAATAGAGTTGGAAGCGACGAAATTTTTGGTATTTGTTTTTTCTGGATTTTAAGGGGCCTTTTGGTGTTTTTATCACATTTGTTGAGTTTGAAAGGATGAAATTTTGGTTATTTATTTTCTATTTGATTACAGAAGGTTTTTTTTTTCTTTTTATCATTTTGATTGGGTTTAAGGGAAGAATTGTTTATTTACAATTTTATTCTGAAGTAGATGAAAAAAGTTTTATTTGTAATATGTTTATTAAGTTGTAAGGGGTTTCATAGTTTTTTCAATTCGAAGAGGGAATTTTCTGAAAATATTGTTTATAGAGTCGGAAGCGGCGCAATTTTGGGTATTTATTTTCTTTGTATTGTAAGAGGCTTGTTTCTGTTCTTATCACTTTTGTTGAGTTGGAAGGTATAAAATTGTGGTTATTTATTTTCTTCTTAATGAGAAAAGCCAATTTTTTTCTTTTCAACATTTTTATTGGGTTTAAGGGATTAATTTTTTATTTTCAATTTCGTTCTGAAATGCAAGAGGAAAATTTTATTTGTAATATTGTGTATCATTGTGTCTGTAGATATACGTATATATATAATTAAAAACTAAAGGTTAACAACCACCGCAGGGTCCCACTGGGAACAGCTGTCATCTAAAAAAAAAAAGATGACATCGGCTCCAAGTAGGACAGCGGTCAATCCCATTCATGGCCACGTCTCACAATCGTGATATGGGTGGTCACAGGACACAAAGAAATCACAACGACAGGTCAGCGAAATTCTCGTGTGTTTTGAGGACACGAGGCGACCCAAGGATGACAGCTTTCTGCATCCATCTCGCAAGTGCCGTGGCATATTTTTGGCACGCGGGTATGGCTTTACCTCCGCAAAAATCTTGGCTGCCATCTTCAGGATGTCCACTTCTCTAATTGACCTGGGTTCCTCCGATAGTGCACTTCTTATTTTCGTGGAAACCTGATCTCAGACTGTTTTTCTTGGATTTGCGACCCACTTAAGGCCCGCGAGTACGATGGATTTCAACTTCAACTCTATCTGTGAGTGATCTAAGACAGTGGGTTCGCCTGAGAACCCTTCAATTCGTGACAATGTCTCTAAAACTAGCGACACAGAGAGTGATGTCAATAATTTCCTCCCTGACCGAGTTATGAAACTTCGGGGTATTCACCGTCTTGAGAATATCTAAGTCAGTAGTGATTGGATATTACAATGGATCATTACCTAATGAGTTGATGTCCGTGCTGCCCCACTGGTGTGTTGGTACCGCTGTCATATGGAAAGTATGCTGATCCCATGACTAGCTTCCCTATTCTTCTAAGATCTGTGGCTATCGCCATCAGGTCTCTGGAATATAGCTCTAGCATCGAGACAACGTTGACTCCCTTCGCTAGTATGCAGGCACTTGGTTTGACTGCCTTGGAGTACCTGTAAAAGAAGCAGCCACCCCTAATCCGCTTGTGGTATCTCGAACTAACCAAGGTTCCTGAATTAGCGAGATACCTGTGTGCCTTGCAGCCATGCCGCTGTGCAGAACCGCAGAGATGACTTTGTTATGATGAAGGTTAATTTCGGTGATGGTCAGGCCGGAAGCAGTCATTCAGGTCTGCCCTCGATCGTTCTGTATCCCGACAGACTCCTCTTATCCCTGGTTGGCAACCCTAAAGTTGACCTGTTCGAGGTGGTAGAAGGGCCTGTTATTAAGGACCGAAATAGCCCTTTTCTGGGATTCAGGAATTTGCACAACTAGCAGTTGTTTGGTACCTTCTGCTGTGTCTTCTTCCTCAGGTTGATCATGCTTTGCGATTCGCCAGGAAACTGTCGTTCGTGAGGGATTGAATCCCTTCAACCGCTGAAGGACCACAGACAGATCTTCCAGCTTACCTAGAAACCACACCGTAGCCCTCATCATCTTTTGGAGCAACTCAAACCCACCTTATTTGGGGTCTGAACCTTCCTATTGCCTTGTCTTAGCCACTGTATCATGTAGATAAGTTTCAGCCGCTGGGTCGGCTGCGGCAAATATGGAGACCCCTCCCCTACAGAAGGTCTCGAATTTTGGCCATCGATCTGGGGACACTCTTTCGAGCGCCCTGCAGGTGGCCTCCCAGAAAAGTTTAAGCCGCTCCACAGTGAGCAGCGAGTCTTGGTAGCTCGTGTCCGCGACAACCACCGTCAAGGTGTTAGTCCTCCGAGCATCTGTCTGTCCTTTTTCTGAGACTCATTGGCCGCTCCCGTTTCCATAGCCTCATTCAGAGGAACCGTTGATATCTCAGCTCCCAAGAGAGCTGGATGCACAGCTTCCACTTGAGTTTAGCTTGCCTGAGTGACATATTGCTCGATCCCAAAGACAAGATCTCAAGAATTTTAAGGGATTCTATTTATTTTCTAGAAATCTTCAGGAAAACAATTAATTTAGTTTCAAGGGATTTCTTTGAATTTCAGTAATTTCGAAGAATTGGAAGAAGTTTAACAATTTCATCAAGTGTTTTGAAGATCTTTAAAGATTTTTCAAATCTGAAGGGATTTCAGCACATTTCTGAATAACTTTAGGGAATGAATATAAATTTTTTTTCACGGGATTTTAAATGATTTATACAGATATCAAGGCTTACAAAAATTTGAAAGGAATTCAAAAGGGATTAAGAGACTTCAAGTTGTTTCTACGGATATTAACAAATTTCAAGAGATTCCAAAAGATTCTCATGGCTTCAAATGAAAAAGTATTGGACCATTGATCGGGCGTCCTATTTAAAATTATCCTTGAATTTAAAAGGTGATAGCTTAGTCCAGAATATAAATAAAAATATTTGTGAAAAACCATTGGAAATAATATTAAATTCTGCGCTGAATGAGCCTTACTTGAATTAATTTGCAACAATACAAAATTTATATTCAATTGAGTGGTTCAAAATACATCAATTTTCTATAAAATATTAAAATTTTCAACTGAACAGTTGAATTTTCAAACATATAGTTGAACTTTCGATTGAAAAAATCATTTTTAACCTAAATACCAAGTTCTCAACAAAGTAGTTTAATGTTCAACTGAAATTAGGAATCTGCAACCAAAAAATTAATTTTCGATTTCGTGAGAAAACGGGATTTCATTTATAAGAAATAATCTCTATTGGATTGAATAATCTTACTGTCCTTACAAATTTAGAAGTGAGTCATTTACAGTTGCTTATAATATGTCAATCAATTTTGTAACATTTGCTTTGCTATTACATTTTATTTTTTTTTATGTCAAAATCGTATGAAAATTGTCTTCTGAAAATAAACTTGTCCACGTACGTTTTTTTGTCCCACCCCTTTGGTAGTGTTCATAAATTGTGTAAACAGTTTTACAGAATTTATTAACTAATTATTCTTTCCTTGGAACTGTCTCTGATGTAATGTAAACGTTTCAGAAGGACAAACATGACGCAGATCTACTAGATAACGATTTACAAGATTATACGACGATTATATAAACTCATGTCGTTACACTGCTGATCAAATTATTTATAAATACATTTATCAGTTTTTCAACTAACTGGAAAAGATGAGGATTTTTCATACTCTCGTAGTATCCTTGGCAGTTGTTCTCTATTCTATTGGTAAATATAATAATAACATATTAATAGTTTTAAGTAGGATCAATAGGCACGGTGAGCCTCAACCAACTTCAACCTAAAATAGTATATTGTGCACCAAGGCAGCAAACTAATCTTTTTACGGCAGAGCGTGAGTTTTTGCAAACACGTGAAACCGTGAAAAGACTTCGCTGCCTCGCTATACACAATATTTTATGTAATAAGAGTATGGTTTCCGAGTTCTCTCATGATATTACGTCTCAGGTGTGAGGTTCGTTTTAAGGGACAAGCAACGCGCAGAACCTAGCTTAAAATGTATGTACAGGTACCTCGGAAGATCCTCGACATGTTCCTGGATACAAGAATGAGCTGAAAATGAGCCTGCGCAGGTAATCTTGACGGTTCTTGGGCAGGAATTTGGCGAGAGAAACTGTACATGATCCTGCAATAGAACCTGCACCGACGAAGGAACTTTTGAATGATCGAGTATAGGTCCCTGTACAGGTTCCTTTTTGAAGTAAATTGAGGCGCGGGTTCCTTTACATGTTGTTCACAGCTATGAAGTTGCTTTCATTTCATTCCCTCCTAGATTGAACCTATGCAGGTGTATGTGTAGTATTCTGAGCAAGTGCCTCTACATGAACCCGCTTCTCAAATCACTCTGTGAAGAAACCTGTACAGGATCATTCAAAGGTTATCTTGCATACAGGTTTCTTTAGAGGATCGTGTACAGTTTCCTTCCCAAAATTTCTGTGCGGGAATCGTCAAGATTACCTGTACAGGTTCGTGTGCAGATTCGTGTCCAGGAACATGCCCAGGATCCTCCAAGGTTCCTGTACAAGGTCAATGAAAAACAATTAAATTGCTTCAGACGTTTTAGCACACAATTCAAATTTGAATTTCTTTCTTTTTTTAATTGTACTAATAATTGTTAATAGATCGTAAGATATTCTTAAAACATTCTTTCACAATTTTTTTCTCAATTTAAAATAAAAAATTTTGTTGAAACTAAAATGTGCTGATTTTGGTGTTATTATTGAAAATTATTTCCGTGAAAGTAAAATCACTCCCAGAATTCAAACTGTAGTAAAAGTATAAATATTTTTTAAAATATTGTAGGTATTAGGAATTTATTAAAGTATGTAATAGATTTTCTGTTATCATTAGGAGCTATTTCTGTTGAAGGAATTTTTTTTTTCCTCTAAACTCACATTGTAGTGAAAAAATTAAATTATCGAACAAATTTAGTGAAATAATGACGGCAATATTTCATTTAAAATATTCAGCGAAGAAGGTTTGATCAAATCATTCACACTGGACTAAATTTGTTTTTCATTTTTAAATTAGAATGTACCGAATACGTTAAAGAATTATATAACAAAATTATATTTGAAATATTTTTGAGCGACTTGTATTTGAAGAAAACACTTTCCTTCTAGTTTTTCTGTGCAGAAAAAATACTTATAATTATTTCAAATAATAATGCCACAACAAGCAAAGATGTGTAACAACCGACAAACGTTTTTCAAACTTCATTCTTACTACATAGCAAAAAGAACGTGTGCACATCGATTTACAATTTTTCAGCATTCTCTAAAGAAATCTAATAATCCTAGCAAAAAACTAAAAATAAAAAAAAATTTAATCTTCTGTCTCTTGTTGCAGAGCTAAGTTCGCAGTTCGAGTGTTTACCGAATGGCGACCCTATTCGTTTTGTTCCTCGTTACCAAGCACCTAATTCTCCTAAGTCTTCTCATGCCGTTCCTCATTCTCCGGGCTCTCCAGTCCAATCTTCTCCTGCTGAATCATATTTTCGTGTCAGGTCCAGATCTCCTGCTGCCAGGCGGCGCCCTCCTGTCGTACTTGGATATAAACTTGAAGAACTTAAATTTATTCGCCTTCGTCCCCACATGAATTCGCGCCAGTTATTCGAAATTCGAAGATACACTTTTCCTCGCGATAAGCCAATTTATGTAAGACAAGGTCATGACCATGTTCCCATGCCAACCGAGGAACAAAGTGTACTAGTGACATCCAGTGGAGACATCGTTGCAATAATGGATGGTGGTAGATGCCTTCGTGGAATATATACAATAACTCTTCCCTTTGAAAAGCGGGTGAAAATAAACATGCGCACTGGTCTGGTTGAAGATTTGACCAAACAAGAAGGCCAGGCAACTCCCTTAGGCAAGCGTCACCTCATCCGAAATATTTTTACCATAGTGAATTTGAACGACAGACCTCGTCATTAATTCAATTTAAAATACAGTCAAACTCAGATATAACGCCCTGGGATATATTTAATCGGAAGAGGCACTCTTTCAAGGTTTTCCCCTACCTATGCCAGCCTTGAAACTTACACAGTATCCGAGTTTCACTGTAATGTAAAAATAAAGTATAGTATTGTTTGTGATATGAAGTTTTGTTTCGAAAATAGATTGTTATTGTCGCTTTTTACTTCCTTATGAAAATATTCTAGATATATTATTAATAATGATTTAACTATAATAATTATCAAATATTGCCTTATTTTTACCTGACCTCAATAAAATAATTTTAAATAAAAATTTTAAAACATCGCATTTATTTATTTTACCCAATAAAGATGACTTTTCTACCATAAAGGACGAACTTTCAATCTAAAAGGACGTATTTCAATAAAGAACATTGATTTTCTACCAAAAAATAAGAATCTTCAACTAAAAAAGATCAATTCTTAGTAAAACGCATCAATTTTCAACAACAACAACAAAATATTCAACAAAATAGTCAAATTTTCAACTATAGAGATACATTTTCAACTAAAATGATGAATCTGCACCAAAAAATGAAGTACTGATATTGCAGTATGTCGGTTCAAAAAGCACCAATTTCCAACCTAAAAGATGGATTTTCCGCAACACTTGAATTTTTATCCAACCAATATTAGTTTTTTACCAAAAAGACGATTTTTGAAAAATAAAGTTTAATTTTCAACAACACAGATTCGTTTTTAAATGAATTTCTCACCAAAAAATGTGCTCGTTAACAACACACTTCAATTCTTAATTAAAAATGATGGATTTTTATTCAAAAAAGAAATAGTTAAATTTTAATTCAAAGAATTGAATTTCAGTAACAAAAATTGTCCACCAAATAGATGAATTTTTTATGAAATTGTTAAATATTCGACAAAAAAGCCGAATTTTCTACAACAATTGAATTTTTAAATGGTCATTACTAATTGTTTACCAAATAGACAAATTTTAAATAAAATTATTTAATTTTCAACAAAGCAGATTAATTTGGAAGTAAAATGATGAATGCTTGAAGATTGAACTTTGAATAAAAAAATTGTCTGCGGATCATTTGAATTTTCTTCCAAGTAGATGAAGTTTACATGAAATTTTTTAATTTTCAGTTGATAAAATTAATTTTTAACCAAAAGAAAAAACCATTCTCAACAAGGTAGTTTAATTTTTAACTAAAACAGATATGCAACCGACGAAAATTAATTTTTATCAGAGTAGTTCAAAATACATAAATTTTCAACTAAATATTCAAATTTTAAAACAAGGAAATTAATTTAAGACAAAAAAAAAACAAATTTTCAACCGATCACATAAATCTTCACGAACAAAGCTTCAAATTTGCGCAAAAAACATTATTTTAACAAGATTTTTTCGAATTGAATATTTCCGTAATGTTGCTTCTTACCAAATTATTAAATATGATTAGATTTTAATTCATCATGGCTTACTTTTTTTATTTAAAACGCTTCCTTTCAAACTATTCTTGCTGATTTTGAAATTAGCAAGAAATTAGCAAATCAATAAAAATGTAACCATTTCTCAAAAATTGGTAAGGAACCAATGCAAAGAAAATTATTTAATAAAAATAGGTTTTATAAGTTCGAAGATCATTTGATGAATAATGTTTTTTTTTATTTGAAATAGGTAAAAATTAAATTTTTTTTGAATAGTTAAATTTTTACATTTTCAACCCAAAATGGAATAGTTAAATATTCATTCAAATAAAATTAATTTTGAATAACTTAGATAACTTTCAGTATGTTTCCTGGTGATAAATTTCAACAAAAGTTTGAAAATCACTTTCATATGTCAACTTCACACTCTTTTTCCTATTCATCTCTTTTTCCTCCTTTTAAGAATTTCTCTTTTTTCCTACTGCCTTCAAGAAAGTTCCGCTTTTTTGGTTTTTTTCGCTTAATTCGAACAAAATGAATAGTACATAATAACAAAAATGCAACTAGTTTGGGTTGAAAGTTAATTTGTTGTTGTTCGAAAGTATACTATTATAGTTTTTGTTCCGAATTAATCTCGTTTGGTTAAAATTCTACTATCTGATTGAAAGTTTACTTATTTAGTTGAAGATTCAACTATTTTGTCAAACAGTCCCAATTTGGGTAAAAAATTCAACTGCTCAGCTGAAAGTTGAACTGCTTTGTTAAGAATTCCACTATATGGTTGAAAATTTATCTTGAGTTTTGAAAAATTGAACTGTTGGGTTCAAAATATATGTGTTTTATTGAAAATTCGTCTTTTTTGGTGAAAAATTAATTCATTTGACTAAAAGTTGATTTTTGTTAAAGGGTTAAGTTCGCATTTCGAGTGTTTACCTAAGGACAATCCTATTCCTGGTGTTTCTCGTTGCGGACCTTCTTATTCTCCTGAAAGGTCTACTCCTGCCAGACCTCATTCTCTTCGTGCCAGGTCCAGATCTCCTCCTGCCAAGCGTTGATCTATTCGCGTACTTGGATATAAACTTGAAGAACTTAGATTTATTCGCCTTTGTCACACTCCGACACGCATTCGCACATAACTCGACATTCAAAGACATAGTTTTCCTCGCGATGAGCCAATTCAAGTGAAAGAAGGTTCGGCTCTTGGATCCGTGTCACCCGATGAACTTAAATTTTTAACAACATCCAGTGGAGACTGTTGTATGTCGAGATGAATCGACTGCGAAACTTTAAGAGTACAAGCACTTTGCCTGCGTAATCTTATATTATCTTATGTTCTTATCTTATGTTATGTATAGCTTATGCTGATTTGTTGTTTAAAAGTCTACCATTATGGTTTTTGTTCAGAATTTATCTCGTTTGGTTAAAAATTCTATCTGATTGAAAGTTTACTTGTTTAGTTAAAGATTCAAACTATTTTATCAAACAGTCTCAATTTGGGTGAAAAATGCATCTGCTCGGCTGAAAGTTGAACTACTTTGTTAAAAATTCAACTATATGGAGTACATTTATCTTCAATTTTTAAAAATTCAATTGCTTGGTTAAAGATACATGTGTTTTATTGAAAATTCGTCTTTTTTGGTAAAAAATTAATTCTTTTTGTCTAAAAGTTGATTTTTGTTACAGGGTTAAGTTCGCATTTCGAGTGTTTGCCTAAGGGCAATCCCATTCCTGGTGTTTCTCGTTGCGGAACTTCTTATTCTCCTGAAAGGTCTACTCCTGCCAGACCTCATTCTCTTCGTGTCAGGTCCAGATCTCCTCCTGCCAATCGTCGATCTATTCGCATACTTGGATATAAACTTGAAGAAGTTAGATTTGTTCGCCTTTGTCACATTCCCACAAGCATTTGCGCCAGTTACTCGTCATTCAAAGATACACTTCTCCTCGCGATGAGCCAATTCAAATGAGAGAATGTTCGGCTTTTGGATCCATGTCACCCGATGAACTTAATTTTTTAACAAAATCCAGTGAAGACTTCATTGCAATATTGGAAGGTAATAAATGTCTTCGTCGAATATATACAATGATTGATTACTTTCAAGAAACGGGTGAAAATAAACATTTATAGCGGTGTGGTTGAAAATTTGACAACAGCAGAAAGCCAGACATCTCCGTTAAAAGATCTCCTAGGAAGATTTTTAGCGCAACAAATTTTAAGGACTCTCCTTCACTTCATTAATTTGATTTGAAATAATGTAAAACTGAAATATAATACTGTTTGTGATCCGAAGTAGGATCAAAATGTTAACATGGTTCTCAAAGCCCCGGTCAATGTCCCAGTTTTGTTTCGGAAATAGATTTAAAAAAAAGATGCTCTTTATTCCCTAACGAAAATACTTTAGAAGAAAACTATTATAGGCATATAACGATTTGACTATAATAATTTTCAAATAGTGAAAGTAACCATTACGGAAAAACTTAGATAGAAACATTCAGAGGGGGCAGCAATCCTTCATCTTGAAAATAGCCTGATTTTTCCCTGAGCTGAATAAAAGAATTTTGAATATAAATTTAATATATCAAATTTATTAACTTATTTTAACCAACAAAGATGACTCTTCTACCGCGAAAGATAAACTTCCAATCCGAAATCAAATTTATTTATTCATTCCAACCAGCAAAGATAACTTTTATAGCATGAAAGATAATCTTCCAATCCAGAATACTTGAATTTTTAACTAAAAAAGAACAATTTTCAATGAAATGGAAAATTGAAATTTTATGTCCAAAAGTTAATTGGCAACAAGAAAAACAGAACTTTAAAAAAATAGTCAAATTTTCAACAAAATAAATGAATTTTCAACTAAAATGATGAATCGGCAACTAAAACAAATGAATTTTGATAAACGTAGTGCAATTTAAATTATGTGTAAAAAAATTTATTTTTAACAAGAAAAACAAAATTTTTAACATATTAGTCAAATTTTATACCAAAGATATAAATTTCCAATTAAAATGATGAATCTGCAACCAAAGATATGAATTTTCAACTGAAATGACGAATCTGCAACCAAAAGTAATGATTTTTTATGATTGTAGTTCAACTTTTAACTAGAAAACACAAATTTTCAACAACAAAAAAAGAGCTAACATCTGAAATAATAGAGTATAGTCCTGAAACGAATAATTTGAATCAAACCGTTGCATTTTCATTAAAAATATGAAATTTTGACTGAAAGAGATAAATTAAAAAAAAGAAAAAAATGAATTCTGAACTCAAAAAGATCAGTTTCTACGCAAACTAGGATAGTTAGGTTCTCACTTCGAAAAGTGAATTTTTAACGAAAAAACGAATTTTTAACAGAATAGTTACATTAACAGCCAAAGAGATGAATCTTCCTTAAACGACCTTTCAAGGTCACGTTTATTGTTTTCCAGTTTTTTGCGTATATCTCGGATCGCTTTTGACGGATTTTCTCCAAAACAAAAATACATACTTCAGTCAAAAAATGCACACAGTTTTCTTACATATCAAGTATTTATCATGATTTTTTTAAATTTGTTGAAGTGGTAGAACATGGTAGGAAAAATTGAAAAAACATACTTTCGTATGAATATCGGACTTCGAAGACCTCACATGACTATTAAAAAAACTCTACAAGTGACTTTTTCACCATTCGCAATGAAAATGATCGTCTGGAATATTCCTCAAACTTCTGGCACGGAAAATATATTTTTCTACACGAGATTCTCCAAATTGGCACATATTTTGCATTTTGTGAGGCCACTGGAGCTCACAAATTTCTTTAGTAATATACGATTCATTATTTACTTCAAAGACCATGATTTTTGTTTTATTTACGTTAATTTTGAGGCCTATGTTCTTTATACTTGTATTAAGTTTGCTCAAAATTCTTTGTAAGTCTTCGATTGGCTCTGCCATAATAACCTTATCATCTACGAACGCTAACCCACGCACCCTCATTATCCCGAGATCTGCACCTTCTTCTATAAAGAGGGCTATTCATAGACACTTGTCTATATGAATAATTAATTTAGGAAATATTTCAAAAAATACCTTTTTTAGCATGAATTTCATATAAAATTGCTGCTTTGCATTTTTTAGAGCATTTTCAGGGCACAGTACATTGTTAGGTTGAAACTTCGTCTTTTCGGCTCAAAACGTCAATATTTGATGACAATACAATTTTTGTTTGCTCTTTTACTCTAAAATTTTGTTTATTTACTACATGAAAATTTTTCTTTCTGGATTAAAAATTCAAGAATTTTATTACCATTTTTGTTAATCAAACTTTTGAATTTTCGAGCCAAAAACCAAGTAATAAAACTTAAAAAAAAGAAAACAGTCTGAATCAAAAATTTTAGAGTAAACTTTTCAAGAGAGGATAATGAACTTTCATCCAAAAATATTTCGATTTTCTTGTTAGTTCGAGTGAATTTAATAATTCTTAAATATTAGAATGGAAAACTCGAACTTATTGTTCAAAAATCAAGTTAATTTTCCATCGCACAGCTCGGTTTTCAAAAAAACGAAAAAAAGAAGTACTTGTTATTAACTTTTTGTAAAGTTTCAAATTATCATGCGAAATAGAGGAGGTTCATACAAAACAGTCAAATATTTATACGAACAATTAAATTTTCAACCAAATTGTTCAATTTTCTGTAAAAAATTAGTGTTATACAACAAAAAATGAATTTCACTCAAAGTTGTTCAATATTCAACCAAAAAGATAAATTTTCAACCTCAATTATGCATTTTCAACCGAAAAATTGATTTTTTAAGAAACTAGTTCAATTTTGGATCCGAAGAGATTAATTTTCAACAGAAAACGTAATAGTTCATATTTTAACAATGAAGAAGTATTTTTTTATTTCCCACTAAAAACAGTTAAATTTAACCAAGAAGAAGAATTTTCAACAAAGTGATTGAATTCCTAATTGGAAGAGATTGACTTTCAATAAATCAGTTACATTTTTAACAAAAACATTGATTTTCTGCAAAAAAAATACGAATTTTCAACAAAATGCATACATTTTTAACTAAGAGGATAAATTTTCTATTAAAAAAGTCAAATTTTAAACAAAATACATCAATTTTCCAGCGAAAAGTGAATTTTTTCACTGAAAAAATATATATTTTTAATCAAAAATGGAATTGTAAAATTTTCAGATGAAAGAAGTAATTTTTAGCAAGGAAAAACCTAATTGTCGAAAAATGTTTTAATTTACTGACTGATGAATAATATTTTTAATAAACATTGGAGTACATTTTTAATAGATTTATATCTTTAGATTAGTGAATTTATTAGTATTATTATAAATAATAAATGTTTGAAAAAGTGATTCAATCCTCAACCAAATACATAAATTTTGAATTGAGAACGATACATTTGAAACGAAGTAGCTGAATTTTCAACTAAAAATATATTTTTTTAAACGAACATGGAATCTTTGAATCTTATGTTTCAAAGATTCATTTTTAACACACAAAAAAATGTTTCTTTAAATAATTAAATTTAAAAAAAAAATTAATTTTTAACCAAATAGTTTAATCGCAAATCAAAATGATGAATTTTCAAAGTAAGAAGAAAAAATTTCGAACAATAATTCATTACTTGAATATTCAGATAAATAATGAATCTTCAACCAAAAAATGACTAATTTCCAACGAGATAGGTAAATCTTGATAAAATTAATTTTGAACAAAACTTGTTCATCTTTTAACCAAGCAGTTTAAATTTAAACCAAAACGATAAATTTTCAACCAGATACACATATTTTTAATCAAAAAGACAAATGTTCCATGGAATAGTTCAATTTTTAAAGCAAAAATATGATAAAAAAAAAGTAATATTATCTACCAAATAGTTAAGTTTTCAAAGAATAATTTAATTTTAATAGAAATAGTTTAATTTCTACATAAATAGTTAAATTTTTCACACAAAAAAATCAATTTTTAACGAAAAAGTTCATTTTTAACCAAACAGTTTAATTTTCTACCGAACAGTTGAAGCTTCAAGTCCAAAATACGAATTGTCAAAAATACATGTTATAGATAATATTTAAACCAAAAAGATTTTGATTTAAAAAATAAAACAGTCAAATTCATCCAAAAAAGACGAATTTGCAATGAAAAAGTTGAATCCTCAACCAAAATGAATTCATTTCTAACCAAAAACGACAAATCTTCAACCACATCGTTAAATTTTCACCTAAAAGAATTATTTTTCCACAAAAATAAAAAAGGTTATTTTCAGTTGAAAAAAAAATAATTTTCAACCAAAGTAAAAACAAACTTTCATAAAAATATTTACATTTTCATCGAAAATTATGTATCCTGAAAAAAATGAATTTCCCGTTAGAAAGTGAAACATTCAACCCATAATATGATTTTTTAATCGAAAAGATTAATTTTTTTCAAATTGAATAGTTAAATTATCAACTTAATTAAAGTTTTAACCAAATAGTAGAATTTTTATCCAAATGAGATAAAAAGAGCCTAGGATATAATAGTACAATTCAAAATTCCACAGGAAAAAGTAGAATTCTTCGAAGAAGGGGAAAAGACAGAAATAGGGGAAATAGTGTAAAGTCTGAAGTGTGAAGGTGTTCTTCAAACTTATTGAGTTTATATTGAACTGTGCCGTTCCAGGGCCATCTTTCGGAGAATTTGCAAACTTCGTTCTCTGTCATCACGAAACTCATTAGATTTACAATCATTAGAATTATTAGAATTATTATCTGTCTTATCTTTTTTTTCAGAATGCGCACATTTCTTTGAATAGGAGTGTGCCACATTAAGAGATTCCTACGCAAGTGAATACTCCCTCAATACGACTTTATACATGAAAGAAAACTTTAACCTGTTTCTTGTTGCAGAGCTAAGTTCGCACTCCGAATGTTTACGAAATGGTGACCCCATCCCTGGGGTTCCTCGTGGCAGACTTTCTGATTTTTCTGAAGGGTCTTCTCCTGCCAGACCTCATTATCTGGGTTCTCCTGCAGGGTCTTCTCCTGTCAGACTTCATCCTCCGGGTTCCTCGGTCAGGTCTTTTCCTCCCGCCGAGTCTGTTCTTCGTGGCAGGACCAGATCTCCTCCTGCCAAACGTCGGCCCACTATTGTACTTGGATATATACTTGAGGAACTTAGATTTATTCGCCTTCGTCCCCACACGCATTCGCGCCTGTTATTTGGAATTAGAAGGTACACTTTTCCTCTAGATAAACCAATTGCAGTAAAAAAAGGCCATGACCTTCAGCCTACCCCAAAAGCTGAACTAAATGTTTTAACAACATCCAGTGGAGACGTAATTGCAAAATTGGAAGGTGATAAATGTCTTCGTGGAATATTTACAGTGGAAGGTCACTTTGAAAAACTGGTGAGAATAAATATGTACAGCGGTATGGTTAAAGACTTGACCACACAAGAAAGCCAGGCAACTCCCTTAGGCAATCGTTACCAAATCAAAAAGATTTTTATCATAGAAAAAGTAAACGTCTCTTCTGTAAGTCATTAATTTGATGTACAAAAATGTATAACTAAAGAATGTTATCGTTTGATCGGCCAATTTATTAAAAGAAGTGCGATTCGTGGATTGAAATAGATTCGAAATGAGAATCGTCCATCAAAAACTGCATCTAATCAAACAAATTGTAAACAATCTTAGATTTTTCTGACTCTCAAGTTCACCCAATGCTAAAATTTGTTCTCCATGTCATGTTGATGCTACGTCTTTTTCTTAGGTGCTATTGTGGACTAACCTTAGAGAAGAAAATTTAAATTAAGGTTATGTACAAAATGTGTTCAGGATACGTTTTGGAATTTTATAAACCTGAAAATAAGGAAACTCGATAGAGATTAACAATTTGTCAAGTTCGTTGCAGCAATATTTCCGTGAATTCCAAATCCCTTCTTGCATTCCTGAAATTAACCTAATTTGCTGAATTCCACAAATTCTTCAAGTCCCATAACTTCTCTGAATTCCATAAATACATGAAATTCTCTGAAATCCTTCATTCCCTTGGATTTTCTGAATTTCTTTAATTGTTTGTATATCTTAAATTGTTTTAGGTTCTGCAATTCTTTTACTTTTCTGAATTCTTTGAATTCTAGAAATTCCTTGAATTTTCAAGTTTTCTGGAATTCTATGAATTCCTTTATTATATAAATTTTAACATTTTCGCAAAACAGGAAATTTTGAATTAAAAAAAAATCATATCTGATCATATACGCGTGAATTTTAAATGACGTAGACATTTTATTATCATAAGTACCTTCTGAAGTAGGAAGAATATCACCATTAGGTATTTTCACTTCAACAACTAGCTAAGTTCACTTCGTTAAGTGCTGAGGAGAAAACAATTGACCAAATGCATGGGATTCGTTCATTTTTTGCCCTATTTTGCTATTATCTTCGTAAAAACTAATTTTCTCTATATAAGTGTACTTGAAAAATAGTTTGTATTTTGTAAGAACTATTTAATGAAATAATAAAATGATGATAGTTATTATTCATTACCAAGATATTATTAAAGATATTATTCATTACAAATACATTCAACTCACTGCCTACTTCATTTTGAACTCACAGCTGTATTTAGTTTCACCTGTCGAGGGCTTTACAAGGCCCCCACGAGAAAATAATTAATTGATAGAAATTGTTTTTAAAATATATTTTTATGAGCAAAGTCTCTTATCGCTTTTGATTCAAAAATATAGTGTTTATATATAGTAATATATGAATAATTTAAGACAAATGGCATACAATAATAAACTGTCGAGGGCCACCAGAGGGAAAGCCTAGATTTTTCTAGCTAGAAAATCTGGCTGCGGCCTCGTAAGAGCCAATATTAAGTTTAGGCATAAAGAGGCAGTTTCAACCCGGGAGTTGAAGATTCACAAGTTTCTTAATGTGACCTTTTATTACTCAAAAAAAAATTGAGCAAACATTAAAAAGCAAAGGCCGGGCATCATTTTGTATCTTTACTGTTTGATTGTTAAGTGACTCGTATATTTTTTCGAGTATTTTTATTAATATATAATTACCTGTAGCAATATACTAGTCATTTAATTTGAAAATATTAAAAAAAAAGGAATAAACATGAATATGGGTTTATGACCTGATTCGAGCCAAATTTACATAACAATTTAAGTAATTTTGAGATTCGGTAATAATTCTGATGCTTGAAAGAAAAAAATATAATATTAGTTGCTTGTATATAATATTAAACGACGGAGATTCCTCTCATTCGAGAAAATGAACTCAATATTTGCGATTCTACTTCTTGCCCTTGCCGTTATCTTTAACTCTATTGGTAAATATAATATATATATATATATATGTGTGTGTGTGTGTGTGTGTGATAATATTCACCAAATTTTAAATTTTTACAGTAAATCTCAGCAATATTTTTCATTTGAAGTTTAGTAAAAGCGTTGTAAACAATTGCACTATGCAAGATACGAAAAAAACATTAAACAAAATAAAAATGGTGTACCCAAAAAAGATCTACAACTTTTTTATCGATCACTTTTTGATAGAACGCTTAGTTTTTGTTTTATTCGTAAGAAACAACAATAAAAATAAATAAATTGAGTTTTTGGACAAACGACACAAGAGACGAAAAAAATGAAAAGCCAAAGTTGTTAAACCAAAAAAGATCTGCAAATTTGTTATAAACTCTTGTTATAAAAATGCATCAAAAATTAAAAAATTACTTTTTGGAAAAACGACACAAGCTACAATAACTTTTAATTTAAAAAATATTTTCGCCTAAATTATATCTACAAATTTTCTTAGAACCAGTTTACACTAGTATGCGTATTTTCAGTCTGAAACATTAAAAATGACGTTAAAAATGAACCGATTTTTATGGAAAAACGACACTAGTTGCAATGTAATGTATAATAATAATAACATTTTTTGTATCGGATGCAGACTTCTTTATAATTATGAAAACAAGACAATGAAAATACGTGTGTTTCAATACCAATGCATATTATGAATTGTGATGATATAAATTTATTGAAATGATAGATTTTTCAGGGTAGCTGAGAATAAAAATTAGTGCCAAATAAGGAGCAAATATTGAAGTAATCATGAAAAATAAAAAAAATAAATAAAATAAAAAAAATAAAAATAAATATTTTAAAAATAAATATTTTGGACAAAATTGAGTGCGAAACACGAGATTCATGATGAGAATGTGTTCGTTAAAGTAAAAGGGGCTTTAACAAAAGAGAATTCACAATCACAAAACTACAGTTGTCGACGATGTGACCTTTAATTTTAAAAGGTCTGGGCGAAAGTGTGGGGGAAATACAAAGACCGAGCGCTTAGCGCGAGTTAAATACAGTAGTGAGCGCGAAGCACGAGATAAATATATTATCGAGCACGAAGCGCGAGAACAAACAGTCGTGCGTTGAAAATTGTCTTTTTTGGTGAAAAATTAACCTTTTCGTTTAAAATTCAACTATTTCAGTTAAAGATTGATCATTTTAGTCAAAAATTCATCTTTTTTGTTTAAAATTCAACTATTCCAGTTGAAAATTCATCAGTTTGGTAAGAAAATGGTTTTTTTTTCTCTGAAAATTTAACTATTCAATTTTCAGTTGAAAATTGATCTTTTCATGTTCAAAATTTAACTATTTGGATGAAAATTTGTCTTTTTTAGATGAAAATTGATTGTTTTCTGTGGAAAATCCTCTCTTGGTAATAAAATTAATATTTTGTTGAAAATTCAACTACTTCAGTTGAAGATTGATCATTTTAGTTGAAAATTCATCAGTTTGATGGGAAATTAATTTTTCTACTGAAAATTTAACCATTCCATTTTTTGTTGGAAAATGCTCTTTTTTAGTTGAAAATTCCACTATTTGATTAAAAAATGGTCTCTTCCAGTTGCAAATTCAACTATTTTGTTGAAAATTCATTTATTTTGTTAAAAATCGTCCTTTTTGGGAAAAAATAATTTATTTTGTTCGTCGGAAATTCAATTATTTCAGTTAAAGTTTCATCATTTTAGTGGAAAATTGATCTTTTTTGGTTTAAATTCAGCATTCCAGTTGAAAACTAATCATTTTAGTTGAAAATTCATCAGTTTAGTGGAAATTTAATTTTCTCGACTGAAAATATGTATGTATGTATGTATGCTTCTATCGTAAGCGGGACCTTATATTCATAAGCGGGAAAAATGTGGGAATTGTCCGTAAATCGTCCGGAAATTTCGTGAGCAAAATTTAGTAGACAGCCTGACCCGGAACTTATTAAAATACTTTGGAGTTGGAAAAGTGATCCACATACTGGAGTTGGAAACGGGGAACCAGGGAATTATTAAAATACTTTTGAGTTGAAAATGGGGATCCAGGAACTTATTAAAATACTTTGGAGTTGGAGAAGTAATCCACATACACCCGGAACTGATTGAAATACTTTGGAGTTGGAAACGGAGATCCAGGAACTTTTTTAAATACTTTGCAGTGGGAAAAGTGATCCAAATACCGGAGTTGGAAACGGGGACCCAGGAATTTATTAAAATACTTTGGAGTTGAAGAAGTGATCCACATACACCTGTAACTCATTGAAATACTCTGGAGTTAGAAACGGGGATCCAGGAACTTTTAAAAATACTTTGGAGTTGGAAAAGTTATCCTCATACCGGAGTTGGAAACAGGGATCCAGGAACTTATTAAAAGACTTTGCAGTTGGAAAAATGATCCACAATCACCCGGAACGTATTAAAATACATTGAAGTTGAGAGCGGAATTCTAGGAACTTATTGAAAGAATTTGGAGTTGGAAAAGTGATCCACATAAACCCGGAACTGATTAAAATACTTTGGAGTTGAAAACGGGGATCCAGGAACTTTTAAAAATACTTTGGAGGTGGAAAAGTTATTCGCATACCGGAGTTGGAAACGGGGATCCAGGAACTTATTAAAAGACTTTGCAGTTGGAAAAGTGATCCACAATCACCCAGAACGTATTAAACTACATTGAAGTTGAGAGCGGAATTCTAGGAACTCATTGAAAGAATTTGGAGTTGGGAAAGTGATCCACATAAACCCGGAACTGATTAAAATACTTTGGAGTTGGAAACCGGGATCCAGGAACTTCTAAAAATACTTTGGAGCTGGAAAAGTTATCCGCATACCGGAGTTAGAAACGGGGATCCAGGAAACTTATTAAAATACTTAGGAATTGGAAAAGTGATCCACATAAACCCGGAACTGATTAAAATACTTTGGAGTTGGAAACGGGGATCCAGGAACTTTTAAAAATACTTTGGAGTTGGAAAAGTGATCCACATACTGGAGTTGGAAACGGAGATCCAGGAACTTATTGAAAGACTTTGTAGTCGGAAACGTGATCCACAATAACCCGGAACTTATTACAATACTTTGAAGTTGAAAACGGAAATCCAGGAACTTATTAAAAGACTTTGGAGTTGGAAACGTGATCCAGAATCACCCGGAACTTATTACAATACTTTGAAGTTGAAAACGGAAATCCAGGAACTTATCAAAACACTTTGGAGTTGGAAAAGAGATCCGCAATCATAGGATTTTTGTTTGTTAACTGTTCTCATTCCTATGATACCTTTCCGGCAGCAGAACTCTGATGATCCCTCAGCTGCATGGAGGGAGGTTCTTATGTAGAAGTATAAGTATAGTGAAGTAACATGAATAGATAATGTCTTCCTCATTCCTGATTTGTCAACTGTCTATTCATTGTCCTGGAAATTTCACCATGCTTTGAGAATCATTCCTGAATTGGGTAAAGGAAGAATAAACAGATTGGTGCATAGTCATGTAAGGCAACAATGAGATATTTACGACAATAAACTTGAATCATCTGAGCCAAAATTGCACGTTTCAGGTTTATGAGCGATCATAAATAGGCATATATACCGTGTTGCATGCGACGTTAACGACACATAAGAAGCTAGGAGCATACAAATTAGCACAGAGTACGTAATCCTCAATTCATCACACTGTACGTTACACTCTGTGAGAAACTGAATTGTTTTCATGCCTTCTTTTCGTCACGCATACGCCTTATTAAGTTCCTAATGCTATCATAGCATTTCATAAGCGTGCATCTGTGAAAACATGCTTCGAGAATAAAGTCTTTCTTACTATTCTCCCCCGTGCCAATTGCAATAACATGCAGATTAGTTTCAATTTTCAAAGACGGAGAGAGAAACTTATCCAATTGATTTTTAATTTTTTCAATTTTATTTTGTTTTCAAAATAAATCCAACAGTCCGAAGACCAATTATAGGATTACATATAAGTTACTTAGTGAAGAACGCATAGAAAGCTGAATTAATTATGAGCTATTAGATTGATCGAGTATTATTCTAATTGTTATAATTGTTATAAAGTGCATTGTACTTAAGATTAAAATAGTGCGACCTAACTAGCTAGGGCCATCAAGTTACATACCTCAGACACGAATGATTGCAAGGATTGGTTGAACAAATCAAGGGTATTGTCATTGTCTATGTAAAGTTCATTAAAGACCCTACATAATTTAAAGATTGGAGTGTTTTCAGCCGAAGTTGAGGCAGGGAAATAAAATTGCATTTTCTCCTTAGCATTATACTGATATACTGCGAGTGGAATCTAAGATAAAAGATAGCTACTACCAACATGTCCATTTCGAATCTTAAATAGAAATGAAATCATTGCGACTTTCCGCCTATTTTCTAAGGACCATTCATTAAATCTGTGGCAAAGCAGCCGATAATCATACCCTGGAGGGATGAAATCACCCCTTGTTTTGAATTTGAAAAACTTAAGAAATCTTTTTTGACATTTATCTATCGTTTCAGAGAGATACTTAACTTTAGGTTTCCAAATAATTGATCTGCAAGAGTTAAATCTACAAGTTGAAGAGCTGCAAGCTCTTTAACTTCTTGAGAGGAAATGTATGAATTGCGATCCCATCTGCTAATTATAATATTGTTAGATTTTTCAGAGGTGGCTGTATACTCAAAACAAACTTCCTTGAATTTGGATCGATCTGATAAAAGAAAAAGCATTTTTACTATGTATTCCGATCTTTTCGTTGCTACAGTAGTATTGCCTTTATCTGCCTTGAGAAAAATTACATCTGGGTTTTCTTTAATAAATTTTATAGCTGGGTTAAAATCTAAATTTAATCGAAGCTATAAAGTCTTGTGGAGAAAATTGTTTTTTATCACAAGAATTTCATGCAAAACCTGGTCCAAACAAATTTAGATAGTCTATTTGTTTTGTCTTTCGCACCACGATAGACATTAGGTCAATGGTCTTTGGTTACTATTTAAATGGTTGATTTTTTGTATAACATGTGTCAAATCTTTTCGCAGTGTGGTGTTTGCGTGATTTTTGTTTCTGTCTTGATCAGCTTATTATCATGATTCGTGAGGATGTTCTAATTTTACCAGAAATTATGGAAATGCATCAATAGGATATCGCATAGATGATGCTGATATATTGTATATAATCGATTCGTTATTACGAAAATGGTCATAGCTTCTGGCATCGCTTTTTCGAACCTTATGGGATTTATTTCATCTTATCGATTTAATAACACTGTATAATCTGAAGTCCTCTCTGCAAGCATTTTTCATGAAGTCGTGTGGTGTTTGTTGTTTATTAGTTGGTTATTTTTGAATATACCAAACATTTAGTGTCTGACCATTTGCAATCTATGAAAAATTGCTCTCAATCGTTGAATATCCATCGCTTTAAATCAAGTCATAGATATTGTTATTCACTTTGCTAATGTTTGATTATCGTTCTCTTTCATCTGATACAACTCTGCATTTTCTGATTTGAAATCCATAAATTCATTGATGTATGTTATTCTCAAATCTAATCCTTTTCCAAATCTGTAATGCCGCTTACGAAACCAGATTGAAAACCGATTCTGCAATTGATTTATCTTAAAGAAACACTTTAGATGATCCTATCAGGGTTATGCTGAAGTCCTACCAAAGTACCGAATATTCAACTAACTTTTTTGCCAAAAAACCCTGCTAAAACAAGACGAATTTCGAACATTTTTGGTACTTTAGTCCAGTTTTAGCAGGATATTTTCATAATATACATAAATCCTACGAACATTTTTTAAAAATCTTAAAAAAAGTATTTGGGATGTCTTTACTGCTGCAACAATACTTGTGCACCAATAAATGCTGACGAATAACTTTTTTCCCTAGATTTTATTAGTATTTAATTGAAAAATTTTTGTATTCGGGTGGAAATTATCTTCTAAGAGCGACTCATCGTCTCCGTTCTATGAGAGAAACAATGCATAAAATTCCTATCTGTGAAAACGAATGGAAAGTAATTGCTTTTTGCCTCTAAATACTTTTTCCTATCCTGCAGAAGAATTCACGCCTTTTTTTATTATTTTTCAGACGGAGGTCAAACAAAGAACTGTGAATGAATGCTGCGAAGGTTACACAATAGAAGAGGTTCACGGTGAAGCTGACACAGAGGCGAAATGTGTGCCATTCTGTGAAAAGTGTGTCGAAGGCGAGTGCACTTCACCGAACAATTGTCTATGCAAACCTGGCTATCAAGGGGTTGACTGTTCATACGGTAAGATTTTTAAAAATTGATAACAGAATCCACTTTTTTAGTCCCTAGCAACTGTAGAAATAGCACAGTTTTTAAAAATTGTTTTCATCAATACAATCCTTAGTTCTGTTTTGTATAAGCACTAGCATCATTCTCTAAATCTGAATTAGTGGAAAACTAATAATTGGTATTAGTTTTCTACAAATTCGAATAGCGCTGATCTGTTTACTGCTCATTAGTCGAAATCTAGTAATTCAATGTGTGAGTATAATAGACTAAATGAATATGCTACAACTGGATGATTTGGTGAATGTATTTCTAGTAACTATTTTAAACGGTAGTTTTAAATCTATTTTATTCGAAACCACCATGTTATGAGCCTATAACAATGGCTAACGCTAACTTTTATGGAGGCTCTACAGTCTCATAACATGGTGGTTTCGAATGAAATATCTTACATCACTCGTAGGGTTACAACTGATTTTAGAATGAAGAGAATTTTTTTGAAATCAGATAATGAGTTGATTATTATATTAACAAAATACAAGAAATGTGGAAATTGTCCGAATGATATATCAAATTACACATAATCACACTAATCAGCTACCTGAAGTTGTAGGTTTTCAACATTCCTATATTATTTTTAATTTGTGCACGAGAAAAGGCATATAAATATTCCTTAGAATCAAGTCGAGTCTGGTGATTCGGCAGTATGTTTGTCAATTTCTGCAAACTATAAGCCTCGTAGATGTTTAATTTATCTGAAAATACATTTAAGTTAACCTAAGTTTTTTTAATTCCCTTTAAACTATTCACTTATTCTTCAATATTAAACTGAAACTTACCCATTTTAATGAAACTAAACAGAAAACAGAAATAATATCAGTGACCAAAATCATCTAATTTGCAATAAATTGAATTCAGAATTCACAAACGAAAAATCGCGAGAGGAGCAAGAATCACGGCGTCATGGCAGCAGCATGCATACGCATGCGCTTTATGAGAGACGCCATTTACTTTCAGCGGTATATTCAAAATAAATTTGTTCAAAATTTTTAATTCAAAATTGTTTAAATATGCGTGATGCGTAAAGATTAATAGCGGCATTCTATTCAACAATTTAGCAGTCCGTTTTTTCTTTAAAATATTATTTGTTAGTTTTTGTCCTATTAGTTTTACAATAATTTTATGAGAAAACAATTTTTTTTCACTTCTTACAAGTTATTGAAATTGTAATGAGAAAAACCTAGATTTATTTTATATTAACGATTTTATAAAATTATATTGATTTTTATATTTCAATTTTATAAGAATGCTGTTTTGCTTTCCTGAAATGTTTTTTCGTTGTTGTTGTATTACTTAGTACCATGCTTCTTACTCAAATCCCTTCTGAATGTAAAATAAAAATGTTGAATAACTATTTATTTAAAAAAAAATTTGTTATTCGTTTTTAAGGTTCATTTACAATAAAATAGTTGAATTTTCAACAACAACAAAATCCAAAAAAAATTGTTCTTTAAATTTAAAAAAAAACAGTTGAATTTATCCAAAAAGATAAATTTTCAACAAAATAATTAGATTCTCAATAAAAAAATTAATTTTCAACCAATTGTATTTTTACTCAAAAAACATCGAATATTTTCCAAACTAGACGAATTTTCCACACAAAATTTTAATTGTTTAACGCGAAAATATGAATTTTCCATGAAAATGTTGATTTTGAACTAAACAGTTCAATTTTGAACCAAATGCATGCATTTTCTATCAAGAAGAATGATTTTCTAACAACAAAAAAACAACTTATTTCCTACTAAAATGATGAATCTTCAACTAAAAAATGACTTTTTAACAAAGAAGTTCAACTTTTAACCAAGTAGTTGTATTTTCAACTAAGAATGATGAATTTTTAACGAAAAATTTAATAGTTGATATTTGACACCAAATTTTATTTTTGATGAAAAACAGTTAAATACATCAAGAAGATAAATTTTCAAAAAAATAATTAGATTCTCAACCAACAAAAAATTAATTTTTAACCAGTTTTGTTTTTACCCAAAAAAACCAAATATTTTCCAAAAGAGAAAAATTTTCTAAATAAAGTTAAATATTTTAACCCGAAAATATGAATTTTCCGCAAAAAAGTTAATTTTGAACCCAATGACTGAATTTTTAACCACATACATGAATTTTCTATCAAGAAGATTAATTTTGTACCACAAGAGACATTAAAGAGAGACATTAAAATGATAAATCTTCAATAAAAAATTTAAACAAAATAGTTGAATCCTCAACCAAAAAAGTCAACTTTCAACAATGAAGATTGATTTCCGGCCAAAAGCGATTTTAATTATAAACCAAAAATTTGCTATTTTAATAACAACAACAAAATTCTACTGAAAAAGGTGAATTTTGAAACCAAAAAAAAAAAAAAAAAAAGTGTTGAATTTGCAACCAAAAAAGATTGTTCAGTCCAGAATAAAAAAAAATTATACTTTGAAGGAAAAAATAATTTTCAATTCTAAATAAAAATTTTGAATGACTATTTATTCATTAATTTTCTTTATTTATTTCCTTCACGGTTATACAAGTATAATTTTTCTACGGTTTTCGAGAAAATTCGAACAGATTTATGAAGATTTCAGGTATGTCGAAGAAACTTTGGAATTTTTTTTATTTTATGGGATTTTAACAAATTTGAGGAGAGATTTGAGTTTATTTAAAATATATTCAGAAGTCTTTGACGTTCGAAAAAATTGAAAAATATTTTATAAATTTTCGGCAATCTTTCAAAGTTTCAAAATATTTGTAATATTTCCAAAAGTTCAAAAGTTCCTAAATAGCTTTTAAACTGACTCGAACTATTCCTCAAATTGTCTTAAAATATTCAGGATTCGTTTTTGACAATTTCGCAAATCTTTTGTAATATTTTTACATCTTTTTAAATTTTAGATTCCCAGAAATCTTCAGATTTTTTATCATCTTAAAACCTTTTACATTCTCCACAAAGCTTTAAAATTTTATTTTGAAATCGTAAAAATCTAAAAAAAAGTTAAGTTTTTTAGAAATCTTTTCAAATTTGAAATTATTTTTGAAATTTTTTGAAAACCTCTAAATATTTCTTAAACAGATACGAATTTTATTTATATTTTGAAAATTTTTGCAAAATTAAGTAAATTATCTTAAAAGGTTTCAGATTCTTTTTTTCTGAAATTTCGGTAATCTTTTGGAATTTTTAAACAAATTTTTTAATGTTTTCTTAAAATATGTTTTCTAACTTAAAAATCTTTTTCAATTTTTCCAGAAATCATGAGAAAACTAGTTTCTTCTCTTGAAACCTTTCAAAATTCTTATAAAGGTTCTACATTTTTTGTTTCAAATCTCTAAAAATCTATATTTTTTTTTAAATTTGTTAGAATATTTCTATGTTTAAAATTATTTTTGTATCTTTCAGAAACTTTTGAAACTTCGAAATATTTTTTGAAATGAATCAAAGTTTCCCTATAATTTTTTTCAAGCCCTGCAAAAAAAATATTTTCAAATCTTCCACATTTTTGTTGACATATTCTAAAATCTTCAATGCTAAAAATTAACTTTTTTAAATTAAACCTTAATCATACAAAATTTTCCCGGAAAAGATTTTTGCAATTAAAATTTTCTCTCTTATCAATAATGTTTAGAAAAATTCAGAAATAAATTGTATCAAGTAAAATTAATTATTAGGAAACTTTGACCTACTAAATTGTGATCAAAAATTTAAGAACAGAATCGTTATCGTTATTATTAAAGAATCAGTTACAATTTAAATTTTCTCTTTTGGAAATAAGCTTTCGGATTGAAAATTTCGAATTTTTCAAATTCTTCTTTGTCGCCCCCCCCCCCCAACATTTTTTTTATTATAAATGATATATTTCATTAATCTCTTCGTATACATTTTTCTTTCTTAATAAAATAAAATTGCACTTCGACTTCACACTTACTCAACAATGAGCATTATTCATTTTCACATTCCCAACAAATTTCATGATCCTAGCTCAACCTGTTTTAAAGTTATCATAAAAAAATAATGTTTACACATACATACACCTGCGGAAAATTTTAGAAATCATACGATAATTTTCATCATTACAAAGCTTTCTCTACGTGGAAGCAAGAACAATAATTTTCAATTGCCTATAGACATCAAACACTGTGATAAAATTATTTTTTTCCCATTTTTTTCTTACAACTCTGATAGATCTCCTAAATGATGGAAGTATTTTTGAGACAGCAGAATTGAAAAATATTTTTCTTTGCAGTGTTTGAAAAAATTATAGGAAAAATTTGATTCACTGCAAAAGATATTTTGATGTCATTAAAGTTTTAAAAAGATACAAAAATAATGTTAAACTTGAAAACTTTTCAACAAATTTAAAAGAAAATACAGATTTTTAGAGATTTGAAACAAAACATTGAGAAGCTTTTTAAGAAGTTTGAAAGGCTTTAAGAGAATAAACAAATTTTCTTATGATTTCTGGAAAAATTAAAAAACATTTTTTAGTTTAAAAAACTTATTTTCAGGTAAAATTTTAAAATATTTCAAAACATTCCGAAAGATTACCAAAATTTCCAAAAAACAATCTGAAAGATTTTAAGACAATTCACTTCATTTTGCAAAAAATTTTCAAAATATTAAGAAAAAGTCGCATCAGTTTAAGAAATATTTAGAGGTTTTTAAAAAATTTCAAAAATAATTTCGAATTTGAAAAGATTTCAAAAAACTTTAAAACATTTTAGATATTTTATGATTTCAAAATAAAATTTTAAAGCGTTGTGCAGAATTTAAAAGGTTTTAAGATAATAAAAAATCTGAAGATTTCTGGGAATCTAAAATTTAAAAAGATGTGAAAATATTACAAAAGTTTTCCGAAATTGTCGAAAACAAATCTTGAATATTTTAAGACAATTTCAGAAATAATTCGAGTCAGTTTGAAAGCTATTTAGGAATTTTAGAACTTTTGAAAAGATTACAAATATTTTAAAACTTTGAAGGATTGCCGAAAATTTATAAAATATTTGAACATTTTTTCGAATGTCAAAGAGTGTATTTAAGAATATATTTTGAATAAACTAAAATCTTACCTCAAATTAGTTTAAATCCTATAAACTAAACAAAATCCAACGTTTCTAGATGCTTTTTTGACATAGCCGAAATCTTCAAAAATCTTTTCGAATTTCCTCAAAAACCATAGAAAAATTATACTTATATAACCGAAAAACAAATTAATAAAATTAACAAATAAATAGTCATTAGAAATTTTTATTTTGTATTAAAAACTATTTTTTCCTTCAAAATATAATTTCCCTATCATTTTTGTTTATTCTGGACTGAACAACCTTTTTTGTTTGCAAATTCAACACTTTCGTTGAAATGTTGTTGTTGTTGTAAATTCACCTTTTCAAGTACAAATTTTTTTCTATTAAAATTGCAAATTTTTGGTTTAAAATTAAAATCTCTTTTGGCCGGAGTACTTTGTTAAAAAATCACTCTTTTCAAGATTCATAATTTTAGTTAAAAATTCATCTCTTTGGTTACAAATGTAATGAATTGCTGATAATCTTTCTTTTTGGTAAGCAATCAATCTTCTTTTTTGAAAGTTTACCTTTTTGATTGAGGATAATTTGCGGAAAATTCATATTTTCAGGTTACAAAATTTAACTTTATTCAGAAAATTTGTCTCTTTCGGAAAATATTTTATGTTTTTTGAGTAAAAATACAACTGGTTGATAATTAATTTTTTTATTGAGAATTTAATTATTTTGTTGCAAATTTATCTTTTGGCATGAATTCAACTGTTTTTTATTTATTTAAAATACCAATCTTTTTGGATTGAAATAATAACTAATATATTTTTAGTAGAGAATTTATCTTATTATTAATATTCCCGGAATCCCCGAAATGATAATATTGCCCAAATATAAATATCCCAAATTGAAAAATTCGCGAATAATAAAATTCCCAAAAGTTTATAATATTACCGAATTTGAAAATTCCAGGAAGAAAATTGCCGAATTTTATTATTCGGGAATTTTTCAATTCGGGAATTTTATTATTCGGAAACTTCAGTATTCGGGAAGTTTCCAATTTGGGAATTTTCCAATTCGGGAATTTTATTACTCGGAAATTATGTTATTCGGAGATTTTCCAATTCAAGAATTTTATTACTCGGGAATTTTCCTATTCGAGAATTTTATTTTTCGGGAATTTTCCAATTCGGAAATTTTATTACTCGGAAATTCTATTATTCGGGAATTTTTCAATGCGGGAACTTTATTATTCGGAAATTTTTCAATTCGGGAATTTTGTCATTCGGAAATTATATTTTTCGGGAATTTTTTTATGCGTGAATTTTCCAATTCGGGAATTTTATTTTTCGGAATTTATATTATTCGGGAATTTTATTATTCGGAAACTTTATTACTCGGAAATTATGTTATTCGGGAATTTTCCAATTCAAGAATTTTGTTATTCGGGAATTTTCCAATTCGAGAATTTTATTATTCGGGAATTTTTCAATTCGGAAATTTTATCACTCGGAAATTATATTATTCGGGAATTTTCCAATGCGGGAATTTTATTTTTTGAAAATTTTTCTATTCGGGAATTTTGTCAATCGGAAATTATATTTTTCGCGAATTTTTTTATGCGTGAATTTTCCAGTTCGGGAATTTTATTCTTCGGAATTTTTATTAATCGGGAATTTCATTATTCGCGAATTTTTTAATTCGGTGATATTATGAACTGTTCAAGAATTTTTTTATTCCGGAATTTTATAATCCGGAAATTTTATTATATGGGAATTTTATTATTCGGAAATTTTTCAATTCGGGAATTTTATTATTCGGAAACTTTATTGCTCGGAAATTATGTTATTCAGGAATTTTCCAATTCAAGAATTTTGTTATTCGGGAATTTTCCAATTCGAGAATTTTATTATTCGGGAATTTTCCAATTCGGAAATTTTATTACTCAGAAATTATATTTTTCGCGAATTTTCCAATGCGGGAATTTTATTTTTGGAAAATTTTTCTATTCGGGAATTTTGTCATTCGGAAATTATATTTTTCGCGAATTTTTTTATGCGTGAATTTTCCAGTTCGGGAATTTTATTTTTCGGAATTTTTATTAATCGGGAATTTCATTATTCGCGAATTTTTTAATTCGGTGATATTATGAACTGTTCAAGAATCAAGAACATATTGTATTATCAACATTTTCTGGTGACGTCTTTGCAATATTGGAGAGTAGTAACTATCTTGCTGGAATATATGCATATAATCGTCGAACTGGCTCTAAGTTTCGGGTAAAAGTAAACATGCAAAGTGAAACAATTACCCAACTGACCACAAATGAAACAAGGGAAACTCCGGTAGGCTGCACACGCCCCATCTTAAATTATTTTACAGTACAGCATGTAAACAACAATCATCCACGCCAGTCAATCAGTTGAAAAATTTGAAAATGAGACAAAAAACTTTGATCCACAGCCATCTTAGATATTACAAGTAACTTGTAATTGCAATTAACAATAATAACTCAATGTATTATGGTTTCCAAGGTTTCGAACTTTTATCAATGCCCCAGCCAGTTTTTTTTTAAAACAGGTGAAAAAGTTCTGTTTAATTTGATCACAAAAATATTTTTCGAAGATAGTTTGTATAGGTTTAATAATAATAATTTTCCTATACCACAAGGTCTTTTTATTGCATGTGGAACCAAACCCAAATCAACCTTCAAAGTTTAGGGGTTCATTCCTTAAATCAGGTTGTTCAAATGAGCGCGTTTACGTCGTCACATTTTTATTTTATGATATTAAACAAATCAATTGTTTTCAAAATTAATAAGTACAATATTTTAAGTACCAAGAGTTGTAACAAAATTTAAAAAGAGTTAAATCAGTTATCAAATTATTATTCCTACTCAGTAGGGTATGTTTGAAAAAACTCTTATTTTCGTTATTTTAATATTTGTATGGATACCAAGTTTTTCACGTATCTTCAAATCTTGACTGTCGCCACAAGTTTTTATTTCATAAATTAAACTAAGATGTTTCAAGATTTCGAAATACAATTTTGATGGTTTTTCAAAATTTTCAATAGCTCAAAGATAATAAAAGAGTTTCTTAAGTTTCCTGGAAATATTAAAGGTTTTTCTATATCTTGAAAAATCAATTTGAAGAGTGTATTTAACAAAGTTCTAAAACATTTCAAAAGATTTGCCAGGTCCAGGTCTCCGGTTTCCAGGTGCATGGCTCTATCAAACAGGCTTCCCTCTACTCACGAAATGGTATATGACCTTGACCAACTTCAGTCTATCCTGCTTATTTCCGTAAAAAATCCGATCAGGGTAATCGAACATCGAAAATACACTTTTTATGCATATATACCATTTTTATTACTCTTTGGATTGAGTCAACATGTGCCAATGCCAAAGCAAGAACACATTGTATAATCAACATTTGCTGGTCACGTCTTTGCAATATTAGAGAGTAGTAACTAGCCAGCGCAGAAGCAAAAGGCGCCCACATTGGCATCACTGGAACGACTCTCGCTAGTCAATTCATTTTCGAATTTTCCGGAGGTCAGTCGCGTAAGCTCTGTCCTCCTTCCGCAAGTCAATAAAGTTTAATTCAACCGAACCACCTCGCTTCTCGAGAGTTCGGTCCATTTGCCATCCATCACTAGTGCGGTATCACCGATATTCGGTCGTGTTTTTACGTTCTTCTCGGCATCGTTCCATTCCAGACTGTTCCTGATCGCTCCGTGTAATAGAGTGAAATAGTGTGACAGGTGACCTCGGGTTCCTCGATTCGCTCGGCGAATTAAGGAGTGCCACGCGTAGGTTACCACGGTTGGTTCCTCCTTTTCGTGGCGTCTACGATCCGAGAGCATGTGCTCTCCCTGCGGTCTACTCTTCTTCGATGTCGTGAACCTGTGTACACAACGACAAGAGCCCTTGATGACAGGGATTTCCGGTAGACGAACCGAATCGCGCACCATCTGGCGACGGCTACAGCGGGCCGGCCGGAACAGCCGCCTGTCAGGTGGACAGCGTCAGCTGGAACGAGAACCCCGTCACCCGGCGGCAACCGTACAAAGCAGCAGAAGCGAAGGACACACCTCACTGATGTGTCGGCCAGGAGGGCCGCCGCCAGGTACGCCGCCCAGGAGGAAGCAGCGCGACGGAGACACTTCCCTGACGAGTCGGACAGGAGGGCTGCTGCCCAGGAGGAAGCGGCGCAGCAGCAACGTGACAACGACGAGTCGGCTAGGAGGTCCGCTGCCATCCAGCGCGTCGCTCAGGAGTCGACCGCCGTCATCCAGCGCGTCGGCTCGCCGACACGTCCATTGTCACTAATCCTACCACCGGCTGTCGCACTACCATCTCTGAGGAGTTTTATCCTTTTTCGGGTCCCAGTGACACCTGGGTCACCACACGCAGCGGAGGAGCCCTCATACTCTCCAGCTCGACCGGAACGCACGCCTTCTACAACCCGCACACCTCGAGAACCACGTGCAACACCGATTCCTTGGGCCGAGTAGAGAGAGGAGGGTACTCCGAACGCCGACATCCTATTTCTGTCGGCCGACCAATCTTCGGAGACGTTCTTTCCGTCGTTGTTCCAAACTCCGACCATTTTCCGAGTTCCAAACGCTTATCGTCGGAACCTCATCCTTCCGGGTTGACGAGTCCACTTTGGGCCTTCCCTATCTAGATCTTCGGACCACCTTCCCTTCCAACTACCTCTTCCTGCGCACCCTTCTTTCCATCTCTCTCGCACCCGAGAGACCTCTGTCAGGCACTTCCCGACACCGTTCTGCGAATTACTACGCACTGTAGTCTACCCCCCCCCCCACACACACAAGTTAACATAGCTGGGGTACAGGACAATTATGTTGCCTAAATATATGCATATATTTATAGCACTGGCTATATATTTCGGGTAAAAAAGATTATGCAAAGTGCAACGATTACCCCATTCAAATCAAATAAAAAAGAGGAAGCGCCAGTAGGCTGCCTTTGCCCCATTCTAACTAATTTCAGAGTACAGCATGTAAACCACAATCATCCACGTCATGAACTTAATTAAAAAAATGTAGAACTAAAAGAAAATCTTTGTGATCCGAAACCATCTTAAAATATTTGTTGAAGACCATTATTATTGGCTCATAATGATTTACTTGTAATAATTATTCCATGCTATTCTAATATTTCTATGGATTTCTTGTCTAATGGGCGCTTGTTGTTCAGATATTTTTGGTCAAATACTGCTATATTTTAATTGTCAATAAATGTTTAATATTTTCTCAAATATCGTACATATTAGAGAAATATGTATGATATTCCGCAGGTAACAAAAATTTTCGGATTTAGGAATTTTATACTGAATAATTAGAAAAAAATCCGATGAGAAGTTCGAGCAGCAGATAAGATTGTTAGCGATAATACATCCCTGCACTACTGAGTCACTGGTGAATGTATTTAATCACACTTTTCAGAAGAGCAATAATATTTTTAAAAATAAATATAGCTTCTAGATATTCATTTAAATTTCAAATCTTAATGCTTCAGCGATAAGAAAAAAAAATAAAGGCGATACTAATACTCCCAAATATGAGATTGCGATATAAGATGTGATATGTATACTCTTGTAAAACATCAGAATATTTCATTCGATATAATGTTCACCCAGTTCTTTACTAACGTATGATTCAGTTTTCCCATTAGTTGCAAAAAATGGGGATCGTTCATACTGTGGTATGTATTTTGACGGTGATTTTTAGTTATATTGGTAGAGATAATACCACAATATATCTCAGATTTTGAAAACGTTTTTAAACTTTTCACAAATACAAATTTTTGCTTAGCAATATGCATTTTATTCTGATTCTTTTTCTTGTAGAATTAAGTTCACAATTTAGTTGTTTTTATATCTTCAACTTATCGATTTATTTTGCCTATAACAAATATTTACCAAGCTAATTTATTGAATTAATTCCTTCTATAAAAAGAATTCTATTTACAAATTTTGTGATGATTTTTTGCGAAAAGAGGAGATTAATGGGGAGGTTCATTCTCTTGAATAAGCTAATTGCAAATACCGCATGGTATTCAATACGAAATAATTTACATTCCCAAATAGTTTAATTTTCATCTGGGACTGACTTTCTACCGAAAGATACGAATTTTCAATATAATTACGAATTTTAACAACAAATAAAGTAATTTTAAACGGAACAGCATGAAATAAGTTTATTGAAATGGTACATTCTTCATGCTAGTAAAGAATGAAAATAAGTGCAAAATAAGCAGCAAATATTAAAGTTATCATGGAAAATAAAATTTGTACATTACTTTGCAATATCTCATTGAGCATTTCCAGCTCGAGGTTCAGAAATAAATATATTTATTTGAGGTAATAGAGTTAAACTTTATGAACGAGGCGCGAGATTCAACAGACACGCGCCCTAAGCGAGCTCAAACTTTTGAGTTAATTTGATATAAAATTCATATTTTTTATTCAAAATTAAATTTTTTTTTGCTAAAATATCAACTAATATATTTCTTGTTGAGAAATATTCTTGTTTGATTCAAACGCATCATGTATTTCGTTGCAAATTCATATTTTCTTTCTGTAATCTTTTTTCGTAAATAATACACGTGGCTAGAAAATAATCTTTTTTGATTGAGGATTCAACTATTCTGCTAGAAATTGGTCTCTTTTATATGAGATTATCTATTTTTGATCTTTTTAATTTAGATTCAACTACTTGGTTGAAGATAACCGTTTTTTTCAAATTAAACTCGGATTTGAAATATAACCCTGTTATTTATTGTTATGTTCTTGTTATTTATTTTTTAAGGAAATCAAGTTACACTATTGATAAATTAGAGACTTATTAATGTGTCTATTTTTTTGAGAGTTTGCATATTATACTCAGGTTAAAAAATTTCAATTAACAGTTTTGAAAATTTCAAAACCTCAAATATAATTATGAACATTTTTCGGTTTTATTTTGATCTCAAAGGAAAGCTAAGGTTTCTTCATTAAGGAAACTTCAAGAAGTTCTATGTGTACTGTCAAGTTCAAAATTGCTTAATCATGCACTTGATTTATAAAATTAAGAACAAAATTCTTCTCGATTGTATACTTATTCTTAGCTCAACATTTGATAATATTTAATGATAGCGAGACGAATAGAATTGTGAAGTTACAAATAACAAAAGAAAACTAAATAGTCGAAACAAAAATAAATAAATGGTCAAAATATAAGCTTTCAAAAATAAACAATAATTTTTTATCTAGTGCCCTCAAAAATTAAATTATTTTAGAACTATTGATTTAAAACAAGCAAGAACTTTATTTTCAGCAGTCCAATTTTCAATACATCCAAATATATTTCAGGGTAGCTTCTGGTATTTTCGCAGTTATACCAAAACTTGTTTTAATAAGAACTTGTGTAATAATTGAAATGGAGATCAGTTAATCAGTTTTTTTCAACCTCTTTCAAATTTCTGTTTGGCACTCAGATTGCTATTGTAGAGCTATTGACAAGAGTCGCATTATTACTCATAAAGTTGCCTCTCTGGAGAAAACTAAGTTTCTTTTCATGGACTGATATATGAAATATAAACATAATTATCTTGGCAAGACAAGTCCGACGCGTATTATTAATGACATAACGATTGATTAAAAATATATAGACTCTGACGAAACACCAGAATATTAATTTGGTACACTGATGAGCACATTCGTTATTCACATAGAAATCAGTTTTTCCTCTAAATGCCAAATATGAGGATCGTTTATACTCCGGTCTTTATCTTGACGGTGATACTCAGTTCTATTGGTAAATATAATACTACGCTATATTTATGTATCAGAAATAAGTACAAATTTAATCTAAACGGTTAATTATTCAGAATAGAAACTAGAGACAGAAGCACAGTCTTTCATGAACATACAGCTCAAATACATACAAGTTCAAGAAAAGATTATCAACCAGTGGAATTTGAAGAAAATTATATGAAAATTTCATATAAATCATTCAAAATTGAGTGAACTAAACTTCAGGAATCAAATTTTTGTTGTCAATATGTTTTCACTCATATTCTAAATTTGAATCCAAGATCAGCAACGGTATAATCCATTTATCTGAAGGTAGCTTCAAAATCTTCATCGCGAAGCTGAAAATCTGAAACTCGTCTTGTCCATTAATTTGTTATTCTGATCATTCACTTGAAAAAAAAAATATATAAAGTTCATAAATAAAGATTAAAGATAAATTTGTTTTTTTTCGACTTTCTATGTCTAGAAGACAAAATTTGTTTTTGATTGTGAAAGAGTTCGTTTTTTCTATGTTTTATTTTAACCTATAACTCTAAGTCCCGGTAAAACGACTTCGGACCTGGAAAGGAGAAGATGAATTGAGCAATGTAATATATAACAAATAAATTCTTATTTATTCAGACTCACTTCTTATATTGACGTTTTTTTATCACTTATTAGTCGTAGTTGCTACAATTACTCAGTCTCTGAAAATTTCGGAGAGGTATAATTATTCATATAGACACATCACAATTTATTTGATATAAATAATCAAGGTTTTGTCTTTTACACTCGTGAGAGAATAGCCTTACATCTAACTATAATTTCATTGCAGTCTTCGTTGTGATAACTTTTCAAAAGAAATAGCGAATCGGAATTAAAATTTGTTCTACGGCAGCTGAAATAGCGTGCACTGTTCTAGATACTCAAAAAGTAACTGTAATTTGGTGATTGTGAATTCTCTTTTGTTAAAGCTCCTTCGGCTTTATCGAACACATTCTCGTCACGTATCTCGTGCTTCACACTCGATTTTGTTCAACATCTGAACTTTTCTGCATTATGTTCAACACTATTATATCAAATCTGTATAATTTATTTCTGTATCTCAAGCTGTTACTGCTTGTTCAGATTTTGCAAAATAATGTAGAAATTTTATTTTGTATGATTCCTTCATTATTTGCTCTTTATATTGCACTAATTTTTATTCTCAGCTACCCTGAAAAATCTGTCATTTCAATGAATGTATATTATCGCAAATCATAATATGCATTGGTATTGAAACATACGTATTTTCATTGTCTTGTTTTTATGATTATAAAATTGTGTGCATCCTATAAAAAAAATGTTGTTATTATACATTTTACTGCAACTTGTGTCGTTTTTCCATGAATATAAATTTTTTACTTTCGAAGTTATTTTTTATTATTTAAACTGAAAATATGCATACTGGTGTAAAGTGGTTCCGAGCAAATTTGTCGATATAATTTAGGCGAAAAATTTTGTTAAATAAAAAGTTATTGTAGCTTGTGTTGTTTTTCCGAAAATTGAATTGCTAATTATTTAAGAATTTTTATAACAAGAGTTTATAACGGATTTGTAGATCATTTTTGATTAAACAATTTTGTTTTAAATTTTTTTTCTCTCTGGTGTCGTTTTTCCAAAAATTTAATTTGTTGTATTTTTATTCGTATTTTTCACGATTGATAAAAAACTACTCGCCCTTTCTAAAGATCATAAATATCAAATTTGTACATCCTCTCAGAGTGAACACGTTTACATTTTTTTTTCGTTCCTTGTGTCGTCTTCCAAGACATTAATTTTTTTATTTCTAATGTTATTTTTTACGATTAATACAAAAACTATGCGTCCTATCAAAAAATTGTTATTTCAATATGTGTAGCTGTTTTTTGGATGAGCAACTTCGTTCTATTCATTTTTTTCTCATAGCTTGTGTTGTTTGTCCAAAAGATTTAATTGTTTTATTTTTAATGTTGTTTTTCACGAATAAAACAAACACGACGCATCCAATCAAAAAGTGATGAATAACAAATTTGTAGATCTTTTTTAGGTGCATGATTTTTATTTCATTATCTTTTTTCATCTTGCATAGGTTGACAACAAAATGGAGTTTTTGATTTTCTATTATTTTTTGTGCTATCAAAATTTGAATTTTGGATTTCTCAAAAAATTCAAAAAGTTCCTATGATAATTTTGTAGGACTCTCAAAAAGAGACATTTTTCATTTCTCAACTTTTTTCATATCGTGCGTTCTTCGGCTTAAAACGTTAATTTTCTTTCTTTTTTTTTTAATTTTGAAAATGCTATGACTCTGACAATATTTTGTTGTCGAAAAATGTCATCCAGATAAATTGTTTGTCTTTTCTAGTACTACTAATAACTGTACATATAATCTTCAAATCTTGAAAAAAAGTGGTCTGAAAATTTTTCAAAATGTGCTCATTTTTTGAATTTTTATCAAAAATAGCTGGTTAACGAACACGTTCCTAATTTTTAGGTTTTTAAAAAGTGTGCCCAAGAACAATACAATTTTATCAATATTTTGAAAGTTACCCTGCCTACACGATACTACAGACTAGAGACTACAGACTACAGACAGACAGATAGACAGACAACTTTATAAAAATCGTTTCTTCTGACTCACGGAGCCTCAAAACGTCGACATTTGATCGATGTCGCGAAAGTCATTCTTCACATAGAACCAATGCCTTCTCATTGATGTCAGAATGTAAAAAGGTCATAGAGCCTGCACAGTTAACCGAAGAGATAAAAAAGTTCAGAAGCTTGGATAGCGTACCCTGGAGAACACAAAATATCTGGAGCCTGTGCAGCGTACCCAGATTAAAAAATCGTCGATTTCGGGAGAGAGAATCCTGCGCTACCTGGTGGTCACTTCCCGGAACTATTCTTTCCGCCTATCGCCTTCCAGATGGCTACGCCCGTGTCGGACCTTTCCCGCGTACTCGGGTAGCCTAATTTCAGGCATTCATAAGAGTGACCGTTTCAGTTGATATCAGAAGTCAAAAAAGTTGCCAAAATAAAATGTCAAATGTATTAGCTCGGTATTCTTGTAGATTATTATTAATAACACAAAATCATTTATTCTTCAAATAAAATGTAATCGTCTGTTTTCGCTTGCAGAACAAAGTTCACAATTTGACTGTTTGCCTAATGGAGCCCCCATTCCTGGTGTTCCTCGTGTAGGTGCATCTTCTTCTTCTTCTTCTGACAGACAACATCCACCTGCCAGGCTTCATTCTTTGCTCAGGTCTTCTCCTTCCGAAAATTCTCTTCGTGCGAGGTCCCGATCTCCTCCTGCCAACAATAGATCTCCACCTACCGGGCTTCCGTTTTCTGACGTGGTTGGATATGGACTGGACCAGCTTCAATTTATTCGGCTCACTTACATAAAAAATCCAAATCGGGTTTTCGAACTTCGAAGATACACTTTTCCTGCGGATCAACGAATTAAAGTACTCGAAGGACGTGATACCTTTCCGCCAGTGCCACTTCAAGAACAAATTGTATTATCAACATCCGATGGTGATGTATTTGCAATATTGACGAGTAATAATACACTTACTGGAATATATAGACATAATTCCCATGCAAAACGTAAAACGCGGGCAAAAATGAACATAGAAAGCGGAACAATTACCATGTTAACCCCAGATGAAATCGCGGAAATTCCTGTAGGCCCCCATCGCCACATCTCAAGTGATTTTAGAGTCGCGTGTTTGAACAACGGTGATGGGTAAGTTACGTTTTGAGTCACTATAGTAGCGTTTTTGAATAAAAATATTACTTTAGTCGCTTCTTTGGCAAATAAAAACCAAGGATTTCTGAATATTATTGAATTTTGTTTATTCCTTCCAATTCACTCTGAATCCTTTACAAAGTCCTTGAAATCCATTTATTTGAATCAAATGGAATTTTTTCAGATTTTGAAAATTTGGCCCTCTTTGGAATGGACCCTGAATGCTTATTTTTTATCCTAAATACTTTAAAATTCCTTTTGATTCTTTAAAACAACCTTTGATTTCTTAAGTTATATCAACATTTTTCAATTGACTCAAATTATAACCTTTCAACGCTAATTCAAAAATGATTCAAAATTTAAAAAGATTCTGAGCCATTCTTAACAAATTGTACATTTTTCAAGATTTTACAATAAAATTTCAAATTCTTTCTTAAGGTTTCAAAAAGAATTCAAATTAATTTTTAAGTTTAATGAATTAATTTTCAAGCAACTATTTAAAAAGAGATTTAATCGTTTCATATGATTTCCTAAAAGCACAAAAAAGTCCAGCTAAAATTTCCGAGTAAACTTTCTCAATTTTGGAAGATTAAGGAATTGATGAAAAAATCCAAATCACTTTAAAAGATTTGTGAAAGTTCCTGAAAATGTTTGAAAATAGTTAAAAAATTTAAATATATATATATAATTCAAAAATAAGGTTAAGAACCACCGCATGGGCTTACTGGAAGGCACTGCTATCTGAAAAATGACACCGGCTCCCAGTAGGGCCAAATGTTGGTGTGTAGAAGTGAACTTCTTCCACCAGAAGTTCTTGATGCAATCTGGTCCAGCACCGGAGAAGTTCTTTGTGCCTCTAAGTTCCTTGAAGCGGATGATATTGTGAGTATCTTCTTTTAACTTTAGTGTCTTCGGGATCTTGTATAACTCTCTTCAAAAAGTCTCTACCTCGTTGGGCTGGGGCGGATTTTTGACAGAAACAGGGTGTTTACTAAAGAGGCGAGATGAATCAGCGAGCAGCTTTTGATTCTCCCTGCAATCGTCTTTTGGTAACAATTTTTTCTTCATAATATCCCTTTCATTCTGATTCTTGTTCGTGCAGAATTAGGTTCACAGTTCAGTTGTTTGCCGGATGACGCCTCTCTTTCTGTTGTTCCTCGTGCCGGCCCATCCTCATCTTCTCTTCTTGATACACAACATCCTCCTGCCAGTTCTTATCCTCCTGCTAGACCTCAATCTCCGCTCAGGTCTCCTTCTCCTTGTGCCCAACCTCCTCAGCCACCTGCCAGCTACATTGATCCACCTACCAGACTTCCTTTTTCTGACTGACATGGATATGGACCTGACCAACTCAAATTCATTCACAGGACCTCATGTTTCTAGGCCCGTGCTACCCCAATAACATATTGTATTATCAACTTTCGGTGGTGACATCTTAGCAATATTGGCCAGTAGTAATGTTCTTGCTGGAATATATGCACCTATTCCTTGCACAGAATGTAAAGGGTGGGCAAAAATAAAAATGGAAAGCCGCAGGATTACCTCATTGATTCCAGATGAAATTGAGAAAGTTCGAGTATGACCCCGTCAACCAATCTCAGTTCATTTTATAGTAGATCTTGTAAAGCAAAATCCTCTACATCATTATTGAATATATAAAGCTAAAATATTAAATTTTTTATGATCTGACGCCATCCTGAAATATTACAAGTAAATTATGATTACAAATGATAATGAAGTGTTAATGTAACATGGTTCCTAAGACTTCAATATTTCGACAATGCCCCAGCCAGTCGCGACTATTATTATTGATATGTTGCCCTGCTCACGTCTCTTATCTTGAGACAATGATAATAGGCTAGGCCCGCCATTTTAATTAGGTGTTATTATTCCTGCTACTTATCGATTTGTTTTGCCTATAACAAATATGATATATGTGAAATATGTACATAATTATCTCGGCAAGGCAAGTTTGACGTCGATTATTAATGACATAACGATTGATTTAACATATATAAACTCTGACGAAACACCAGGATATGAATTTGATACACTGATAAGCACATTCGTTATTCACGTACAAATCAGTTTTTCCTCTAAATGCCAAATATGAGGATCGTTTTTATTGTGATCTTTATCTTGACGGTGATACTCAGTTCTATTGGTGAATATAATACTACGCTACATTTATACATCAGAAGTATATACAAATTTAATCTCAATGTTTAATTATTCAGAATAGAAAAAAAAGACAAAAGCACAGTCTTTCATGAACATAATGCTCAAATACATACTAGTTTAGAAGAAGATTGTCAAAAAGTGGAATTTAAAGAAAATTCTATGAAAATTCAACAGAAATTATGCAAAATTGAGTCAAATAAACTTCAAAAATCATATCCTTTCAGCAGATGATGTGAAAATCCCATCTAGTTCAATCAAAAAAATTTCACAAATCAGAATCTTTCAGCACATTTGATGAACCTTCCTATCGAAATCTATCTATGTACAAATCCTGTACCTTCCTATTATTATCTTTTCATTCATATTCCATTGAACCTTATCAGTAAAAGACTTGTATCAATTTCTTTGCTTCGAAATCTAGAATATTACTATAAAATTCTATCTTTCGAGAAATCCTATACTTTTCTATACACGGCATCTCATTGAAACTCTTTGAAATCCTATCCATACCAAAATTTATCAAATTACACTCTTCATCATTTCGGAAGTTTCTATCAAACTTTATTGTTTGCGTAATTGTTTACTGTTCTATGAAAAGTTTGTCATTGAAACTTCATCAAATCTTACCAGCACAAGACAAGACTTGTAATGAATCTTATATTTCGGAATTCTGGACATTTCTATCAAATGCTATTCGTCTGGGGATCACATCTCATTGCCGAAGGACTTGCTTCAAATTCTTTATTCTAGAATATTTGGAGTTATTATCTAGCCGTATCCGATGAGAAATCTTACACTTTTTTACCAACGACTTCTTATTTGAATTCCAACAAATCTTATCCACTCAGGATTTTCATGAAATCATACGTATCGGAATCAGCATAAAAATTATACGAATCAATATCTATAGATTGCTATTCCAAATTTAAATCCAAGATCATTAACGATATGATCCATTTATCTCAACATAGCTTCAAAGTCTAAATCGTTGTTTCTATATTTTATTTTTACCTATAGCTCTAGGTCCTGGTAAAATGATTTCTCACCGAGAAAGAAGAAGATAAATTAAACAATGCAATATTTAACAAATGAATTCTTATTTATTCAGTCTCAGTTTTTATATCGACGTTCTTTTTATGAATTATCAGTCGTAGTTGCTACAATTACTCAGTCTCTGAAAATTTTGGAGAGGTATAATTATTCATATAGACTCATCTTATCACAATGATTTGATGTAAATGATCAAGGTTCTGTCTTTTACAATCGTGAGAGCATAGCCTTACAGCAAACTATATTTTAATTGTAGTCTTTGTTGTGATGACTTTAAAAAAAAATATCAAATCCAAATCAAAATTTGTTCTACCGCAGCCGAGACAGTGTGCACTGTTTTAGATACTCAAAGAATAACAAGTTTCGGTAACCTATACCAGCGTGACTTTTAGAAACAGATATCGTTTTCAGAAGCAAACAAAATTCCCGTTTAATTCACTCACGCAAATAAAAAATCTCACTGCGGAAAAAAATGTCAGGAAATAAGCGACCAATATTTTGATCTTTATCTTTGTTTGGGCAAACAAATTGATCAAATAATAATTAATTATTAATAATAATGATGATTTATAATAGGCGTAGGGATGTGGCGATCCCACTGCCAGAGAGCCAGGGCTCTTGCAGTCAGCCACGTTGCATTGGGCTAACTCCCCAACGCAACGAATTATGCGGTTACGTCAGCAGTATCACGCAGTGCCACCCACAATAGGCCTCTTTCGGATGGAGGCTATGGTTCAGTTGGGAGTGGCAACAAAACCTAACCGAGGCGACGACCAGGCAATGGCCCCGGACAAATGCGAGAACATAGATTTAAGTGGTCGGACCAACGCCGGAGGGACATTCTTACCTGTTGGCAAAGAAGTTTACCGGCGTGAAGAAGATTCATGCATAGGTTACATGAACGTTGGTTCAATAAGCACCCGGAATGTGGTCATGAAACGCCTCATAATTTATGTGAATCTCTGGAATCTGAACTGTGTAGTTTACGAGAAGGCGGTGCCCCTGCTTAGCGACATAATAGACAATAGAAGTAAAGATACTTCAGTACGCCTCAGAAGGACTCGCAAGCGTATTGCACAGCTTCAGTTGAAAATTGAAACGGCGAGACGGCATGCATCAGATATTCAGTGCGTGATTAGCTACATAACATCAAATGATAAATTCACTTCAAAAGTTAGAGTACTTGCTCGAAACTTAAGGAAAGCAAATCACACACTGAACAAGTGTAAACTGTTGAATATCAAGCAGCACTGAACGCAAAAAAAAGCTCTCTTTCAAGAAAGAACAGCGCCTTGTGTATGGAGATACCTATCAGCTAAATTGGACGCTTCAGATATATCACTCTTTCGAAAATTTTGCCAAAGGCAAAGGCTGCACGCTCCAAACAAAGAGTGTCCAGCAATTACTGCTGAAGAAGTGAGGAAAGTTATCGCTAGAACTAAGAACTTTTCAGCGCCAGAGACAAATGAAATCAACAACTTTTGGTGAAGGAAGTTCACTCCTATGCACCAACATCTAGCTCGTATATTTACTACTTTCTCAAATGGAGAATAACCCATCCCACAGTGGCAAGTTTAAGTACGCACGGTATTGATCCCTGAGACTGGAGACTTCTCAACTCCACAGAACTACAGGCTCATACCTTTCTTAGAAACCAGCTACAAGCTATTCACTGGCATCATCAAAGGGAGGATATTAAAATATATCGAGCCGATATGGAGTGCAATAGTTCAACAACGCGGATGCAAGAGAGGGCTGGCAGGTTACAGGGAGAACCTGGTAATAGACAGGTGTATTACCCAAGACTCGATCAGGTATCGACACAATCTGTCCATGGCTTGGATTGACTACCGTAACGCATTCGATAACACGAACCATATGTTGCTTATCAAGCTCCTTGAGTGCCTGGAGGTGCATCCAAAAATAGTGAGATGCATAAAAGAGCTTATGCTCTTGTGGCGGTTCAACTAATTAATAATTATTGTATATTTGCGAAGTATCGTAGAAATCTTGATTCACTAAACTAATTGATCCTATTTGTTGAAAAATGGCCAAGTTCTTGATTTGTTTATGAAAATTGCTTAAATAATTAATAATTCTTGTAAATTTGCAAAGAATTATATAAAAAAGTCATCGAAATGATATTCTTAGTTAATTTTGTAAAAAAATGTAGCCTATTTGTTAAAACATAGTCATCAGACAGACTTTTTATAGCAAGATAGACAAAATTAATGAGAAAGATATCCTTGGTTAATTCTATGAAAACAATTTAGCCCATTCATTGAAAAATGACCGAACTCTTAATTTGTTTAAATAATTAATAATTATTGTCAATTTGCAAAGAATCGTCGAAAAAGTTATCGGAAATATATTCTTGGTCAATTCTGCAAAAAATCGAGCCTATTCGTTGAAACATAGCAAAATTCTGGAATTTGTACGAAAATTGTTAATAATTATTGTAAATTTAGAAAGCAACATAGAAAAGAATCATCGGAAAGATATTCTACATACATTTTAAACAAAATAGTTAAATTTTCAACTAAGATGATGAATTTTTTAGCAAAAATGACTAATTTTTAAGAAATTGCATGAGTTGAAAAAAAAACAGTTTGAACTATGGATGTGATGTGAGTCCAAATTTTATTTGATTAATTTTTAGTTTCTATTTTTTTCTATAAATTTATAACTAAATATTCGAAGTTTAAACTAAAAAAGGTCAATTTTGAACAAAAAATAGAGTAGCTAAATTTTTATTGAGAGTTAATTTTCAATAAACAAAAACGAATTTTCTGCGAAAGAGTCTAATATTTTACGAAATAGTTGACTTTTATAACAAATTGTTGAATTCTAAAGCCAAAAACGTGATTTTTTTTAATACAGTTCAATTTTTAAAGAAAGGGACAGGGAGGCCAGTAAATAATTTAAACAAACTGTCTATTATTATGGAATTTTTCGTATGATTAACCAATTTTAAACTAGAAAATGTGTTCTATTTCCATTTTTTCGCTTTCAATCAAGAAATTTGAGCAATTGTTAAATTTTTCTCCTTTCAAGCTGACAGTTGTTCACCACTTTTGAAAAATTCCCTTAAATATTCCGGGAAATTTTGTTCTGACATTTTCGATCCCCTCGATCAAGATGGTAAATCCTTTTCTTTTTGAATTCCTCCCCTTCCAAGCTGAAAGTGTGTTATACAACAATATCCCCTGAATTCCCACCTAAAAAATTTAAAAAAAATTATTTCCCCTTCTAAGCAGAAAAAGTCTTTATTTTTAAATTTCCCCCTTCCAAGCCGAAACACTTGTATGTTTGAAATTTCCCCAATTTCTATTCGTCCCTCCTTTCAAGCCGGAAGTTTGTTTCTATTTATTTTCCTCCTTTATAAATATCTTGAAATCTTCCAAACTCTTTTTATTTAAACATTATACAAGTTTTGCCATGGAATCCAGTTAATTGGATATGCAAATATCGTTTCGATCGAGTGACCAATTCCCACATTCTATTTAACAGATTACGGTTAATGGTGTCATAATCATGTAACGCAAACATTTATTTTTCGATTTGCGTAATTGACCCACCAAAACTGGCTTCCTCGCTTGAAATTTAATCGAGTCTTGTCAAGAATCGACTTTCCAACTCGAAATAAAAGACGAAAGCAATTTTCTATAATAATACATAATACTCGTAATCGGTACCCTTCCGTTCCGGATTCCGAATTCCGAATTGTTATAGGGGGGCCTCTATCCAAAATATCCGTGCGTCGTAATGCTAAACTAATTTCCGGCAGTTTGCGTCCGTTCGACCACGAACCGATTATAGAAATAGGTAGGTGTGCAAGTATTTTGAACTCGCAAACAATCTGCAGAATTCCCTCCGTCGAACTGACGATTGGGTTATTTGTTTAGACGGCGGCAAGACGAACGAGTCAAGTATGCCTAAGACCAATATCCCGACCCGAGTGAGTCGATCCGATCCATCGTAATTCGATCTGCGTTTTATAGTTTGCAGTCGGACGCTCGCTCAATCAAAAATAAAACGCTTCACTGAAAATTCAGTAGGGGTAGGAGGGGCAGCGCCGACCGGTAGTGCAAAGGTGATTTTGCTTATAACATCGCTATTATTTAACAATTTTAATTCTACTTTGCATTAAATAAATCTGTTTTATTAAGGAGATAGTGTTACTTACTAAAAGCTTGACAATTGACGTTGTAAAAGACAAATTATGCAGAAAACAGTTTTGACAACGAAAGAATGGAAAATTCGCTGGCAGAAATATAAAGTTTTCAACATTAATGACAATACTTACAGTGTAAAAAATTGTTATTTTGACAGATAAAACATTATCACATTATTTCATTACAATCATTGAACGTTATTCAAGTCCAAAGTATATTAAATATCGTAAATAATTTAGGCCTGACCAGGGGGAAAGGCCGAAGAAAATAATAGTTTAAAAGTGCTTAGGCTATGATAAGTGATCGGTAATGTAGAACAGCCACTTATCTTCTGGGCTACATACAAGAAACTACGGAATATTATTATTATTAATCCGGTTGGTACGGTAGAAACCTTTTCCCGTAGAACGTCTCTACTGGAATGTCAACGAATAAGAGGTTATATCACAGCCATCACTATTTTTATTTAAAATAACTCATTCTTCTTGCTGGATATGTTAAAAGGTAATTTTTCTACTACATAAAATACCACAGACGCGAGCGATCATATTTTCCCATTTTCAAATGTTTTGATTTATATAAAAAGCTGCGGTCGGCTTTGCCATCCGGTGTGGGGCAAAGCCGACGAAATACAGCTTGTTAGAAATAATTGCATTATTAAATCATTGTTTTATTTATGTAACTAATACTTATAGAAATATGATATCCAATAATATAGGACTCGAAATGAAAAAAGTGGATCAATTCTACATCTTATTAACTTAGAAAAAATCGTTGACTGTTAACTTGTCAGCGCTGCCCCTCCTTACCCTATTAGTGTTTTAAGCCGTTTTTTTGTATGTTTGCCTATTTTTCAACCACAATAACGTTTTTTTTTTCATTTTTATAGCATTTCACGTGTTTTCAAACAAAGTTACTCAAGAAATATACAAGAAAAACCGTGCTCTCTTCTGGTTGCCAACAACTGATATCATTTTGTAAAACAGACCTGTAACAGTCCCGCTGTCATACTTTTTCTGAGCATTTTTGTCGACAGGATAGTTTTTTAGACGTTTGCATCATAATTAACACACTGCACAATCTGATACAGTGAAACATTGCTTCCTAACCTACTGACTGCTGCACTAAGAGGTTAGGTTAATGCACATGAAGAGGTGGCCCATTTAGCCCCAGAACACTTTATCATTCCGCCCCATATGACACTTTCAAGTAGAATCAAAATTTCCCCTATTTCTGTTTTACAATTATATATAAATCTTTTGAAAAGTTAAGGTTTAATAAATAAGCAATCTAACTAAGCACTGAAAAAAAACATCCAATATATAATTTTGTGTGATTCTTGGACTTTCCAAACAAATGCAAAATAGCGGAATACAGGTCTTAACATTTTTACTTTCATTTTTTTCCAAATTTATTCAACATTCAGCGAAAATTTTTTAAAAATAAGTTTGATAGCGTTCTTCCTGATATTTGTACACAGAACAGTTACAAAAGAAATGATAGCCTACGAGAAAATTGAGTGGCTCGTCTTACCCCCTATGCCCATATCACCCCACCCTACCCTAAACCCAATTTAAATCAAGACATGTTTTGTTCACTTTGTTTTTATATAATTTCAACGAAACTTGGTACTCGGGGGTTCTTGAAGTGGCTAGTTTCGATCTCAAAGCCCAAATTTTAAAATTCAAAATGACAGAAACAAAATGATGAACAGTAAACTCAAAAAGTGACTGGATGTGCTTAAAACTTGATATTCGAGGGTTGTCAAATTCAAAAAGTGATTTAATTTGCATAAAACTTGATACTCAGAAGTATTCGGGGTCGCTGATTTCGAATTCAAAATCCAAATTTGAAAATTCAAAATCGCGGAACCAAAGTAGCGGGCCGGAAACTTAAAAAGTGATTTGATTTGCATGAAACATAATACTCAAGGGTTTTTGGAGTCGCCAATTTCGAATACGAAAATCTAAATTTGAATATTCTAAATGACGGATCAAAAATTATTATTATTATACCATTTAGCCATATCGACGGCTCTACTGCAGAGAGCTCTAGTTCTGGTTGAGGCCGCATACAGCTCCAACTCGCGCTCTGTTCGTATAAGGCTCTAAGTCATTTATTCAATTTTGAGTTTTTATGTAAGCATGAATAGATATATCATCTTGCGTTGTCTGGTCATATGTTATACAGTTCTATGCAATATTAAAGAAGAATTTATAATAATTTATAACATTTATATAATATTTGTGAATTTAAGGTTAAGGTTCGTTCCGCGTGTGAAGTGCATATAACGTTTTTTAAATTGACAAATAAATCTCAATAATCTTATAATTCCGTTTTCATTTATTTTCTACTGCATTTTAAAACGTGCCAATATTTAAATAAAAAAGCTTTTCCTCATTCCTCGTCCCTTGGATTCTTCTTCTAGAAAAATTTTGTGTGGAATACATCTTTCTCAGATACGCTTGTTTTTTTTCGTTAACGTCTTCACGAATTTCATCATTACATCAAGCGTCCCCAGTAGCGTGGTCCAAACATGAATTGGACATTTTTTTGAAATTGCAACTTCTTTTGGGACGGGAGTGAATTGAAAAAAAAGGATCGACCGCACGAACGAATGTCCCTCTGTCTCTCTCTTAAAAGTATACTTTATATAGTCCACACATTCTCTCTCTCTGCTTGCGTCTCCCTTTTGCGCGGCGATTCGCAATTGCTCTAAGGGCCAGTCCACAATAAGAGTGGTGAGCGTCGACGTTCGAACGCATATGCGTATTTGACGTCATACGCACGTTGTTACCAATGGTCGCAGAGAGAAAACGATAAATGCGAAACGGCGAAACTGCTCAGATAGTCGGCAACAACGTGCGTATGACGTCAAATACGCATACACGCCCGAACGTCGACGTTTACTACTCTCATTGCGGTACATGAGCAGGTACAGTCGGGCATCTCCTCAGCTGAAAATTCCTTTACAGGAACCTCGGAGGATCCTGCACAAGTTCATGTACAGGAAACTGCACACGAACCTGTACAGGTAATCTTGATGGTTCTTTGCAGGAATTTCGCGAAGGACACTTTACATGGTCCTGCATAGGACCCCTCACAGAAAGACATCAAAGGAACCTTTGGAAGGATCCTGTACAGAAACACGTATAGGGTCCTTTGCAGAAAGCCATCGCGAAAACTCATGTCGCTTACAGCTATAAAGTTGCCTTCCTTTTATTCCTTTGAAGATCCAACTCACCATCGAGAGAGCCAAGCAACTAGCGAACCCTCGCGGATTAGTTCCTACGCAGGTTCATGTATAGGATCCTGAACACGTTCCTGTACATGAACCCACACCTCAATTGACTCTGTGAAGGAACCTGTACAGGATCATTCAAAGGTTAGTTTGTATACAGGTTCCTTTACAGGATCATATACAGTTTCCTTCGCCAAATTCCTGCACAGGTACCGGCAAGCGCTTCGACAAAAATACACTAAAATCGAGACTAGTTATTGCTAAAAAAGATTGCACGGGTCGATAAATGAAAAACAATGCACTTTTTATTATTTTTTTTAAATCGTCGTGTTACCAAAACGATAAAGTCATTAATAGTCGAACTTCACCAAACGCTATTATTGAGAAGCCTTACAATGAATCCTCTCTCTTCCACACTCTGGTTTTTTCGACTTTGTATGTATATCACCCAAAAATTTGTTCAAATACACACACAAATAATTCCATTTTTTTTACAAAAATTATATTCAGAGGTGGCTCAAGCCCCATGAAGTTTGAACACGTATTTTCCATAAGGAAAAAGGACGTGTTTGTAAATTTTATTTAGAATCATCAATATTAGCTGAATCAAGTTGAAACTCAACATTTATATTCACAATTAGCCATAGAATACGAATTATATATTACTTTTTAAATATCACCCGCATAAATGTGCTTTATAGGGTCCCAAAAAAAACCCATACCCATGTGCAAATTGACGGTCGGTCCAACTTTATGAGCCACTGGTCGGGCCAACCAAGCTAAACGATAACGGTCAACCGCCTTTGACTTCTCAAGGTCAGCCCGACATTTGATGCCATATATGGGCCATCTATTAAGATGATGTCGTCGGCCCGAACTTTGACAACATTGTGGGGTTGACTTTGATTTTTGAAGGTTCGTGCTACACAGGTTGAAATATACAAAATAGGTATTCAAGAAATAAATAATAATTGATTGCCAGTAGTTTGACTATAAATGTTAATGGTACTGTTGAGAATGAATACATATATTACATTTTTAAATATTATATTACAAATAAAATTTCTAACGCTACGGGGTTTCGAACCTACATCTATACCTGAATCTATCGCCTAGCAGTCTGGAGTCTTACCCATTACTCTAGACTTACAGAATTGAAAGTCAATAAAAAAAACATCCTCATAAGCCACAGCTCAAAGCAGTTGACATTAAACAATTTTTTAACTCTTTTTCCTCATCAATTTTTTTATTATTATGCAACATCATGTAGATGTAAAATAAATTAACTGTTAACGTTAATATAAATGAAATAATTTTTAAACAAATAATTTAAACCGATTAAAATTTTTAGGGATTCGTAGCCCCGGGCTGAAACCCTTAAATTTTTTTCTAAACCAATTTTTTTAACAACTTTTCAACAAATTTTTTTCAACATTTTTGTTTCAAGTATTTTTCAAAAATTTTTCTTCAAAGAATTTTTTTCTGACATTTTTTTTTTAAATTTCTTATCAAAAATTTTTTTTCAACCATTTTTTTCAAACATTTCTTTCAAACTTTTTTTAAGCAATTTTTTTCAAACATTTTTTTTTAATTGGCGCCCACTTTGACTAATTTTTCTTCGTGTAGTATTGTGTTTTTCGCGTTTTAGGCCATGTTACAACTTTTGATAACGAAATAAAATGTAACTTTAAATGAGCATCTAAAATTTGCATCGACGGAACTTAGAAATTTTATCGCGTACTGCGACAATTTTCTTAATAACAATTTTTTTTTAACTTGCGTGTAACGTTTTGCTTTTTACGTGTTTTAGACTATTTTAAAACGATTAAGAAGTACATCAGATGTAAATTTTTCGGAACATTTACAATTTATCATAAAGATGGAGCTTAGAATTTTGTTTCTTAAAAAAAGGAAGTGTCTACGTGTACGGAAATTTCGGTATGAATATGGATATATCTACACGAAAATCCAGCTATTCGTACCCAAATTTCGGTCGTTTTAAAATAATGAACCCAAGTATATCCGACGGCCGGCCCATATTTGGCCCGAGGTTTGACCGACCGTCGCTTCGGGTGCATCAAGGGATGACCATAAAACATTATGATGCAAAAACCGCATTTCTCAGTGGTAGATTACAGGAGACGGTCTATATGACGCAACCCGAAGGCTACATTTTACCATGAAGAGAGAACATGGTATGCAAACTAAATAAAAGTATTTATGGGTTAAAGCAGGCCACAAAAGCATGGAACGATCAATTGGATCATATTCTACTGAAATATGGGTTCCAAAAGAGTAAAGCAGATCCTTATTCGTATGTAAAGAAACTTGAAGATAGAATAATATATCTTATTGTATATGTGGATGATTTTTTGATCGCCGCGAAGAAAGACAAGGACAATAAAGATGTAGCTGACTCTTTGAGAAAACATTTCTAGTTAACGGATCTAGGAATTCTTCAATACTTTCTAGGAATTCAGGTGAAAAGAGAAGAAGGAATTTATAGCATCTCAAAAATACAGTTCAATGGGAAAGTGTTGAGAAACGTGGGATTGCAGGACGCGAAATCGTCGAATATTCCACTGGATCCAGGCTACATCAAGACGAGAGACGACCAGCAGCCAATGAAGAACAGCGAAAGACACCAGGTGTTAATTGATTCATTATTACATATTGCAGTAAACACTAGACCCGATATTGCAGCTAGCGTAACCATCCTGAGTCAACGCAATAAGCAACCTGCAGAAGTAGACTGAACCGAGGCAAAGAGAGTCGCTCGCTACCTGAAGGGAACAAAGAACAAGTGGCTGAGACTGAGCCTCGAATTAGATGACACAAATAAAGTTTTAATTGGATTTGCAGAAGCTAACTGGGCGGAAAATAAATCAGATAGTAAATCAAATTCTGGTTACATTTTCACACTTTTTGGAGGATCCATCAGCTGAGCTCGTAGAAAGCAAACTTGCGTTGCATTGTCATCTACCAAAGCAGAGTACATTGCTCTAGCGGAATCATGTCAGGAAGGAGTGTGGATTCGCCGTTTGTTAGAAGACAAAAGTTTCAGCCACCGGACCAAGCATATTGATACCAAATATCATTATCAAAAAGATTTAAACGACCGAGGAATTATGCAGTACGAGTACTAATCTACGGACGTGATGCCTGCCGATATGCTAACAAAGCCTTTAACAAAACTGAAGCTGCAGTTCATGCTGGAGAAATGTGGACTTCTGTATTAGCAACTTCGCAAATACCGTTGAGGAGGGGTGTTGGAGATTCAGCGCTATTTGCGATACTTCAAGGAAGCAGTGGAAGGGGCTGACCTCTTGACTAAGGACCTAAGGCCCTAAGACCTTCGTTCACAGCTTTGTATCTTTTCCTATTTTCAGTCTTTTAACAGTTTCCTTTTATTCAGTGTTCAATTCAGATTTATGCAGCTAAATTCCTTTTGTTCTTCAAACACTCAATCTTGTACCTTTTTTTACTAAAAATATATCAGATATTTACCTTACAATACAGTTTTGTTTCCTTGACTTTTATTTACGCTGCCCCGTAACTCTCAAATATCCAACAGTACAAGCCAATGTTATGCCGATGGTCCGGCCATCTTTTGCGCAGAGTCGGTCTGACCGTATTTTCGCGGTCTTTTTGAAACAACGAACCAGAGTTTATCCGACGGTCTGCTCATACTCGGGTCAAGGTTTGACCTACCGTCGGGTGCATCAAGGTGACTTGTGGCTAACCAACTGCTGTATCCAAAGTCAGACCGACTGCATTCTTGCGGTCGTACCGACCAATCTGCCACAGTTCATCCGATGGTTTTCCCAAATTTGGGACAGAATTGGGCCGACAATTCCGACAGTCGGTTTTTCACCCGCTGCCGATGTTGCCAACTTCGGTGGGACCAGGACAGCTTAAAAACACCTTAGTCGGCCCAACTCTGGTTACCGAAGGTCGGTTACCAAAGCAGGGCCGACATTGGGCCGTTGGTCAAGCTTTGGCATCCGACCGAATTTCGCACCTGGGAAGTGAAAGAGTGGGTTTTGCGAGTTTTTGGTGCTAATTATGATTTTTTTGCGGTTTTTTCAATTAGAGTGAGGTAATAGTTAATGCTAACAAACATAATTGTTGAAAAAATTTATTATTCTTGTTAATAATATTCTCTCTGAATAATGCTAGAAATTGCGGTTTTTTCTTAAATTTTCAACTTTTTGCCAACTTTTCAATTAGAGTGAGTTCGTTATTAATTAAATTTATTCAAAGTAATTGTTTGAACAAATTATTATTGTTTATAACTATTTTCTCCTATAGTAATGCTAGATAGTTGTGGTTTTTTTCTGAAATTTTAACACTTTTTTCCACTTTTCACTTAGTGAGGTAATAATTAATGCAAGTTAACAAACATAGTTGTTCAAAAAATGTATTAAAATTTATAACTATCTCCTCCTATAGTAATGATAGTTGCGGTTTTTTCTGAAATTTTTAAGTTTTTGTCTACCCTTCACTTAGTGAGGTAATAATTAATGCCAGTTAAGAAAAATTATTGTTTGAATATTTTATTATTGATAATACCTATTTTCGCAAAAATAATTCACTTGAAACAATACAATACTATATAAAAAATAATTCTTGTTGAGGCTCACTTATTATTTGTTCATGACTAAAAAGTTCAAGCAAACCTAAAAATTTAAGAAAAGAGCAACTTTCTAGCATTGCTCTAAGAAAAAATAGTTGTAAACAATAAGCTGCATCATTTATTACTTTACGAAGTGAAAAGTGGGTAAGAAGTTAAAAATTCAGGAAAAAACTACAAATTTATAGCATTATCCAAATTTAATATCATGTTTGATAATAATAAATTATTAAAACAATTAATTTTGTCAACTTCAATTAATTATTTACCTTACTCTACTTTGAAATTGGACAAAAAGTGGAAATTTAATAAAAGAGCTGCAATTTTCTAGCATTATTCGAAGAGAATATTATTAACAATAACAATTAATTGTTTAAACAATAATGTTTGTTAACATTAATAAAGTGTTACCTCACTCAATTGAAAATTGGACAAAAAGTGGAGAATTTTTTTAAAAACCGCGACTTTCTAACTCTATTAAGAGAAAACTGCTAAAAACAATAATAAATTGTTTAAACAATTCATTTGAACATCTAATTATCAGCATGTAACAGCATTTCATCTATTAGAAACAATATGCATTTGAAACCCTCAAAAAGCATAATTAGGGCCAAAAACTCGCAAAACCCATTTTTCACTTGTGGGGTTTTTATGGGACCCTATAAAACACACTTATAAGGATGATATTTAAAAAGTAATATTTCACTCGTATCCTATAGCTAATTGTAAAGAGAAATGTTGACTTTCAACTCGATTCACCTTATGTTGACGATTCTGAATAAAATTTACAAGAACGTCTTTTTTTCTTATGGGAATTACGTGTTAAACTTCATGGGGCTGGCGTAGAATATGTTTTTGGTCAATGGGCTGAGTGATTAAACATCAATTGAGTTATTTATATTCATTGAGATGTTAACTCCTAGGTTGTCTGTACATAGCTGACTGAGCGTCCATCCTTTGTACATTTTTGCATAACTTGATGGCGGTGGCAGCACCTACCAGACTGGATATTACATATATGACAACTGGAGCCACCTCTAAATATCATTTTTTTTAAAACAAAAAAAATTGATTTATTTTTTTGTTGATTTGGACAGATTTCCGGGTGATATGCATGCCACGCATTTCAGCTGTACTCCTTACAATGACTTCCTTGAACATTGTGAATGCTCCCTCTATATCTTTATTGTGTATTAGCGCCTCCCATATTGTCCTATCTAGATGTTCGTTTAGTTTATCTGCAGGTTCTATTCGCACTTCTGGTTTCTATAAATTCTCTACCTTAATTCGCTTCTTTTTCGTCGTTTCAATTCTCTTCTTTCGCCATCCAATGAACCTTTACAATGAACCTTTACAATGAACCCTTGTATCTCTTACTAGCTCTCTCAGTCTCTTATCCGCAACAATAAGGTCAATCATACTGTGGCTATCGCCTCTGCACCAGATGTACAAGTAAATAATTTTATGCATAAACCAATTAATTGTAATGAACAAGTCCTTTTCTAAACATAAGATAACCCATCTATCTCCGTTAACCATTCGTTTTCGGACCTCCAAAATTACCTAGCACCCTATCCCTACCCCCTCGTTGGACTCCAACTCATCCATTCATATTTCCTAGTAGAATGATTCTTTCTCCATGCTCGCATGTGCCTATAGTATCATTTCAAGTGCCCCAGAAGGAATCTTTTACTTCACTCATTTCACCGTCAACTGGGGCGTAACGTAGCACGCTATGATAAATAATCTTCTGATTCCCACTTTCATTCTGACCTACAACAATCTGGGGGATACAAATTTATGCCCCTTGACATGCTGTTCTGCTCTCTCTTTGATAATTAGACCGACGCCTTGGCTACTATGTGATTCACTATCTATTCCTGACCATGATTCGAGTCTGTGCTTAAACTCCCAATTTTCTATTACTCTACTGTCTCATCCGTTTTTCTTTGTTTTAGGTACACATAAAATATCTAGCTTCCTTACGTGCATTATTTCTCATAATTATCATTCATTAAGGTAATTCACCCCTCTACTCTATTGTTTGTATTATTCATTGTTTAAAATATACGTCCAACTGCCAACTTGATACAGGAAATGTATTTTGCGCGTAAAAGTCTTGACCAGAATAATTAGCCGAGTCTTCGTAAGATGGTGAGTCCAAAATAATTATCCAAGCCATCGTGAGTTGGAGAGTCCAGTTAGAACGTAAATTCCACCCCTCTTCGGTCAATGGAGGGAATTGGCGGTCCGAAAATTCAGAAAGTAATTTGATTTGTAGAAAACTTGTTACTCGGGGGTTGTCAGAGTCGCTGATCTTAAATACGAAATCTAAATTTGAATAGACTCGGACCTGGATTTACTTAACTCGGATTTAATAATTCCGAGAATTGATGCCGCGTCGATTTCGGGCTGAGAGTGGAGCCCTCGGCGGCGAGAGAGGGTGTTCAAAGAAGCGTGAAACACCAGCAGCGCAGCGTAGCGGAATGGTGCAGTGCGCGGGTACACACTCACGTATATTTCTTAATATTATGCATTCCGATTGGAAACGGTTCACACAGCTCTGACTGTTTACGTCTGGAGGCCGTGGAGATAGCTTCAATGCAAATTTCAGGCCAGCCCGAATTATATACAATCCAGGTTCCAGTTTATTCTAAATGGCACATCAAAGATGCCGGTCTGAAAATTCAAAAAGTGATTTGATTTGCATAAAACTTGATACTTAAGGGTTTTCGAAGTCGCTAATGTTGCATACGAAATCAAAATTCGAAATGACGGACTTCAGACTCATAATCAGCGATTCAAAAACCCTCACATACCGAGTTTAGATCCAATTGGTCAATTCTTAGGTCTTCGTAGCCCCGGGCTATTATAGTTGCGTTTAGATGTACGACCATCCGTCCGTCTGTCGTACCTTTTTCCCACGTAAACGAAAAGTTTCGCACCCTAAAAGGGCATAAGCGCGAAAGTTTGGAATTGTAAAAGGGCTTTAGCGCCAAAGTATGGCAAATCAAAAGGGCATAAGTGTCCAAATTTGTAACTCTAAAAGGACATAAGCGCAAAGTTTGGAATTCCAAAAGTACTTAAGAGCCAAACTTTAGCACAACAAAAGGGCATGAGTTCCAAAGTTTGGAACTTCAAAAAGGTATAAGTGCCAAACTTCGGTATTCCAAAAGGGCAAGAGCGTCAAAGTTTAGAATTTTAGAAGGGCATAAGCGCCAAAGTTTGGACCTTCTAAAGGCATGAGTGCCAATGTTTGGCACTTCAAAAGGGCATAAGCGCCAAAGTTTGGAATTCCAGAAGGGCTTTAGCGCCAAATTATGGCACATCAAAAGGTAAGTATCAAAATTCGAACTCCAAAAGGGCGTAGGCGTCAAAATTTTGGATTCCAAAAGGGTTTTAGCGCCAAATTATGGCACATTAAAAGGTAAGTATCAAAATTTCGAACTCCAAAAGGGCATAAGCGTCAAAATTTTGAATTCCAAAAGGGCTTAAGCGCCAAACTTCGGTTATCCAAAAGGGCAACAGAGTCAAAGTTTTAAACTTTAAAAGGACACAAACATCTAATTTTGGAACTCATAAAGGGCATTAGTGCCAATGTTTGAAACACCAAAAGGGCATAAGCGCCAAAGTGTGGAATTAACGTGATTTCAGCATATTAATTTATGTACCTTATCTCGAGCCTTATCTAGATGTATATCAACACTCTCCTGAAAAAAATGTGCAGACGAAATAGGCCTACAAATTCTTTAATAACCTCCAACTGGCTAAAAAATTGTATTAATTATTTAAAATATGTATTCAATTTAAAAAATCTGGAATGTAAAATTGACCATCTGGGTTTGTACATTTCATTTTTCTCCTTATATTTTAAAGAAAATATCATTTTATCTTTGTATCTTTTTGTGATTATAAATAAAATTGATTAATGTCATAAAATATTCAACAATAAGAACTGTTGCATATACCTTATATTAATAACAAAATGGAGTTGCACCATGTAGCTTCATATTTTTGTAATGAAACAAATTTATTAAATCAGTAAGAAAACTTGCATTGAAAACGTTTTTTAATCCATAAAATAAGATAAGAAATGATAAAAAAGAGTTTTATTAGATAAACGCATACGTGCCAAAATAAAGTTATGAATCGTCACGTACGTATATATTTGATCCATTTCTAACATTTTCGAGGAAAGTAAATAAAGTCTGGCCATTTTATAGCAATAAAAGTAAGCTTGACGCACTGCTTTTTCGATACTGTAATGCGATAAAGCAGCGCGTAAAGCCTTTTTATATTGCTATAAAATAAGCAGACTTTATTCACTTTCCTTCAGAATATATACCACCTATCTCGCACGGTCGAGAAACGTGATTAGCTAGAAAAATGAAAATTTTTATTTGTACTCTGCTCTTCACTGTTACGATATTTCTTCATTCTGTTCGTAAGTAGAATATAATACCAAATCAATCATGCATTCAAATATATATATATATATACATATATATATATATATATACGGCAAACATCACGGGTTCTGTTCCAAGAACCCGCAGAGAATAATGAACCAGTTCTAGGTCCTATTAACCGGCCTGATCCGGTGTTCATTCCAACGGTTCCAAGCGTTCCGACGCCGAAGACAAATGCGGCAGCCAAAAGCCGAAGCAAACCCTTCTTTGACTTTGCGCTAAAATCTGGAACTTTTCCGAATATCTGGAAAGCTACACAAATATGTCTTATCATGAAAACCGGAGATGCTTCTGATGTAAAAAACTGCAGACCTATATCGATTTGCCATACTTAGTAAAAAGTTTATTGAGATCGTATCTGTCTGAACGATAAAATGGGGCTGTATATACATCTGGAGTTCCTCAACTTTTAAATCTTGGTCCATTATTGTTCATTATATTTGTAAACGATATCTTCTTGGACTTACTTTGGTGCTACTTTATTTATGCTGATGATATTGAATTATATTATCCTGTATCTAGCGTCAATTAGAGTCTTGAAAATAAATCATTAAAAAACAATTAGTTCCGAATTTTGCATCACGCTGTTTAAAGTCCACTCACTTTAATGTAATGTGCACAATTAATAATTTAAAAATCAATGTCACGTTCACATAATAGAAAGTCAACGATACAAAAACTACGCGAAAATTAGACGGAATCATAACATATCGGCTAATAGCTGATGGAAAAAATATATTCCATTTTACATTTTATTTGTTTTTTTTTCGTATCTGGTCCTAGATGTATCTACTGGATGCCAGCAACTCACAGGAATAGTTATTATTATTATTATCAGTGAAATAACGTCGCTTTAGATTTAGACTCACGTTTAGACTATCGTCGCTCGCAAATCGCTTCGCTTACGCCCTCATACGGTTTACATTAAAGTCAAGTCTCGAGCAATACAACATCATTTTAAATCCCAATTCTACATTTGGCTATTCTAAATTATCATACGCCTCGTATGGCACATACTACAAATATTACATTCATTCTACACATTCACATCATAAGTATCATTAGATTTTGCGCGCTCAACCCTACACGGACCGTAAAACTTTGCCTTTATTGTTCGAGCGAGTCCTAATTGGGTGCGTTCGATCGTGACCAGATCTCCCTCTTTATAATGAGTAGCTTTACGCTGTTTAAGATTGTAACTGCGACGATTTTCTGCTCAGACCTTCATGATTTATTCCTTTGCCTTCTTCTGGAGATCTTCCCGATTTTCTTCAAATCCTGTTTGAATTTCCTCTTCCAGAAGTTGTTTTAACATTTGATCTTCTTCTGGTCTCATCTGGACACCAAAGAGAAATTCAGAAGGAGTCATGCCAATGCTTTTCTGCAATGTTGAGTTTAATCCCAGATGGAGAAGTTCGATATAACACTGCTACCTAGATGGATCGTCTATTTTTAGTTTTGCTAACTCTAGAATTATAGTCCTGTTCAACCTTTCCACTTGACAATTTGATGTTGGAATTCCTGTCGTTACGGCTAAATGTTTAATTCCTGGCTTCTCAGAGCAAGAATTAAACTCGTCTCTGGTAAAAGCTGATCCTTTATCTAAGATAATCAAGGACGGATTACCCAAAATGACCTTTTGACCCTCCAATTTTTTGAGCACTTCTCTCGCTGCTGTCGATTTCGTTATGTACATCCAGGTGAACTTCGTGAATCCATCGGTGACAGCCAAAACATGATGATATCGTTTACTCGTACTCTAATGGTCCTAGGTGGTCAATGTGATCCGTATGTAGTAGTATGCTATCTTTTGTCAAAGGCTGCAGATAACCCTCCTGTTTTCCTTGTTTCTTGATCCCAAGGATGCATTTGAGAGAGTTAAAAATTACCTTTTCTATATTTTGTTTGAGGTTTGGAATATAATATTCCTGCTTAATAAGTTCTTCGGTTTTCTTGGTAGCAAAGTGACCTCGTTCATGAGCAATTCAGATTATCTCACTCTGCATCGAATCTGGAACGACAACCACATCTCAACCTTCCTGCTAAGCATAGAGTAGACTATTCTGGACAAAGAAGTTTGGTAGGGCTTCTCCTTCAAGATCTCTAAAATCAAGAGAATTTCGTTGTCATCATCTTGAGCTCTTTTTATCCGTGAATGATGTCCTCTACTATGGCACACATGGCCGGATAATGACTTAGGGCATCCACATGTTTTATCCTATCGCTTGATTGATACTCGATTTGGTATTTAAACGTTTCTCATTCCACAGCGCATCCTACTATTTTGTGAGAAATATATTTCTTATCCATTGTCCTCTATGATGTCTGGCAATCTGTAATTGTTTTAAACTCTCTACCGAGAAGATACACTCGAGACTTACGTAGTGCTACAACTACTGCTAGCATCTCCAACTCATAGCTAGAATTTTGCTTTTTAACTGGTGTCATCTTTCGGCTTATGTGACATACCGGATGTATCTGGCAATCTTCTGGAGATCTTTGAAATAGTATAGCTCCATAGCCTTCTCTGCTTGCATCCGTATGAAGCTCAGTTTCATACTTTAATTTTTGGAAAGCCTTAGTCTCTTCTTCTCTAAAACGGAATGGTTTGTCCTTCTGTAACAGCTCTGTCAAAGATCTGAATATTAATGCATAGTCGTGTTGGTTTTTATCTTTAATTCTCAATCAGAGGTTAGCCCTTAAAACCTCAATTCGATTAATTTTTATAATCAACCTTCTCATGCTCATTGACACGCACTTGTTATACAATATATAAATCACCTGTTTCAATTCTTCATAAAAAACGACGATCCTCAAAAGCACACTGATTTGGTGCTGTTTAAGTTGCAACAAAAATGAGACAGCGGATAATGAGAGAGCATCTATGTTCATTTTTTAGTTTCACACTTGGAGTATTCTTATTTTGAGAAAAAACAAGTATTATTCAGAGTGCATAATAAATGAGCTGCAACAAAAATTATCCCGCTTTTCCCCTGTACTTTCGTTGATCAGGTTATAAATTAATAATAAAAACTCCCATAAAAAATCATCTAGTGCCCTAATGTGCAATTTTTTAATTTTAAGGAACACATGCTTCTTGATTATAGTACTGACTATAATAAATCAGTATATGCGCTTTACTATAAGAAAATTGTACATTGTAAAAAACATGTACTCACCGAATATAATTATTGAGTATACGTTCTTTTGCGTTAGAAAATTGCACACAAGGATACTAGATGATTGTCGAAATGATTTTTCATTCATAATTAAAAGTCGATTCAACGAAAGTATCTGAAACAAGTGATACATGGACAAAGTAAATTCTACCATTTAAGCAAAATATTTCATTTAACAAACAAAAAATGTATCTTTATTTAGTAATCGGTGTAAAAAGTCCTCTCTATCTTGCTCTTTTTCTTTTAGGGATAAATATCGGCCTTTTCTTGTCTGTTCTATACCATGTGTGTACGAAATGAATTCTACTTTGATGTTACAGGTTCGACCACGACATAGCGTACACTGTATGTAATATCCTGGAGGATACTGTAATATAAAAGTATATATGTATATGGTATACATTAGGGAGGTTTGAAAAAAAAACAATGTTTTATCTGTTCGTCGTATATTTGCTGATGATACACGTGATCAAAATGCATGTAATATACGTACTCGCAATACCACATATCGTCAACAAATGGATACCATAGTTGAACATTATTTTCGGCTTCTTCTGCTAGACCTAAGTTTACTCATCCAACGCTCCCTCCGAGCACGACTGATGGGAGTGGCGTCAGCTGTATGATGACTATGTCTGTCATCTGATTCCAGGCTTTTGGTATTAATAATTCTTAGCCCCTGCATATGGCCGCTGAAATCTTGAATGGTATGTGGTCGACGGGATCTGCCCTGTGATTCCTGGCTTCGGGTATTAATTCTGAACCTATGCGTATTGTCATTCGAATTTTGATTCATATTTCGACGACCGCGTCTGTCTTCTAATTCCTGTTTATGGATATTAAGTCTGAGCCCCTCCATATAGCCGCTTAAAGATTCGTTTATATTTTGATGAGCGTTTTGAGCACGGATATTCCTTCCACGCGCACGCCTATAGGCTTCTAATTCTTGATCTACACGCTGACTGATTATTTGCTCTTGTCTTAGTCGTTCAGCTTCCCGAGCGGCCCCTAGTTCTGGTCGAGCTTCCGCTTGAGCTGCCATAAAAGCGGCATTTCGAGCTCCATACATATTGCGCATATGTTCTAAATTTCTAAGTTCATAAATAGATTCGATATCAGCAGCTTCCTTAATGTCATTGAAAAGATACAGGTCTGGATTTCTAATGTATAATAGAGTCTCAGGTTGCGGAGTCAAAGGTTTATTAAAATCATGTAATACTTCAGTCCTGTAATTCAGTACCCTCCTTTGAGCACCCAGATAAACATCTCTTCGCTGTAAAAAAGGTACTATTTCAGAACTCATTTCCAGTACGAAAGTAAGACTTAGAATAAAAGTTTTGTATGGTAATAAAATAAGGCAATTGGTGGGAACCAGCATTAATGAGAAATACTTTATTTCTTGTAGCTAGTTACTTTTTTTTATAGTGATACTAGTAACGAAGATATTTTTGTAAATAAGTAACGAATAGGTAACTAGTTCCATTTTTTCAGTTACAGTAACTAAAATATCTTGACTTTTTTAGCCAATTCCGTAATATACTTCACCCTTTCCTAAAAACTATAGGGAAAATTCAGTATACATGTACAATTATTTTAATTTAACAATGTGCTACTGTGCGATGATGTACGTTCAAGTGAATGACAAATTATAACAACTTTTTATTTTCGAGGGGGAAAGCGATTTCGAAAAAATGCCCTGGGGTTGTGAGGGTGATAGCTTTTAAAATTTTTTATTAGAACCTACATTTTTCATTTCACATCAAGATTCTCCATTAAAAAATTCGTAAGTTTTATTAGAACAAAATTTTTGATTCACGCCAGATGGCGAAGCATTTGAGAAAATGACATATTTGACTATTCCAGGAATGCGCTTCCAAATTAAAGATGAAAAAGATGTGTTATAAATGGTTTCAAGAATGGTTCTATTAGGCTTTCGAAAACAAATATTCTTTTTCATATATTTTTCTAATAGGTTCTATTTAGAATTAATGAGGTATTTATTTACTCTTATTGTTACAAAACTTGCTTCTGCGAAAGGCTGTACAAGGATTGTTAGCGGATAATCAGAATTAAATTATTTGAAATCAAATTCAAAGTGAGGCCTTTAAAGTGGCTCTATTAGGTAACACATTGCAAGTACCGGAAGCACAACACATCAGATCCTAATCAGATCCAATTAGAAAGTCCCTATTTTTCCCATAGAAATTCACATAGAAACCTAGAAAAAAAAACCCGCTTGCATAATTAATAGAACCTAATACAAACTACGATCTATTAGCTTTTTATTGTGATTCAATAAGGCAGTTTTAATAGGGTTGTCTGTTCTCTTCGGGGTGCTTTTTCGTTAAATCACGTTGCCTCTCACCATCGAGGTGCTTGTTTTCGGCGAGTCCCTTCGCATCTTACAATCGGTAAACATTTCACATTAAGAGGGATGATATTTATTACGTTTTAATACCTTCCAAACTTGTACACTCTCGTCCGTGGTGAGGCCAAGTAAATGGCAATACAATGACACCCAATGAAATCCAAACAAACGTAAGCAGCATAACTAAATAGACAAAATCATAGAAACTTAGACACCCAATTCAACGCAAATGAACATATCTAACAAGATAACAAATCTAACCCAAACGAACGTAAGCAAGACGACGAAACTAAACAAACCAATCCTTGCGAACCAACCCTAGGAACACGACCGCTTGTCTTTTTTATCTTTTGTTCGAAAGCACTTTCCTCGAATAGTCAACAATGGCATTATTCGCAAATGCATCGCTATCTGGCGCGAATCGAAATTTGTCTTCCGACGGGCTGTGGTTGGAGGAGAGGCTTAAGCATGTGGGACATGGGGGTCGAAAGGACCTCGGCCTGCATGCGTATGGATATGAATGAAAGGATCCCTATGAACGTGCTCACCTGGGTGAGATGATAGGATACCTATAAACGGGCTCTACTGGTATGTATGATTGTAATAAGGTAGAAGGGTGAAAGAGCCCAGATCACACGGGTCGAGATCCCTCCCGGACCGATATCTGGTTTTGGAATCGGGACTTGAATAACCTACAGCCTGCACAGCGACCAAGAAACAGCCGTCCGTTGGTATGATGCAGTTTGGCACCTAGGGGTACGAAGGTACCCTAACGGCTTCTCGGGGACATCGGACGACCTCCCTGAGTAATTAGTCTTACCCCTGCATGCGGGGCCCTGCAGGAGCAGACCTTTTATTGCCTTAGCTGCTCGTGGGATTAAAATGAAGCCCGCAAAATCAAAACAAAATTCGAAAGAAAGTGGAAGGGTGGTGGCAGAGGGAGGAGAGGGGTTGGGCTCGAACGGGTCTAACATAACCCTTTTCTTCCAATCTGTGGCGGCTGTACCTCCAGATCCCCGGGAGTGGAGGGATTAACGGTCCCTCTCAATAAGGCTATGCAAACGAGAGCGACCAATGAATTCCTAAAAAAAACGAAGGCTTCATCGGTTCCTAGAAAAGGAAACTGAGAAGGCCAGTGCAGCAGGCTAGTAGAGCAGCTGCGAGGGCTGGGACATCGGCAACTACAACGCGGACAATCAGCAATAAGGCCCAGGAGACAGTAAGGGCCTCAAGGGACACCCCACCGGGGGTGGGGGCTACGCCTATAAAGAGGCTTAAGACAGCCCAGCCGTCGGTGAACAGAAAATCGGCGGGGGCTGGACTGACAGCGGCTAAAGCTTGGTTACGTAGTACAGTGGCCGAGACAAGACCCTGGAAAGATGCAAATCTCAAAGTAGGTAGAGTCAAGTTGCTCGAAAAGATGATAATGGCTACGGCGTGGTTTCTAGGTGAGCTAGAAGACCTGTTTGTGCTCCTTCGGCGTTTGGAGGGATTTAACCTCTCACTAAGAGTAGCGTCCTGGGAAATTGTCAGGCACGGTCGGCCTCAAGTAGAAGACACAGCGGGAGATACCAAGGAACTCCTAGTCATTTCCATCTCATCATCAAGGCCCAGTGATGAGGACAACTGATTTACAGATGGCTCCAGGAACAAGATGAAAGAAGGAGCCGGCGTATATCGTAGAAGGAGTGAAATAGGCTTCACAATCCTGATGGGGTCCTACGCCACAGTCCCACAGTCTGAGAATGTGTCCAAGTTCCAGTGCGCCTACAAGGCACATGAGTATAGTAACAAAAGAAACATCCATATCTTCTCAGACAGCAGGGCTGCTATAATGGCCCTGAATGGACACAGTGGCATCAAAGGCAATGAGATCGGATAGGCTAGCAAAATTAGAAGCAAGAGAAAACTTCATTGGACTCGAGCTAGTTGTAGGAATTTCCAGTAGGCTAGTCACTGAAGAAATCAACAGTTGGGTGACCGAGAAACATCAGAATGAGTAGGGATTGTGTAGTGGCTGCATACCGGCTAAAACACTCATGGTTTTAAAGTTAAACTCTGATCGAGCAAAGAAAATACTCAAGCTCGGGAGGAACGAAGTCAAAGTTCAAACAGAAATGTTCATACGACATGGAAACATTGGATATCACAGACTTAAGATAGGGCTTGCAGAAAGTCCCCTCTGTTGCCTGTGTGGCAGGGATGATGAGACAACTACTTATATCCTTTGCCACTGTCCCGCGATTGTGGAGAAAGGTCTAGCACTCATGGGCAGTAACTGCATCAGTGAGTCAGAAATATCGGCCAATAGCGTGGCTGATTTCATTTGCGTATGGAGAAGGCTTGGGGGACATACTTGGGCTCAAAAGGGGACGCAACGGTATCAACTAAGCATCAGGGACTCTCGCGGTCTCAACCCAGGAAATAATAATAATAATACGTATTTTTTATGGAAAATCGAAATCTGCAACAAAAAATATAGATTCCTATTTGAAATTTCAATGCCACCCCCTCCCGTCACCAGGGGGTAAGGTAAATTTTTGATGAATTTTTTGAATAAAAAGTTTTATTACGGACATTTTTTCGTTAGATGCGTAGCTCTTAAGATATTTCGATGTCTCAAGATGAAAAACCCTGTATAACAATGATTTTCCTATAATATATTTCTTATAATTTTTCAGAGATTCTAGAAAAATCATTACAGAGAATCAGTATAATAAAATCAGTATATAAATAAATAAAGTTAAAATATTGAGAGGATTAATACGAAAAATAAAGGAACTATAATCAAACCAAGAATTTATTTATTTACGCTGGATTGCAAATTATTGCATAGGATTCCACAAAATTAAAAGTATTGTATTGAACCTCCAAGTACTTCAAGGCATTTCAAATATTTTCATGGGTTTGAACAAGTTTTTTTTTTAAGAACCTTAATTGATGATTCGAAAAATGATGCAGAAGAAATTTCAAATGATTTCTACTTATTTTAATGAATTTTTACACTTTTTAAAGATTTTAAGAGATTTTGAAGGATTTTTAGCGAACTTAAGGGGATACATTGAATTTAATTTTAATGGAATTCAACAATGTCAAGGTACATGAAAGAATCAAAATAACTTCAGAGAATTTCAACTATGTAAACTTATTTTAAAAGATCCCAAAGAATTTAAAGCGATTGAAAAAAAATTAAGGAATTCAAAGAATTGTGTAGGATTATCAAAGATTTATTGAATTTACTCGCCCGGCTAAAGTCTAGATTTCTCGGAAATTCCATAACAGACATTTGTTGTTTACCCTATAAAGATACACGTACCATACTTGTCGCATAATGACTTAAGGGATTTCAAAGAATTTCCTATGATTTCCAAATATTTCAAGCAATTTTAGAGAACATCACAAGCTTTATATTTATTTATAGCTATTTCGAACATTTTAATTGACTTCTATCGATCCTAGCAGATTACAAGAGATCCAGAGGATTTTTATTGATCCTAATTAAATTTAAAGCGATTTTAAAAACATTAAGTGAATTCACATATTTTTGCTGCGTAGAGTTTATTTCCGCATAATCCCTACTTGTTTAGTTCCATATGAGATTATAAGTTGTCTAAAGTGAATCGTTCCTTTACAGTTTGTTTACATTTCACATTAATACCTTGAATATTCATTCACGGTTTATAATGATAACGACAATTTAATTATTATTATTATTATTATTATTATATATTATATAACCAAATATATGATTAACATTTTTATTATTTTTCTGACTAAATGAAATTCCTAAATTTATAAGAACATGTATGAGGAAAAAAATGTCATACCATGAATAACATTACTTGATATTTTTTTATCAAATTTGCTTATAACAAGTAAATGGAATAATAAGAAAATTATTTGCAATCTGTAAGACCAAATAAAATGATTTAAGACGATGTGAAATATAGCTAAACCGTTATTAAGCATTACAAAATCGTAAATAAAAATTTTACTTTTGTCATAATTGGACTCAAAATTTTTTAAATAAAGAAACGAAAAAGACAAAAGTTTCGAGCTAGGGGCTCTTCAGAATTCAATGCATATTAATTGAAAAAAAAATGGAAAGTTTGACCAAAATTGAGAGAACTACACTTTTTGAACGAAAAAGGTGCAATGAGGTTGTTTGGCAAATATTACTCCATGAAGAATTGGTTCCTAATCAAAATTTTGATAAAGAGGCTATGCCAAAGTATGCTGAAGGATCGTACTTTTTCAATTAATTCGTTTTTATAGAATCTAAATTTTTGTATATCATAGTGCATAAATTATATTCCCGCTGTAAGCTTTTACAAAAACCTTGTCTAATAACAATATATTTCCCAGTTTCCACTGTTGACGTGAAATTGAAAAAATATATTATTGAAAAAAAATGCGAGTTCAAATCGTATTGAACTCGAAAAAGGGCAGATTGAGCGACAGAGCTTTCGAGCAATTCTTGATGTGAAAAATAAAAAAAGTAATAATACATATAGAAATGAGCCTTCTGTTCAATTTCTTCAAAATTGAACTAGAGGGCCGATGACGATAATGGAACACAGTTACAAGACTTGATAATATGCAGTCGCAGACAATTGTGCAGGGATGGTAAATGCTATTTTAGTCTTTTTTTAATTTTTTGGGGAAAATTGCTTAAAATATACTATACGAACATTTGGTAAGGATACACTTTTATATATTTCAGAAAGTAGAACAATTTAAAATTGTAAACTGCTATTAATATTTTGCGTCGCTTTCGAGAAAAATGAGATTTTTAATCGTTAAAAATTATGTTTCTTCAATTTTATAAATACACTGAAACCTGGAATTAGGATTAAGAAGCATGAGCCTACAACATATATTTTGTTCATGAAAATCAGTGAAGGCGTTTTCGAGAAAAAATGCTTTTTCGATTTTTCCTTCCCGCTCCATAACTACCAAAAAAATTAATTTTCAGGGTTATTATTAAGAGAAATTTTATCACGCATGAATGCGAACTTATGACACGAAGTTCATTATAATACTTGTTGTGGCAGATTTTGCATGCTTACCCGGCTAGGCCCTTTACAAACACTTTGTTTTTCATGGGAAATAAGTGTTAAACTTCATGGGGCTTGCGCCACCTCTTAATACATTTTTCTTTCAAGACAAAAACAGTGGATTTATTTTTGTGTGGATTGGAAAAAATTTCCGGGCTATATTTATGAAAATTCGAAAACAATTTGTTAGACCACTCTAGGGTGCATGTAGTTTAAGATGATAACGCATCTATCGAGAAGTACTATAATCAATCTTTAATATTTATCATATGCTACTTGAGTGCAGCGAAAACAATACATTTTCCCAACGCCGTGGACAAAATGCGATTTCACTAACTCCTCGATATGTCAAGACTCGCTTTTCTCCAAGTTGTTGAAGAAAATATAGTACTCAGCTGGTTCAGACGAGCTTTCCTAACTCATGCGATTGCAAAACTTGCCGTCGGCTCGCGTTGCAAACTTTAAATTCGTTAAAAAAGCTCCTTCTGCACTCGCTGAGAAATATACTAGTTTCTATTGCATTAAAAATGTCTAGTTTCGTGTCTACGAAGCAGCATTCGCGGGCGATATAAAAAATAGCTTGATGAGTTTTACCAGATTTACCAGTAAAGTCCACCGAAGTCATCCCGAAATCGGTGATAAATTCCTGTTCCAGTGTACCTTTTAAAAAGTAACACACCTATTACTAGATCACAGTGTCATTTTTTTATGCATTAAAAAGAACAGAATGAAGTGGTTCTGTTTAAAAGCAGGACTAGCAAAAAATTACCCCATAAAGAAAGAGAGCTCTACTTTTTATAAGTGTACTTACATTATTGTGATAAGCAAAGTAACTAATTAGAGTTAGCCAATCATCGGGATGAAGTTTTTCAGGCCACAAATCGTACATTCCGTCAGAAGGCCTTCTATATAGCTGTAGTATAGTAAATGGCTCTCCATTGTATTCGCAATCACGAGTTAGTTGTATATCATTTCGGTATTTTCCGAGAAAGCTTCCATCTACCCGTATTTCTTCACCACCTGGAGGAACTTTGAGTCCTTCTATGCGGGGTATTGGAAGGTTGGCATAACGTGAACTTGAAGAAGCTCCTTGGCTGATTCTTGATTGTGAACTTAATTCTGTGAAAATACAACAGAAATATATCAAGTTTAATGGGACAAAAATTTTGCATTTTATTTGTGTCACTTGCTAATTTATTAAACAGATTAAGATTTGTGAATAAATTAGGTAAAGCTTTTGGGTTGTTAATATACCCCCCACGGTACATCAACGATTAAAAAAAATATGTATAGTGCTAAGGTACATGTATAAAACCACTTCTTACGTAACATATTTTGAAGTAAACAGCTGATTGGAAACGCAATCTAGTGCTTACTGTAGTACCTAGTACATTAAACATGAAAAAATGTATGTTACTTTATTGATAATTGTAACAGTATTACTTATAATTTAACTAATGATATTAGGAGCACCTAGCTGTAAAATTGATGTATTTTGCGAAAAATTTACCTTTTTTTGTCAAAAACAAAATTTTTTGTTAAAAATGCAACTTGCTTGCTAAAAAACTAATAAGTTTTAGTTTCAACTTAAAGTATTTTACTTAGAATTCGTATTTTGGGCGAAATTAAACTGCTTTTGTTAATAAATGAAAATATTTTTGGTTCCAATATCAACAAATACATTTTTTGTTGGAAATTAAGTTTTCTAGGTTGAAAATTAAACTACTTGATTGAAAGTTAAACTACTTTATCAACCATCAATTTTGTTGGTTGAAGACTATTGCTTTCCGTCGAGAATTCGTTTTTGGTTAAAAATTAATTTTGTGAAGTGAAAATTAAGTTTTTGCTTAACATTCATATTTTTGGGTTGAAAATTCGACTTTTTTGAAAAAAAAATTTTTTTGCTTAAAAATTCAACAGTTTGGTCTTTATTAGTACAAAATTTATCTTCTTGTTTGAAAATTCAATTTTTCGGTTAAAAATTTAATTATTCAAGATTTTGGATGACTTTTTTTTATTATTCATTGTCAAATCTTTCTTGGTTCAAAATTCGACTTTCGTTGAAAATTTGACTTCTGAATTTGAGTGATTTGGGTGGGGGTGGGAATGAACCCCTGTAAGTATCCACAGAAAAAATGATTGTCCAAACCGCTACCACTTTCTAATATCTATGTTTCGGGGATAGGAAGGCACCCATGTGAGAAGCCACAGAAAAAATGTTTGTCAAATTCTCACCCCTTTCCAACATCTTTCGGGCGGCGGGGCGGAATTGCACCCCTGTGAGTGGTCTAAAAAAAATCATGTTGTTTAAACACCTACCCCTTTTCAACACTTCACGATCCGTACGAGTATGAACACTCTGACATACCTATAAAAGCAGAAGGACCCGTGACCCGTTGATTTTTCTTCTGGTCCAATATCATTCGTGAAATTCAATATTACCGTATGGGATACCGTAGTCGTTGACTTCGTCAGGCCTTGCCTCGCCCAAGACAAGGTAACAAGTACATCATTGTAGGGAAAGACATTTTTATTCGATAATGGAGGCTTTTTCACTTCTTGTCTGGATAGCCGAGAATGGCGAACGTTGGAGTAACGAGCTTTAGATGACACCAGTGTACCGTCCACGTAAAAACCCAACTGAACAGCGAAACCAGGAGATCAAAAAGGTCCTCAGATGTTGCCTCTATCGTAAAAGACAAGGAATAAGGGATATATAACTTCCTGAGCTCTTATTCTCTCTCGAAAGATGCAAAAAGCAGCTACCTGAATCATCCCGAGCTACCTGCTTCTCGAAAGGACCACTGATCGACCATTTGCTCAACAGCAAACGGGTGATCAACCGCAACCTATGCTCCACGCTTTAACGTCATAGATTGGTTGTATATAGACAGCCACGAACTTTCTGAAAATTCGAAGCGCCTTAACGCCAAACTCCGTCAATTTAAAACATAAGACTATCAAATCTCCAAACATATTTTTGCACATATACACTGGGTCCTCAAGGATAAGTCTCCATAGAAAGTTCATAGTGACACTTTATTTTTCTGCGCCAATACACACAGTTCCAGTGCAGGAATCCGGTGAAACCGCATCAATATAATAATTAAATATTTTCATTTAAAAAAAAACATGTTATATGTTTAAAGCTTCCAAAATTATTGCTTGAATTTAAAATGACAATAGTTGAAAAATAGATATTTCTGGATAAAATTTTGTCCAGTTATTTTAACTTTTAATTCAAACAATAATTTTAGAAACATTAAAAATATCTTTTTTCATAAAACTATTTGATTATGTTTGTGACAAATAAATAATAATAATAAAAAAGTTGTTTTCAATTATTTAATTTCGGTAATTCTCTAGTTCGAATGGGATGACTGAAAAATTCCAAAAAATAAAATTCTCTACACTATAAATTCTCGAACAATAAAATTCCCAAATAATAAAATTTTCGAATCACGAAATTCGCAAATTAGACAATTCCCCATAGTAGTAGTAGTAGTAGTGCTTTATTTGTTTGAGAATCATCTGATTCATACAAATAGGTTACAGTTCCACACTAAAACTAACTGGTATTCTAATAAATGAAAATAAAAAAAAAATGGAGTGCCCAGGTAGATATAACTTTTGATAATATCAATCTCGGAGGTCCCGTACATAAAAGGTGGGTATTTTTTATCATGCCCATGACCTCCCTTGCTGTAGATTACTATTTTTGTTTTGTCTATGTTCACTTCGAGCTTATTCATCCTACAGTAATCCAATAATCCTTCAAGAATCTTACGCATTCCAACCAAAGAATCCGCAAAGAAAGCCAGATCGTCGGCGTAAGCCAGGAGCAATATTTCCAACGAATGGTCTATTGATACACCTCTGATAACTCTGGCATACACAAAATCTTGTAAATCAGCAATTAAACATGGAAACATTGTCGGACTTAAAACCTCCCCCTGCTTGACTCCTTTCGTTACATCTACCGATCCAGAGATGCCCTCATTTCCCTTGATCAATATATTAGCTTTAGAGTAGAAATCTATTACCATTCTAATGATTCTCTAACTTTTTCAAAACTTCTAAATATATTTTTTAATGATTCGGATTTTACATAATTTTTTTTCAATCCTGCAAAATTTAAAAATCACCTTAAAATTTTCCCGATTCCTTTTCAAGAATTTTTTAGATTTTTTGAATTGCTCAGAGGTCTTTTTAAATATTTTCTGAAAACTAATTTTTTTTAAATAAAAGACTATTTCAAATTTTCCTAGGAATCCTAAGAAAAATTTGTTTCAAATTTTACAATTACTTCAAACATTTTTTTCAAAACTTCTAAATATAATTTTGAACGATTTAAGTCTTACATCATTTTTGTTTAAATTTTGCAAAATTAAAAAAATTACCTTAAACTCTTCCCGATTTCTTTTCGATAATTTTGTAGATCTTTTGAAATGTTTAGAAGTCTTTTTAAATATTCTCTTAAAACTAATTTTTTTAAATAAAAAACTATTTTAAATTTTCCTATAAATATTTAAAAAATTTGTTTCATTTGAAACCTTTCAAAAATCTGCATTTTGTTTTAGATTATTTGAAATAATTTTTAGTTTTAAACTATTTTTGAAATTTCCGAAATTTCAGGAAAGAATTTGAAATTTTTAAAAATTTTCAATTTTCTCTTAAAATTAATTTTTTAAAGGAAAATATCATCTGAAAATTTCCCAGGAATTAAAAAAAAATTCAATCTCTTGAAACCTTTTAAAATTCTTTAAAAGTTTTTTTCTTTGGAAATCTTCCAAAATTGAAATTTAAAAAAAAAATTGAAATGTTATCGAGATTTAAATTATTTTCAAATATTCTTAAAAATACTTAAATTTCTTTGAACATTTCGTTATCTCAATCTGTTTTTACTTCAAAACAGATTTGGTTTAGGTGAAACTGCCATAATTCTTAATTGGTTTATAATTATTCAAATTGTTATATTCCACCAAATATTATCAGAAGTATATTAATTTTAGTAATATCTGTAGCAATTCAGGCCATTAAATGAAATCAAAATTGAAAAAAAATCTGAAATGCTTAATAAAGAAATAAGACATTTTTCTTATTTTGAGTAAAAATGTTGTAAATAAACAAATAGATATAAAATTATTTCTATTTATTTTAATGGACTTTTACGATTATATATTATATATTTTTCAAGGAATTCTTAGCAATTGCAAAATATTTCAATAGATTTCAAGGTATTTTTTTTTATTTGAAATAACTTTTAATTTAGTAAAATTAATTCTCATTATTTTCACTTGAATTCGTATTATTTCACTTGAATAAACATAAAAACGTGTTCAGCAGAAATTTTTTTTTCGGAATTTAGGTTAAATTCGGGTTAAATATATAAACTTATCGTATTACAATGACTTGGAAAAAATTATCTCAATTTGTTCCGAAAATTGATTTAGGACTTTCTGACATTATCTTCGATTATTTAAATTTAAAGTGATTATGCGAAGTAAACGATGAATCTTATAATTTGAAAAATACCAAGAATTCTTTTGAAAATTTTTTAAATCCCTTAAAAATTATTTAATCATCTGAAAATTCTTTGAAATTCTTGAAATCTCTTGAAATCACTTGAAATTTTCCTAATCCCCAAAAAATCCTATAATCTTTTAAGATCCGTGAAAATCCCATAAAATCTCTGAAAATCGGTTAGAGTAATTAAAATCGCCTAAAATCTCTTAAATTTCGTGAAATGTTTCAAAATATTATGAGATTCTTTGAAATCTTTGAAATTCTTTCAAAATTCATTAAAATCTTTTAAATTTCTTTTAAATTTTTTAAATATTAACAAAATGCAAAAATTTGCAACCAAAGTATTCAATTTTGAATATAAGAAAATCAATTTTGATTTCAAAAAATTAGTTTTCAATTGAAAAAAAAAGAATTTCATATCAAATTGATCAATTTTAAATCCAAAAAGACGAATTTTCTAGATCAAAATGGAATTTTCCACCCAAAAATATGAATTTTTAACTAAAGTAGTTAATTTTCAACCAGACAGTTGAAATTTGTTTACATTAATTCAATTTTCAAATAAAGCAATGAATTTCCAACCAAAATTATGAATATTTAACCAAAAAAAGGTCTTTTAAAAAAGTAGTTCAACTTTCAAGCAAGAAGTTAATTTTTCTACAAAAAAAAGAAATTTTCAACGAAGAGGTACATTTTTAACCAAGAGGATTCATTTTCTACAAAAAAAGAAAAAAATGTTATCAAAATATACAAATTTTCAACCAAAAAGATCGATTTTCAGTCAGAAATGGAATAGTTAAATTTTCAGTCGAAAAAATTATTTTCCAACCAAATAAATGAATTTTTAAATAGAATGATAACTCTTCAACTCATAAAAAAATGGATTTTTAACAAAGTTTTTTAATTTCCGGCTAAATATCTGAATTTTCTATACCAAATTGTGAAATTTTTGATCTAAAAATACGAATTTTTGACAAAAATGTCAATTTTAAACCAAGAAGATTTTTCTACCAAAAAAGACGAATTTTCAACCAAAGAGATGAATTTCCAATTAAAATTATGAATATCCAACCAGTAAAATGATTTTTTAAGAAAGTTCAATTTTTAACCAAAGACTTTAATTTTCTACTAAAAAAGATCAATTTTCAACGAGAAATGGAATAGTTAAATTTACAGTTAAAAAAATTATTTTCCAACCAAAGAAATTAATTTTTAACTAAAATAGTGAATCTTAAACTAATAAAAAAATTAATTTTTAATAAAGTATTTTAACTTTCGACTAAATAGTTGAATTTTCTATGCCAAATTTGTGGAATTTTTTATCTAAAAATACGAATTTCCTACAAAAATGTACATTTTTAACCAAGAAGATAAATTTCCTGCCAAAAAAGACTAATTTTCAACCAAAGAAATCAATTTCCAATTAAAATTATTAATGTTCAACCAGAAAAATTATTTTTTAAGAAAGCAGTTCAATTTCTAGCCAAAGAGTTGAATTTGTAACTAAAAAAGATAAATTTTCAACAAAAGAAATTAATTTATAACTAAATTGATTAATCATACACTAAAAAAAATGAAATTTAAAAAAAATATTTAAACTTTTGACCACAAATAGTTGAATTTTCTATACCAAATTCTTGAAATCTTTTAAAATTATTTGAAATCTGTAAAACCTCTCGTGATTCTCTGGAATCGTTTGAAATAGTCCAAAACTTTTGCAATGCCCTAAAATCGTTTGAAATCCTTTAAAATCTTATAAAATCTATAAAAAGCTTTGAAAATCTCGTTTGCAGTAAAAATAAATTGAATATAGTTTTTTTATGGAAAGACGGTTTTTGATCTACGAGTCTAAAAAAAAATTCCTTTCTAGATCCGCTGAGATTCGAACCCAGGTCTACAGATTGCCGGTCCTGATATATTGAGTGAAAAAAAAAATTGTACATATCCTTACAATTGGGGATCTAAACTTCAAAACATCATCCTTATATATTTAATAGACCTTCTCTTTCTGACATTATCTTCACTTATCTAAATTTAAACTCATTATGCGAAGTAAACGATGAATATTATAATTTAAAACAAAACTTCTTTCCTGCGAACGTTTTTTATGGTTTATTGTCCATAAAATGTGACATTTACGTTAAAAGTGACGAGAGAATAGTGCGTGGGAAAGAATACGTTCATTGTGAATTGCGACCTTGAAAAATGTTTTTGCGGCTGCAACTTTTTAACTCATGTCAGAACATAATGTAGTAATTAGTCTTTCTGTAGTCCAACTGAACCTCAAGACCTCTGCGAAGGTCCAAAGGTAGAGTGGAATTCCCATTTCAGATAGGAACACGACGGAAGTCGTGTACATAATTTTCTAAGAAACATAAGTATGTGGGTTTGTACATGTAGATTGTAGATGCTGAGGCTATAGCGTTTCTTTGTGGTTTATAAAAATAGGATTTCATAAGCGGCTATCCTGCCCTCTTTTGGAAAGAACACCATTAACTGAAAAAAGATGGAAAAATTAGTTTTTTATATCAATGTAATCGTGAAAAAGTTTTATGAAAAAGATACACCGAATTATGCAAACCAGTCTTGGAAATTATTAAGACTATAAAAAATAATTATTGCATAATTATTGCGAAACGTCGTTAACTGAAATGTTGTACAGAATTATTCGCAAGAGTACGATTAACTCGAGAAAGTGGACTGTATCTTGGCGAACCAGAAAATAGACGGTGGAGTAATTATTTAAAAGAATTAATTTCTCTATTATTCCCCTATTTTCGGAAAAATTACCCTATTCCCCTTTTTTTGAAATCATTTTGGGCTTGCAGATGATATTTTTCTTCATTCAGAATTATTTGAACCTACGCCAGTGTTTCCGGAGAGTGGGGAGCGAATAGCGAAACTAGAGGTTAGACTAGTACTAAAGGAAAGGGACGCCTTTTCACCGGCGTAAGCTGTCATTATCTTCAGAGTCTACTTTCTTCCTCTGTCTCGAAAGAGACGTTTTCTAGATGAAAAAAAAAAGGTTTTTAAGATGAAGTGCTGTATAGAAATAAATAAAACAATATTTTGATGTAAGGGACCGTACTTAAATTACTTCATGTACGTAATTTTTGAAAATTCGCAAATGAAAAAAATAACTTGCAGTAATTGTACAGAAAAATACGAATTTAATTTTACGCCCCAAAGAAACCTGGTGAGTGGAAAACGAACTTAACCAACCATTTTTTTTTTTTCAAATTCAGAGAATTTTATTGGTTAAAAAAAAGGCGAGGGATTTATAAACAAAAACGTTGCAAAATTCAGGTGATTTCTATAACTGTAAATAACTGTGAAGCCGAAAAAATTTGAAATTTTTTGCTTTAATTTGAAATTGTTTTATTCCGTTCATTGAAGATTCTAGGTTAGAAATGTTACAAGTTTAGGATTCTGGTATTTAATTATTGATGGTCAGGGCGAACGAAAAAATGGTTTGGAAAAAATCAGGGAATTTTTAAAATTAAGTTTTTTCCTCCTGAGGATTATCTTTTTAGTTATAAATTTTATTATTTGTTGGAATACTGAACAATTTTGTTAAAAAGTCAGCGTTTTCTATCAAATATTCAACTATTTCGTGGAAAATTTACTGAATTAAAATTCATAATTTGTTGTTGAAAAGACAACTAAAATCTTTTTTGGATGAAAATTCAACAATATTTTTGAAAATTTGTCTTTTCAAATAAAAAAATGATCTATTTAAGTAGAAATTGTATCTTCCTTAGGTAAAAATGCGACTGTTTGGTTAAAAATTCAACAATTTTCTTGAAAACTCATCCTTTTTGGTTGAAAGTATCTTCGTAGAAAATTTACTTCTTATTTAAAACGCAGATTTTGATGTTGAAAAGTTAAAATGACACCTTTTTTGGATGAAAATTCAACTATTTTTTCACTTTGTCTTTTTAATTTAAAAATTCATCTATTTTAGTAGAAATTAAATCTTTTTGGATAAAAATGCAACTGCTTGGTTAAAAATTCATCCTTTTTGGTTAAAAATTCAACTGTTTTCCTGAAAATTCAACTATTTCGTATGAAATTTACTTGTTTAAAATTCACATTTTGGTGTTGAAAAGTCATACTTTTTGATTGAAAATTCAACTTTTTGAGAAAAATTCAGTTTTTGGTATTAAAAAATCAATTTAAATCTTTTTTGGGTGAAAATTACACTATTTTTTTTAATTGAATTTTTTGGAAAAAATGTTTACTTTTTATTTCGGAATTGAAAAGTTAAACTGAAATCTTTTTTGAATAAAAATTCAACTATTTTACAAAATATTAGAAAAAATTCGAGCCTTTTTAAAAGATATTTAGAACTTTTAGAATTTTGGAAGAAATAAAAAATATTTGATAAATTTTCGGAAATGCTTCCAAGTTTTAAAATATTTTAAATTTATTAAAAACTTCTTAAATTCCTAAAAAGTATTTTTAGATTACTCGAATTTTTCTTGAAGTTTTGAAAAATCATTCAAAGTGTAAAAAAATTGCCCTAAAATCTTCCAAATTTTGCTAGAAATTTTAAGAAAATTTTTTATTCACTTGAAACCTTTCAAAATCATTTTCAGTTTTCTCTTGAGGTTCATTTTTCAAAATAGAAAATTTTCCCATAAATCTTCAGAAAATTATTTTTTGAATCCGTTCAAAATAGTTAAACCTCTTAATATTTTTGAATCATTCAAATTTTTCGTAAATAATAAAAAATTTGTTGTTATCTTTTTCAATTTGCTCCTAGAATTCATTAGAAGAAACGTAATTTGAAATTTTCCCATGAATTTTGAGAAAATGCTTTTCATTCCCTTGACGCCCTGCAAAGTTGAGTTTACCTACAAGTTTTTTAAACCATGAAAAATTAAAATAATTGTCTTAAAGTCTTCCATATTTTTCCCCACATTTTTTGAAATTTTCAAAACTAAAAATTATTCTTTTAAAATTAAACCTAAACCACTGGAAATTTTGCCAGAAACCTTTTTGAAAAATGAATTTCCAAATATTTTAAAATCATTAAAAAGCTTCTAAACTTTCTTTCAAATTTTTAAAAATAACTTTTTCCCCTAATTTAATTTTTTTTATCTCTTTGAAAATGTAATAAAGTTCAGAAATTATAGTATGGTAGCAAAATGCTAGGAACAGAATTATTTTCCAATATTAAACAATCATTTACAATCCAAATGTTTTCTTCTATCAATACTGTTTAGAAACATTTAGAAATAAATTTTATGATGAAGTAAAATTATTTATTTGGAAATTTCGATTTTCAAAAAATAGTTATCGATTTAACCAAATGGAAAAATTTTTAAGCCAAAAAGGTGAATTTTTGCGAAGTCAGTTGAATTTTTAGCAAAAAAAGTTACTTTTCAACCAAGAAATATAAATTTTCAAAATTTAGCTATTCCGTTTAAAATTTGGATTTTTGGTGGGAAATTAAATTTTCAAATTGTTAATTAAACTACTCTTTTTTTGCTTAAAAATTAATTTGTTGTTGTTGATAATACACCTACTTGGTTTATAACTCATCATTCTTGTTTGAAGTTTAAATTTTATCTTGAAAATTTATCTTTTCGTGTTTCAAAGTCCTCGTTTTTCTAAAAAATTACTTTTTTCTAGAAAACTCAACTCTTTTAGTAGAAATTCATCTCTGTTGGTAGAAAATCTCTTTTGGTTGAAAATTCAACTATTTTACTGAAATGCAATATATTTCAACTTAAAATCTTAGGAATTTAACCTACCTACATTAATTTTATTTAACAGAATTCATTTCCCTATTATTCCCCTATTTTCAGAAAAATTACCCTATTCCCCTTTTTTTGAGATCATTCTGGGCTTGCAGTCGATATTTTTCAACACTCAGAATCCTTGGAACCCACGCCAGTGTTTCCGGAGAGTGGGGAGCGAATAGCGAAACTAGAGGCGAGACTAGTACTAAAGGAAGGGGAAGCCTTTCCACCGGCGTAAGCTATCATTATCTTCAGAGTCTGCTTTCTTCCTCTCTCCCAATAGAGACTTCCAGCCTTCGAAGTGAAATTAAAAAAAAAAACCATCAACCTATAAAAAATCAAGATAAAATCAAAAACTAAAAAATCCGCAAAAGTGGCACCGATCTTTATGTCATTTCGGTTGAAGTGCGTAAACAGTCGTGCCAGAAGGCGACGGCTGCGCCCGGTTTTCTTTATTTCTTTGCTCGTTAAGATTAACGACGTCCTCCCGCGGACACAGGGAGTGGAGAAAGCACCGTCTCTCCGATGAAGAGAGACAGTGCCAAAAAAGGAGTGGGGGAGTGAGAAATAAGGAGTGGGGCGATTAACAAAGAAGGAAAGAGATGAGGCTTGAAAACCACAACTTAGGTCTTCGGAAATCGTAAAATGCGCAAGGATATCGCAATGTCTTTCGTGTTTGTCCTCTGTCCTCCTTATTTTGATCATGTTCCTGAGGATTCGGCAAAAGCAGAACCGGTTGTTTCGAAATCCGCTGGCTTATAAACTCAGCAGAATATAAAGAAACTGGCCTGGCCCAGCAAACTGAGAAGTCGGTGGTGCTTGGCTCGTGGCCAAATTTCACGACACGCCATGGATTTATCGCGAGGAAATCCTCGAGCTGCTTTGTGTATCGTCGACGGAGCACACCCGAGCTCCCTCAATCCACCAAATTGCGGTTAACTCGGTTTCTCTTTAATTGAAAGCCGTTTACTGATTAGGATCCTCACTCTAAAATTTTAAATATGGATGGGTGGTCCAAAAATGCATTGGAAATATATTTTTTATTGAGAATTCATATTTTTTTGGTTGAAAATTCAACTACTTTGGAAAATAATTCAACTACTTGATCGACAAATAAATTATTTTTTTGTTGAAAATCAATATGTTTTGTTGAAAATCCGTCTTTTTTTGGAAAAAAATTATTCTTCTTAGTGGAAAATTAATTTTTTTAAACGTGTAATCACTTGGTTGAACAATGAACTACTTCATTCAAATTCATTTTTTTTGGGTAAAGATTCATAATTTTTGTTGAAAATTTATCTCTTTGGTAGAAAATTTAACTAGCTTTTTTAAATACTTTTTATTGTTAAAAATTTGATTTTTCAATTTAAAATTTAACTTTAAAATTTTTAGTTGAAAAATCAACTATTTTTAGTTCGTTGAAAACTGGCCTTTTTCGGTAAAAAATTAATTTTCTTGGTTCAAAATTTATATTTTTGGTTAAAAATTCAAGTATTTGGTGAGATATTAATGTACTTTGTAGAAAATTTAACTATATTATCGAAAAATCTTTTTTTGGTTGTTTGAAACTAATTTTTTTAACCACACACTTAATTATTCCTTTTTTACTTGTAAAATTATGTCTTTTTGTTGAAAATGTATGTATTATTTGGTAGAAAATTAATTTTCTTGTTTTAAAATTCATATTTTTGGTTGAAAATTAACGTATTTCGTTAAAAACTTGTCTTTATTATTAGAAAATTAATTTTCTTGGTAGAAAATTAATTTTCTTGGTAGAAAATTCATTTTTTGTTGTTAAAAATTTACCTTTTTTAATTAAAAATTTAAGATTTTGGTTAAAAATTTATATTTTTCAGTTGATTGAACAAGTAACTTTTTTGGTTGAAAAAATAACTGCTTTGGTAAAAAATTCAAATATTTGATTGAATTGAAAATTCGTCTTTTTTGTAAAAAAAAAACAGTTTTTTGGTTGAAAATTAGTCTATTTGGTAAAAAATTAGTCTGTTTGGTTGAAAAAATAACTGCTTTGGTAAAAAATTCAACTATTTGATTGAAAATTAAGTTTTTGTTGTGGTAGATTAATGTTTTTTGTTGAAAATTCGTATTTTTTAGTAAAAAATTATTTTTCTTATATGAAAATTCATTTTTTTTTTAAATTGGTTGAACATTGAACTACTTTGTTGAAAATTCATTTTTCTAGTTGAATGTTCATAATTTTTGTTAAAAAGTCATCTCTTTAGTTAGAAATTTAACTCGTTTTTGGAAAATTCCTTTTTTTTGTAAAGAATTACCTTTTTTAATTGGAAATATAACTATTACATTTTTTGTTGAAAATTTATCTTTTTCAGTTGAAAAATCAACTATGTCGTTAAAAATTCGTCTTTTTTGGTAGAAAAACCATTTTTTTGTTAAAAATGCAATTGTTTGGTTGAAAATTATTCTGTTTTGGTTGATAAATCAACTATTTTGTTAAAAAATTATTCTTTTTGGTTCAATTTAACTGTTTTTCATTTAAAATAAAAATCTTTTTGTTTTGGTCGATATATCAACTTTTACATTTTTTGTTGAGAATTTATCCTTTTTGATTGAAAATTTAACTAGTTAGTTTAAAATTTACGTATTCTTTTTAAATTCGTATTTTTTGGTAGAAAACCATTTTTTTGTTGAAAATTAATTTTTTTTCTGGTAGAAAATTAATCTTATTGGTTCGTAATTCATGTTTTTAGTTGAAAATTCAATTGCTTGGTTAAAAATTCATGTAGGTTGTTTGTAAACTCGTCTGCTTCGGTAGAAACTTAATCTTGTTGGTTAAAAATTCATGTTTTTGGTTGAAAATTAAACTATTTGTTGAAAATTTACGTATTTTTTTCAAATTCATATTTTTTGTAAAAAAAAAACAGTTTTTTGGTTAAAAATGACACTGTTTGGTTGAAAATTAGTCTATTTGGTTAAAAATTAGTCTGTTTGGTTGAAAATTAATCTGGTTTGGTTGAGGAATCAACTATTTTGTTAAAAATTTATCCTTTTTGGTTCAATTTAACTGTTTTTTATGTAAAATAAACATCTGTTTTTTTTTGTTGAAATATCAACTATTACATTTTTTGTTGAGAACTTATCTTTTTTGGTTAAAAATTTCACTAATTTCACTAATAATTTCACTAATTGGTTAAAAATAAGTATTTTTTGAGAATTCGCCTTTTTTGTAGCAAACTAATTTTTGTTTGTTAAACATGCAACTGTTTAGTTGAAAATTAATCTTTTTTGGTTGAGGAATCAACTATTTCCTTAAAAGTTTATTATTTCTTGTTCAATTCAACTGTTTTTTATTAAAAAAAAAAATCTTTTTGTCTTGGTTGAAATATCAACTTTGACATTTTTTTGTTGAGAATTTATCTTTTTTGGTTGAAAATTTAACTAGTTGGTTGAAAATTTACGTATTTTTTTTTTAATTATTCTTTTTTGGTAGAAAAGCAATTTTTGGGTAAAAATTCAACTGTTTGGTTGGAAATTTATCCATTTTTGTTAAATTCAGCTGTTTTTTTATTTAAAATAAAAATCTTTTGTTTTGTTGTTAAAATATCAACTATTACATTTTTGTTGAGAATTCATCTCTTTTCATTGAAAATTAGTTTTGTTGTTGTAGAAAATGCAACATGTTTATTAAAAAGTTAGTTTTTTTCGTTTAGAGTTGACCATTTTAGTTGAAAATTTAACTATTTTGTTTAAAAATCGTTGTTTTTTGGTTTAAAATTCATCTTTCACCGGAAAAGTTAACTATTCCAGTTGAAGATTCATCACTTTAGTTGAAAATTCATCTCTCTGGTTGAAAATTAAACTATTTGTTAAGAATTCGTTCTTTTTTGGTTTGACAATTAATTTTTTCCATTGAACACTTAAATATTCAATTTTTGGGGAAAATTGATCTTTTTTAAGTTGAAAATTAAACTGTTTGATTAAAAAAAAAAAATTAGAGGAAAATTAAACTAATTCGTTGAAAATACATGTATTTTGTAGAAAAATTTTTTTTTCGGTAGAAAATTAATCTTCTTAATTGAAAATTAAATTTTTTAATTGAAAACTAAACCATTTGTTAAATCACTAGTCTACTTTGTAGAAAATTGAACTATATTTAACTATATTATATTATTTTTTGTTGAGAATTTATGTTTTTTGGTTTAAATAGCTGGTTAAACATTTACGTCTTTTTTTTCTGAAAACTCGTCTTTTTTTGTAGAATAACAATTTTTTTGTTAAAAACCAATCCGTTTTGGTTGAGGAATCAACCATTTCGTTAAAAATGTATCCTTGTTGGTTCAATTCAACTGTTTTTTTATTTAAAATAATTTTTTTTAAATATCAACTGTTACATTTTTTGTTGAGAATTTATCTTTATTGGTTGAAAATATACGTATTTTGTTAAAAAATTGTCTTTTCTGTAGAATAATTTTTTGGTTTAAATTGAAACTTTTCGGTAGAAAATTGAACTACTTTGTTGAAGATTCAGTTTTTGTTTAGAAATTAATTTTTTTCAGCTAAAACATTAACCATTCTGTCGAAAATTAACTTTTTCGTTGAAAATTTATATTTTCGAATTGATAATTCAACTGTTGTATTTTGTTAAAAATTCTTCTTTTTTGTTGAAAATCATTTGTTTTTTTGTTGTTCATAAAAATGCAAATGTTTCATTGAAAATTAATCTGTTTTAGTTGAAGATTCATGTGTTGAAAATTCCACTTTTTTGGTTTAATTCCATTATTTTGCATTTAAAATTGAAATCTCTTCTGTTTGAAATATAAATCATTAAATTTGTTGTTGAAAATTCATTTTTTTTAAGTTAAAAATTCAACTTCTTGCTTAAAATTGGAACTACTGTCTTATAAATTTATTTGTTGGTTGAAGATTTATAATTTTATTTGAAAATTTACCAATTTGGTTGGAAATTTAACTGTTTGGTAGAAACTGTAACTGTTTTGTTGCAAAATCGTCTTTTTTTGTGAATAATTAATTTTCTTGGTTAAAAATTTAACTACTTGGTTCAAAATTTATGTATTTTATTTAGAATTCGTCTTAATTCTTAAAAAATAGTGGTATAATTTTGTCATCACTGAAGAAAAGTGTCAAATATTGTCAATGTGTGGTGAGTCTGTTACCTACGTTACCGACTTTGAGAACATTCTGCATCTGAAGTGGTTCGTGTCCTTGCTAAGTTTCTAGAATGTTCTCTATGACTTCAACTCGACTACTATCAACTACTAGTAGTTTAAATAATTAAAAATATATATATATTGTATTCATAGCACCACGAAACCTACCTTACCGACTTTGAGAAGATTCTGCAGCTGAAGTGGTTCGTGTCCGTCCTAAGTTTTTAGAATATTCTCAATGACGTCAATTCTGCTACTATCGACTAATAGTAGTTTGAATGGTTAAACAAAATCATTGTTGTATCTATTGCATCATATAATTATAAATCAAAGAAACTGGAAACGCTCGAGATGGAATTCACAGCCAGTTTTCTTTATACCTCTTTTTTCTTCTTTCACACTTTTTTGATACTGTTTGCTGATTTTAACGATGGAATACGACCATAAGCTCCCACTTATTAAAGCTATTAGTAGATAGACAGGGGAGTTTCTGAACCACGAAACCTACCTTAGCGACTTCTATAACATTCTGCATCTGAAGTGGTTCGTGTCCATGCTAAGTTTCTAGAATATTCTCAATGACGTCAATTCTACTACTATCGACTACTTTACATAATTGGAAAAAAATCATTAGTATATTCATTGCATCATATAATTATAAATCGAAACAAAGTGGAAACGCCCGAGATGAAATTCACAGCCAGTTTTCTTTATACTTCTTTTTTCTTCTTTCACACTTTTTTGATACTATTTTCTTATTTGAACCATGAAATACGACCATAAGCTACCACTTATTTAAGCTACTAGTAGACAGGCAGAAACGTTTTTGTTCCACGAAACCTACGTTAGCGACTTCTAGAACATTCTGCATCTGAAGTGGTTCGTGTCCGTACTAAGTTTCTAGAATATTCTCAATGACGTCAATTCTACTACTATCGACTACTAGTAGTTGAAATAATCAAACAAACATTATTATTGTGTTCATTGCACCACATAATTATGAATCAAGACACAGAGGAAACGTCCGAGATGGAATTCACAGTTAGTTTTCTTTATACTTCTTTTTAACCTGTTTTCTTATTCAACGATGAAATAAAACAATAAGCTCCCACTTATTAAAGCTATTAGTAGATAGACAGGGGAGTTTCTGAACCACAAAACCTACCTTAGCGACTTCTAGAACATTCTACAGCTGAAGTGGTTCGTGTCCGTGATAAGTTTCTAGAATATTCTCAATGACGTCAATTCTACTACTATCAACTACTAGTAATTTACATAATTAAAAAAAATCATTATTGTGTCCACTGCGCCATATAATTATAGATCAAAACAAAGTGGAAACACCCGAGATGGAATCCACAGCTAGTTTTTTGTATACTTCTTTTTATCCTTTTTTGATCCTGTTTTCTTATTTCAACGATGAAATACGAGAATAAGATATCACTTATTGAAACTATTAGTAGATATGCAGGGACGTTTCTGGACCACGAAACCTACCTTACCGACTTGAAGAAGATTCTGCAGCTGAAGTGGTTCATTTCCGTGCTAAGCTTCTAGAATATTCTCAATGACGTCAATTCTACTACTATCGACTACTAGTAGTTTAAATAATTCAAAAAATCATTCTTGTATCCATGGCACCATATATTTGTAAATCAAAACAAAGTGGAAACGCCCGAGATGGAATTCACAGCTACTCTTCTTTATACTTCTTTTTACCCTTTTTGACCCTGTTTTCTTATTTCAACGATGAAATACGACAATGAGATACCACTTATTGAAACTATTAGTAGATAGGTAGGGACGTTTCTGGACCACGAAATCTACCTTACCGACTTGGAGAAGATTCTGCTAAGTTTCTAGAATATTCTCCATTATGTCAATTCTACAACTTTATTGTATCTACTTATTATTGTATCCATTGCGCCTTATAATTATAAATCAAAACAAAGAGGAAACGTCCAAGATGGAATTCAAAGCTAGTTTTATTTATACTTCTTTTTTAAAATTTTTGACTCTGTTTTCTTATTTCGACTATGAAATACGACCATAAGCTACCACTTATTAAAGCTATTAGTAGATCTAGATAGACGGGGGCGTTTCTGGACTACAAGACCACTTCTTAGCGACTTCTATAACATTCTGCAGCTGAAGTGGCCCGTGTCCGTCCTAAGTTTCTAGAATATTCTCAATGACATCAATTCTACTACTATCGACTACTAGTAGTTTAAATAATTCAAAAAATCGAAAAATTCGAACCAGTTTAAAAGATATTTAAAAAATTTTCAATGTTCAAAACTTTTAATTTAAAGTATTTTCTAACCAAACTAAAATTCTTCAATATAGAGTTACAAATAGACATGGCTATTTGTACAATTTTTAATAAAATATTAAAGGCAACATCATAAGAAGTAAAAATGGAATAAAAGAGAAGGGAATCAAAAGTCAAAATTAAATTTTTATTGATGCAATATTACAGTTTTGAATACAAAACCTTATTATGAAATCGCCAAATAATTTAATTACAATTGTAATAACAAATTATAGAATTTATTATAAATAATTATGTAAGTAAGTGAATTCGCGCAATAAAGATCGATTACCAAAAAAAGCAAGAAGAAAGTTTAGAAATTAAAAATAAAATTTCAATACTTTTTCCATTTCAGTTTTAGTTATTATACTGGAACAAAAAGTGTAATAACGTTCACCAAACCATTTAAAATACATAAATCAGTGTACCGATAGCTCAAGTGATTAATTCAATGTTATTAAAAAAGCAGTTTTGTTACGACAGTCACATGCACATTAAACTTAAAATCATTTATTTACAAAACCGTTATTTAAATGTTTTCTTCAATCTTAAATATGAAGATCGCTTAATTCACAGATAGCTTGTAACAGGTGTTTTTCATACTCTGAATGTCCGGTTTTAAATCTACACCCAAACATGCCTTACAATATCTCTAAAATCAATCAAAGCTCGAACATAGTTACAAAACACTTTAAACATTCTAAGCCGACTTCAGGTCATCTATAATATTATATTTTAGTTTTATATTTGTTTTAATTGAGGTAATGGTGTGGAGAATCGAACTTTAGATTGTATATTCTAAAATTCCATTTGACTGGGCGAAGTCTACCCACTGGAACTTCCTTCATTTCAGATTTGGTCAATTGGGTAACCGTGCCGCTTTTTATGTTTATTTTCATTCGTCTTTTACCGTTACCAGCATAAAATCCAGCAAGAAATTTAATAGACTCTACTATTGCAAAGACGTCACCATCAACTGTTGATAATACAATCTGTTCTTGATTTGGAATAGGCATAAATTTGTTATTTCCTACGGATAATTTAATTGGCTTATCAGCAGGAAAAGTATATATCCGAAGTTCGAAAAGGTGGTGCGGATGGTCAATGGAAATAAACCGAATAAATTCAATATCTTCAAGTTCATATCCAAATCCGTTAGAAGAAGGTAGCCTGGTAAGTAAAGCAGTGCATCTGGCAGGAGATTTGGACCTGGCGCGAAGTGGTGATATGGCAGGAGGTGACCGCCTGTCCGGAGAATGAGGTCTGGCAGGCGAATGAGAACTGCCAGGAGAAACAGCTAGGTCAGAAGAATGAGAAGTTCCGCAGCGAGAAATACCAGGAATTGGGTCGCCATTAGGTAAACAATCGAACGCTGAACTTAACTCTACAAGGAGAAACAGAGAATTACATTTTTTACATTTTTACTATTTTAATAGTACATTGGGATATCATGAACTCCTTGTGGCAAAATTGAGGCGCCGGATGCTAAAACAATAATAAGTTAAAAATAGCGCCAGTTTGGAATTTCAGACAGAATGCGGATTCCGAAAAATTTGTTCGAATTCCGGAATCAATCCGAAATTATTCTTTTTGTCGGATTGTAAAGTAGGTCTTACATTCCGTCTATAGCCTTGGGCTCATGTCTGTGCCTTCGGCCTGACCTTTGAGATTACCCTTTCCTCTTCCCTTGCGAGATAGACGTCTGTTTTGATTTCTGTCAACCCTTTTCATTCATTCGACTGGCATTTAGTTCTTTTGAATCCCCCCTCTCGAAGTTGTCTTCATGAAGTTGTCTCTAATTTTCGTCTGTGGCGGCTAGATCCGGCTAGACGCAGGGCGAGCTTCAGCATTTTGATGTTTTGAAAATGTCAAATTGGGTAGCCAGTCAACGGAGGAAAAAAGGAATGAGAGTAGTGGTTTATCTTCACGATTTTCTCTTCGCGAACCAGGATCTCCATCTCCTGAGACTTCAGCTAAAGGAGACAGTAAGGTTTCTCATGCTCCTAGGATGAACAGAACAATTTCAATATTCAGTTTTGGAACCTACAAGACAGCTAGAGAACCTGGGGATCATGTGGTGCCTCCAGACTGATAAAAGATTTCTTTCGGAAGCAAAGACGGAAAGGATAACGCTATTTGTGGAGGAACTTATGATTCAGCAAAAATGGAGCTGGCTTCAGGCGAAATCACTTCGCGGATGGCTGGAGTTTGCTTACTTTCTTTCATTCCTCTAGGGACATTATTTTGTACAAAAAAGCAACGAGCTGCCCATTCGCTTTCGGAGATTTTTCCGAATGAACTATTTTCGCTTCCGGATCAGATAACACCAATATGGGTTGGGGAGCCTAGATGGGAAACAAACTGATGACGGGTCAATGGAGTTTGAATCAGAAAAACTGGCAGATAAGCAAAAAAGAAATGTGGGCAGTGTACATAACGATATGATAATCATATGCTGCAAGGAAAAACTTGAATCAGACATCAAGACAGTGATAGCTTATAATCGGAGGCAAGAAGGCACAGAGTTAAGAGAAAAACTACTATTACTTCAAAACTAGATCTTCAAATGGAGGCTCACTTTATACTAGAAGTTTATAATGTCGTAACAGACCGATTATCATGAAAAATGGATTCTCTAACGCATTGAAATTGGTCGGCGAGAGTAACAGACTAGTTTTAAAAAAAAGGGGAGTTCCAACTTATACATCTTCATACAGGGATCAGAAATTAACATTTGTGAACGCCTTTAGTCAAGTGTGGGATTACAATCTAGCGTGGATATTTCCACCTCCATGTCTGATGTCAGGGATGCTAAAACATCTGAATCTCGTGCAGGTGATTTTAATTTTAATTCTTCTGAGATGGGAGAAAGTCTTCTGGATAGCAGACCTGAAGAATCGTTCACTGGGCCCTCTTTGGGAAATTCACAAGCTTCGACAGAATTTTTTTTTGTCTAAAATCTGAACCAACTTTCCTCCTCCAAATGCGCCGGATCCACATTTGGAGGTTTAGAAGGTATGCGGTGAATTTTACAGATGAAAGGATGTACTGCAGAAAATTCAGCATTTTTAGAGTCAGCGTGGTGCGAATAAACTAAACGGGCTTACTCTGTTCTTTAGAAATCCTGGTCTTCATGGGCTAAAAAAATGGCGTTTCAATAAAAAATGGAATGCCAACGTATCAATTGGGCGAATGAGGCAGACAGTTGTAAATCATGAAAATATATTTCAAGTCCATGATCTCGCCGTGTTAAGAATAAATTCTGAAAAATTCTTAGATTCTGGAAATGGGATAGTATTATGGCTACTATTTGGTCGAAAAGCAGATTGTATTTCACATAGACAATCAATATGGGGTCTCTTTGAAAATGCAGAACAACGACAGATCCAACCAGGTGGTTGAGAGGTTTGATCCAAATTTCTAAACCTAGAACAGGTGCAAGAGCAGGACTGAGTAATCTATTTATCACCAATAGAGGGACAGGTCAGGCCTCGGCAAGATCAGAAATATAATTTTCTTTATCCTTCAGGGGAAAAACTTATTTGTTGTTTTTGATTTGAAAAGAATTACTAGACAAGACTGGATAATCAATTTTTTCATAAAAAACCAAACAATACCTTATACAGATATATCTATTTATCAAATTCTCTCTCTATACCTAGTATTCTTTCCATGAAACACCAGATGAATGTTGAATAATAGATAAGAGTTAAATTACGTCAGACAAATTGTTAATTGTGACAAGTTTACAACTGTTAAAAAAATTAAGATATATTATAGTATTATATTTACCAATCGAGTTGAGGACAACTGCCAAGGATAAGACCAGAGTATAGAAAATTCTCATTTTTTGCAAGTAGAAAAAAATGTATTACTGCATAAATGAAATATTTGAGAAAAAGTGTAATTAATGATTATTCTGGTGCTTTATTCGAGTATATAATGTATGCTAAAGTCGTTATCTCGTTAAATATACAGGCCTTGTCCTTGTCTTCATGAGATATTTATATTTCCTGAATCAATGTAAAGAACAAAATTTAGTTATTTCAACCGTGGTTTGGAAAAAATTAAGCGATTTCGTCGAATCGGGCTTCAATAAAAATATGAATATAAACCGAACTTTTCCTAACCTGTTAAAAAAGTTGTAGATTATAACATGAAAAATTATTTCTTTGTTAATAAAGTTAAATAATTCTTTTTGGCCTAAGCCACATGCATATCTTTTATACTACGTATCGTAAAGTAAAATAGACACTTTTCTAAATATTGATTCTCAAAGGAATTTTGTGCCACCAAAGAAAGTGATTTATGTCACTGTTCAACAAGATTCATTTTTAAGGTGGTTGTCGTGCTTCTACTGATATAAAAAAAGTAGCTGCGAATTCGATCTCGAGTATTCTCACTTTATTAGTATTTACAATTGTATGGTGTTCAATTGATGAGCACATTGCTTCTTATTATGATTAATTAGCAAATGTTTGCTTTATCATAGAGAAAGTCAAAATACATTCTAAAAACGTTCTAGGTTAGGCCAAATTACGTTCCAAAAACGTGTAATTATCCAAAAACTTTTTTATGTCATCTTTGTGACATTGAACCCAGATGTCATCCCCCTGGCTATGTAGAACGTACGGGACTCTCATCCATACGTCTAGCCAGGTTCCTCTTGAACCCGGCAGCCCATTGTTCCCTGAGTGAAGTGATGAGATGACTCACCCAAGTCTGACCCTTTGTACTTTGAGCTGACGACCTATCATCAAAGTCGGGAGTAAACGTTGAGTATGACGTTGCGTCAGTTCACTCGAAGCTGGAAGCACACACTTTTGCATAGCGAATAAACACGATGGCGAGCTCGCGTCGACCAGCACTGGGTCTATGATGCCTCAAGTCAACTGTAGCCAATGGGATTGATCGAATTATTTCGTGCGATCGATTCAGCCTGTAGCAATACACCTCTTTGAGCTTGACAACAGCGTCATCTGACACGCTAATATGTATCAAGAAGTAGTATCTCGTAATTATTCGAGCAATGTTAATAAAAAAAGCCGTTTAAGTTAAAAAAGGGTTGAGAAAAATTGAAGGGAATTCAAAAGAATTTGATGAAATTTCAGGCAAACCTCAGGACGAATTAAAGAAAAACTAAACAAAATTTGAAAAAATCCATGGGATTCAGTAGAATTGAGTGAATTTAGAACTGAAGATCACAAAAAAAAATTTAAGAATTTAGACTAAATTAACAAGGATCCAGGGGAAATTCCAAATTAATTCAAATTAATTGTATAAAATTTTTTTAAATTTCTTGAAATTCTATAAACCCTTCTATATCATTTACTCCTTTCATATAAATTGTTTTAAATCCATTAAAATATTTTTAAAAAGCCCGTGAAATTCTTTGAAATTTCCTGAAATCCTGGAAAATTTATTGGAATACCTTGAGAGCTTTTAAAATCCCACAAAATAATTCAAATCCTCGGAAATCTTACGAAATTCCTTGGAATCTTTAAAAATATCTTAAAACATTATAGGTCCTGTAAAATCGTTCCGTATGTTTCGAAATTTGAAAAAACTCTTCAAGACTGCACGAAAATTTTTTCAAATCCAATAAGATCTTTGGGAAACTCTTGAAATTCTTAAAATCTCTGAAAAATGCTTTGGATTCTTTTCAAATACCCCAAAATATTCCCAATCCTTTAAAATTCTCTCAAATTAATGAAATAAATAAAAAATTCCTTGGAATCTTAAAAAGTTCCCTAAAATATTTCAGTTCCTTTGAAATTTTTTAAAATCACTGAAAACTTTTAAAAGCTCTTAAAAGTGTCTTGGAATCTTTTGAAATATCATGAAATATTCCAAATCCTTAAAAATAATTTCAAATCTTATGAAATTGTTTGACGCACGTGAAAATTCGACGGAATTTCAAAAAATACAATAAGATATTTTAAATCGTTTGAAATCTTTTAAAATACTTTGAAAATTCCATTGAGTCTTCGAAAATACCTTCAAATATTTCAAATCCTTTCAAACCACATCAAATTATTGCAATCGGAAATTCTTTCAAATTGTTGAAATAAATAAAAAATTCCTTGGAATTTTGAAAAGTCCCTAAAATATTCCCAGTTCTTTGAAATCTTTCAAAATTATTTGAAACTTTTAAAAGCTTTCGAAAACGGCTCAGATTTTTTTAAATGCTCTAAAATATTGAAAATCCTCTGAAGTCAATGGAAAATTCCTTAAAATCTTTTGAAATACCTTAAAATATCTTAAATTCTTAACAATTTTTTGAAATATTTTCAATTTATTGAAATCTCTTAAAAATCCCTTAGGTTCTTTTTAAATACTCTGAAATATAACCAATCCTTTAAAATTCCTTGAAATTATTGAAATAAAGAATAAATTTGTTGGAATCTTCTGAAATTCTCTTAAATATTTTCCTATATATATATTTATTTAAAATCACTTGAAATTTTTCAAAGCTCTGGTAAATACCTTGGAATCGTTTAAGATCTAAATTATGTTAAATCCTCTGAAATCCTATTAAATTACTAAAATCAATTGACAATTTCTTGAATTTTTTTTTTAATATCCTGAAATCTTTGAAATTCTTTAAAACCTTTGCTAATAACTTAAAATTGTAGTAATATTTCAATACATACATATGTCGTTTAGATAATATTCGTAGAGCGTAAATAACATTGGAGGGGATCAGCATTAAAGGTTTTCGATATAGTTTGAAAGATTTCGAGATTTTCTCTGGATATTTATTATAAAGGATCATAGTTGAATCATTATAAACCTGCAATAAATTTCTTTCAAAAATATTTTCCTAAGAGAGCGAAAAGGAACCAAAAAAGACTGGATGGGTAGTTACAAGGTATTTGTAACATTCTATGCCGACTTCGATTAAACAATATTATATTTCAGCTTTACATTTATTTTAATTGAGTTAATGTTGTTGAGGATTGTGGTCTAAACGAGGGTTCACATTTTTTATCACATAATGCAATTTGATTGGGCGGAGAGATCCTACTGGTGCTTCCGTGATTTCAGTTCGGGTCATTTTGGTAACTGTGCCGCTTTCCATGTTTATTTTCACCCGTCTTCTGCCGCCCGAACCATAAAATCCAGCGAGATATTTTCTAGTTTCCAATATTGCAAAAACGTCACCATCAAGTGTTGATAATACAATTTGTTCTTGGTGTGGAATTGGCACAAATTTATTATTTCCTACGGATAATGTAATTCGTTTATCAGTAGGAAAAGTGTATCTTCGAAGTTCAAATAGCCGGTTCTGATTCTTTTTGGGAATGAATCGAATAAATTCAAGTTCTTCAAGTTCATATCCTGATCCGTCAGAAGAAGGAAGCCTGGTAAGTAAAGTAGTGCACCTGGAAGGAGATCTGGACCCGGCGCGAAGTGATGACTCGGCAGGAGGAGACCGCCTGTCCGGAGAATGACTTCTGGCAGGCGAATGAGACCTGCCAGGAGGAACAGCTAGGTCAGAAGAATGAGAAGTACCGCCACGAGGGATACCAGGAATTGGGTCGCCATTAGGTAAACAATCGAATGCTAAACTTGAATCTGAAAGAAGAAAGAGAGAATTACTACGCATCCTATCAAAAAATAATTATTAAAAAAGTCAATCTTTTTTCCTGAAGAATCCTGATCCCTCCAGACCTAATGTGAGACTTCAAGAAGTAAATAGGACGCCCTTTTTCAATAGGAGTAACTCAACCTATTTGAAATTTTCCCGCCAATCTTGCTGCATGTGTCAACCTACTCCTGTCCTTCTGGTCGTTCTCCAATATTTATTGAAGATCTTGAAATGCTACTAGGATTTAAGTTTTCGTCCGACACTTGATTTCATAAATAACTTATTCGCCTCGGAGCGGAATTCATGATCTCTTTTGTTGGGAAGGTTTATTGTTGATCCCCGGCAATGCGTGTGTGACCTCTGTAGCTCAGGCCCGGATATCACTGGCAACATTCCTGGTGTTATGATTTCTAATTTGGATTGAGTCTTAGTAGGAATTTATTAGTCAGCTTGTTTGATCATATACTTCGGAGTGTACGTCTTGGACAGTAAATCAACATCATTTGGACCGAATTGTTTGACTGATTATCACCAAATTAAGACGAGACTATTTTGGTAGAGAGTATTGTCCTTTACAGTCGCATCCCTGAAAGCCTATTTCATCTGTTTAAACTTTCCATAGTAACGCCAATCACGAAACACCATTTCAATCAATCAGAATTCAGCCGGTTGCTAAAGAAGAAAACGACGCCGTGGAAGAACTCTCATCTTTCGTCGAGCAGCTTCTGAAGCAGCACGCGTCGACAAATATCGCGTGTACATTTTTTATTTAAAAATCGGATATTATCATAAAGTTTTGTTCAAAACCTAGAGTTGGTCTTCTGAAGTTCCAAAGATACGTTGTGGACCTGTCAACTCATTATTACAGGTAGCAAATTCATTTTGTGATCTAGAGGGAAATATTCTGCGATACTGGGTAGCGCTTTTTGTTTTGTGTTTGATTAGTTTCCTTTCTTTAGCATATTTGGCACACCGTTTCCGGGATATTCCTGACTGGATTAATTCATTTCTGTTTTTTTGTATGTTTGATATTTCAATGGTCCTCATATTATTCAATTTTTGTCACATGGTTCCCTCATGCTAACTTCTGTTATTTGTACCATTATTAGTTAAATTCTGTCACTTTGTTCCCTAAAATTATTCAAAATTTCAAGTTATACCGTATTTTAAATTTATAATAACTCTTGAATTATCCCACGTTTTCCTGAATTTAATTAGGAAATTAGTCCCTATAACCTCCAAAAATATAATCGAGACGAAAGATCAAATTTCGTTTAGAAAATTAGTTAAATCCTCCATTTTGAGACGGGGTATAACTGTATACCTGTAAACTGTATAACTGTGCTAATTTTAATAAATTGGTTCGGTTATAGTTCTGTCGTTTTCCCAAAACTTTAATTGTTTTATATACAAAAAATACTTCTCCTAAAAAAAACGATTAACAAAAAATTGGTAGACCTTTTTTGATGAAGAATTTTCGTTAACAATATTTTTTTTCGTGTCTTGCATAGTTTAACCGCAAAATGGAATGTTTTATTCTTAATAACATTTTCAACGGGCAAAAACCAGATCCATTCGTCAAAAATGGCTGGTTAAAGAACTCGTTTTTTCTTTTTATGCCTTAAATACGTGTGCCAAACCATAATCCAATCTAATCAGTTTTTCAAAAGTTATCGTGCCTGCAGGATACAGACAGACACCTTCGTAAAAATCGTTTTTTCTGACTCAGGGTGTCTCGAAACGTGAAAATTTGATGAAAACCGACAAAGTAAAATTTTATATGAAACTAATACCTTCTCATTAGGACGAGAATATAAAAAATTCAAGATATATCATAGTATTATATTCACCAATAGAGTTAAGGATGACTGCCAAAGATGAGACCAGAGTAGAGATTATTCTCATTTTTGCCACGTATATACAAAAACTGATTGATGCATTAAGGAAGAACAAGAAACATACAAGAAATTTACAAGAATATTATTCACTGAAAATTTTTTATCTCCTACCGAACATTTCATTCTTATCGCTTTTATTTGTTATTCTTATCGCTACAATGATGAGATTATATTGAATGTTCATCGTAATTCATACTAGTAGTACTTTCTTTTTGACGCATTTTGCAATTATTTATTAAATTTGACCATTGACAGACTATTCATTTCTGTTGTGGACTATGACAGAAAAAATGATTTGTTTGTTAATAAAGTTACATAATTTTGTTGGGCCTAGGCCACATTCATATCTTTCACTAGGTGAAAGATATGCATGACTTACGCTGCTTTTACTCACTATCTACCATTACCATTTACCATTGCTTGATATTTTTAATTCATTATGAAAAAATCTTTTTTATTGAATAACTCTTTATTTAATAATTTGGTATGAAATTAAACTGTCTTTTAGAAAATTCGTTTCTTTATTGAAAGTTAATTCTCCTCGATGAAAATTTAACTGCTCAATTTTTCATGAAAATTTGATCATTTTTGTTTTAAAAATTCAACTATGTGGCTTAAACAATTTAGAAACAAAAAAATATAAACTAAAAATTAATCAAATAAAATTTGGACTAACATAACATCGATCTTCTTGTTTAAAAACTCATCTTTTTGGTTTGAAATTCAACTTTTGTTGAAAATTCAATTGTTTTGTTGAAAGCTCATGTTTTTGACATGAAAATTCTTCATTTCTGACGATTTTTTCTTCATTGACTGAAAAATCTTTTTTGGTTAATAGTTCTTCATTTTGAATTAAAAATAGTGTCTTAAGTGACCTCGAGTCAAGTGCATTAATAATGTGACTAATGTTTTTCTGAATTTGAAAGAATTCGATTCATAAGACTTTAAAACAATTCAAGTTAAATTTAAAAGAATGTATAGAAATTAGACAAAAACCAAAAATTAAAACAAACAAAAAATCCACGGAACTGAATAGAATTGAGTAAATGTTGATATTTAGAATTTCTATGGAATTTCCTAACATTTTCTGAAATCCTGGAAAATTTATTAAAATAATTTGAGGACTTTTGAAATCCATTAAAAGCATTAAAATCTTCAAAAATATCATCAAATTCATTGGAATATTTTAAAATATCTTGGCAAAAATGCATTGGAATCTTTAAAAATATCCTAAAATATTTCCAATCCTTTGAAATCTTTTGAAATCTCTTAAAACTTTTTAAGACTTTTGAAAATTCCTTGTAATTGAAAAAAACCTTATACCTCTACAATTCTTTAAAATCCCTTCATTATTATCATCTATTAAAATTGGATAGGGCATTGATGAAAGATAGATGCATTAAGAAACAAAAGACATGAAATTTTCATCATTAGTTGTACCTACAAAGTACTTGTAATATTCTAAGCCAACTTCGAATAAACAATATTATATTTTAGTTTTTAAATTTGTTTTACAAGAGGGCTTACATATTCTATTTTATAATTCAATCTGATTGGGCGAAGGGTTCCTACTGGAGCTTCCATGATTTCATCTCGGGTCATTTTAGTAACCGTACCGCTTTCCATGTTTATTTTCAGTCGTCTTTTGCCGGGACCACCATACAGTCCAGCAAAAAAATCACTACTCAATAATATGGCAAATACGTCACCGTCAAATGTTGATAATACAATATGTGTTTGTTTAACTATGGGCACAAACTTATTATGTCCTTCTGATAAATAAATTGTTTTTTTATTAGCAAAAGTGTATCTTCGAAGTTCGAATGGCAGGTGCGGATTCCTAATGGGAGTAAGTCGAATAAATTCAAGTTCCTCAAGTTCATGTCCAGGCCCGACAGAAGAAGGAAGCCTGGTGGGTAGAGCCCTGAACCTGGTAGGAGATCTGGACCTTGCGCGAAGTGGTGTCTCGGCAGGAGGAGACCGTCCGTCTGGAGTAGAAGGCCTGGCAGGTGGAAGAGACCTGTCTGGCGAATCAGGTCGGTATAAAAGATAAGAAGGTTTGAAACGAGGAACACCAGGAATAGGTTCGCCGTTAGGTAAACACTCAAAAAGTGAACTTAACTCTGCAAGAAGAAAAAGAGATTTACATTTTTTACATTCATATTATACTTGACAGGCTCTTTGATATGTCATGGACTCTTTGTGGCAAAATTGAGGCGCCGAATGCTAACAGGCGATATATGTGACCGTCCGCGAAGAAAGGGACATAATGCGGAAAAAATCGATTTTTATTTTCTTACGCCAATCGATAGTCTCTGAGTTACTCTTTCACATCCAATAATCAGAAATGTTGAAAGTTAATTACTTTTCTAGTTATTAGGCTACAAACCTAGGCATGATACGCGTACGCGGAGACCGAACGAGAGGCCTACGAAAGTCAGCCCCACTACTTACACTACGGCTATACGCGACGTGAACGTGAGTTCCACTGGCTCGTTCCTAAATGTGTAGTCGTAAGTGGAGGGGGTGCTTTTCGTAGACGCATCCCCAATACTCAAATGCTGGCTTGCGGACTCTGCTATGATCGCCCGTCCGGTAAAATTCAGCTTTGACGCATTAGGTCCCTTTCGTCGCAAACGGTCACATATCATTTCTTTGCAAGAGTGAAGGGGCTGGCAGCTTGGGGTTGAGCGAAATTTAGATACCTCCCCCCCCCCTACATTCACAAAATAATTCTATACCTCCTTCTTGCATGTGGCGCCTCAATTTCGAAGCAAGAATGAGGAGATGAAGAGAAGATTACCCATTTCGGACCAATTCTAATAGTGATTGCAAAAAATTAGCAGTTATGATAGAATGCAGATTACTCAGGACAAATGGTTATTTGTGGAAAGCCTAAAAATGTTTTAAAAAATTCAAGATATATTATAGTATCATATTTACCCATAGAGTTAACTGTAACTGCCGACGATGAGGCCAGAGTATAGATAATTCTCATATTTCACAAGAAACATACAAGAATATTATGTACTAAAAACTTTTATCTCTTACCAAACATTTAATTCTTACTGCTTTCATTTTTTATTCTTATCGCTACTATGATAAGATTTTATTGACTAAAAACTTATTATCTTAAAAAAATATTCTCTAAAACTGAGCGAGCGATCCAAGTTTTTATTACCTAAAATCGTCAGCAAATTGCCAATTGCCATTATTTTATTCAAATAATTGTACTAAAAAAACAAACATTTTTGAGCGATTTTAAAGAACTAAAAAAACGAAATTAATATTTTGAGAAATGTTTCAGACAGTTTTGAGATATCAGTGAGTAAAATAAGTCTGCAAAATTTGATTCACTTATCTGAAACCGTATTCACATTATCGTGTTGACAAGAAAGTGTGTGAGACACAAAAATGCGCATAAACACTGAAGAAAGAAAAAGGAATACAGAAAAAAAGAGATAAAAGGGAAACAGAAAATCAGGACAAAAGAAACGCAGGAAATCAGGAAAAAAAGAGCGCAAAAAAAACTAGAAACGAGGAAAAATAGAACGCAGGAACACAGAAAAAGAAGAAAAAAGAGAAAGCGTGAAGACAGGAAAAAAGAAACGCTGAAAAAAGAAAAAAGAAATATTGCAACACAGGAATAAAGAAACGCAGGAACACACAGAAAAGGAAAACAAGAAAAAAACATAGGAAAAAAGGAACGTAGAAACACAAGAAGGCAAAGGACTATGAAAAAAAAAACAACGCAGGAACACAAGACATAAGGAAAAAGGAACGCAGGTACGCTGGAAAAAGGAGAAAAAGAAAGAAAAGGAAAGCAGGAACACAGGAAAAAAGATAACTACTTTTTGCATATGGTCTCTCAATTTTGAAGCAAGACTGAGGAGGTTAAGAGAAGATTGCATATTTTGGACAGATTCAAATAGTGCTTTGAAAAAATAGCAATTATAGGATAGAATACAGATTACGTCGGACAAATTGTTATTTTCGGTGAGCTGATAAATGTTTTTTAACCATGAAATATATTATATTATTATATTCACCAATAGAGTTAAAGATCACTGTCAAGGATAAAACCAGGGTATAGGTCATTCTTATTATTCCAAATGAAGCAAAAACGGATTACTTGATTAATGACGAATTTGATAAGCAGAGTAACTAATGATTATTCTGGTACTTCACTAGAGTATGTAATATATACTATATTCGTTATCTCGTGGAATATAAAAGTTTCAACTTGGTACTTTTAAGATATTTACATTTCATTAATTAATGTAAAGAAAACAATTTTGCTTATCTTAACAGTGATATGAGAAAAAAAGAATCTTCTAATCGTACTTCGATAACAATCTGAATCTGAAGCGGAATTTTTTGTAGCTGTTCAGAAATGTTGTGGATTAGAATGGGAAAAATTATTTTTTATTCAATAAATATGAATAATTTGGGGGGGGGGCTAGGTAACGTGCATATCTTCATCTAAGTATCGTAGAGTAGAATAAAATAACTTTGTTTAAAAATAAATATATTTTGTCACATTTAAGGTAGTTTTGCGGCAAAGCAAGCTTTGGGAACGTCCTGCAACAATGTTCCTTGGAGTCAGGTTATAAAGATTTTGAAATAATTTTCAATTTGATCTTAAAATTAATTTTTGAAAATAAAAACTCATTTCAATTTTCTCAGGCATCTTTAAAGAAAAACTTTTCTATTTTCTTTAAACTTTTCGAAAATCTCAAAAAGTTCTTTTTTTTCGAAACTTCAAAGATCTACATTTTGTTTTCAATTTCTTGAAATTGTTCCTAATTGAAGTGTTTTTTTAAATGCTGCTAAAAATGAAAAAATTGCTTTTATATCTTCCAAATTCTTTTTCGACCATTTTCGAAACCTTTCCAAGTATTTTCAATTTCTTTCAATTTTATTTTGAAATTCATTTTTTTTTAAATTAATATAATTTAAATTTTCCCAGGAATCTTAACATAATATTTTTATTCTCTTGAAATCTCTCGAAATTCTTAAAAACCTTCTTTTTTAAAAATCTTCTAAAATCTACATAACCAAGAAGGATGACTTTTCTACCAAAAAGATGACTTTTTAATCCAAAAAGACGAATTTTATATTCAAAACAGTTACATTTTCGACCAAAAAATATAACTTTTGAAGAAAATAGTTGAATTTTTAACCAAACACTTAAATTTTCCACCTAAAAAAATGAATTAGCAACGAAATGAACAAATGAAAGAAATACAATTTAACCAAAAGCCAACCAGTTGAATTTTTAAGCCAAAAGAACGAATTTTTCGAAGACAGTTTAATTTTCAACAAAAAAGTTAATTTTCACCCAAGAAAGATGAATTTTCAAGCAAAAAAAGATGACCTCTCAATTGAGATGAATTTTTAACCAAATAGTTGAATTTTCAACCAAAAAAGATATCCGAAAAGTTGAATTTTCAACAAAAAAGTCCATGAATTTTCAATTGAATACGACGACTTTTCGATCAAAAAAGACGAATGTTCCACAAAACAGTTGAATTTTCGAAAAAAAAATATAACTTTTCAGAAAATAGTTGAATTTTTAACCAAACAGTTAAATGTTCAACCTAAAAAAATTAATTTGCAACGAAATGGGCAACTAAAAAAAAACACAATTTAACCAAAAACAAAACAGTTGAATTTTCAAGCCAAAAGAACGAATTTTTCGAAGACAGTTCAATTTTCAACCAAGAAGGATGACTTTTCTACCAAAAAGATGACTTTTTAATCCAAAAAGACGAATTTTATATTCAAAACAGTTAAATTTTCGACCAAAAAATATAACTTTTGAAGAAAATAGTTGAATTTTTAACCAAACAGTTAAATTATCAACCTCAAAAAATGAATTTGCAACGAAATGGACAAATAAAAAAAATACAATTTTCACCAAAAACTAAACAGTTGAATTTTTAAGCCAAACAAAAAACGAGTTTTTAGAAGAGTTCAATTTTCGAACAAGATGGATGATTTTTCTACCAAAAAGATGACTTTTAAATCCAAAACGACGAATTTTATATTCGAAACGGTTGAATTTTCGACCAACAAATATGACTTTTTAAGAAAATAGTTGAATTTGTAACCACACAGTTAAATTTTCAAGCTTCAAAAATGAATTTGCAACGAAATGGAGAAATGAACAAAATACAATTTAACCAAAAACCAAACAGTTGAATTTTTAAGCCAAAAAAACGAGTTTTTAGAAGACAGTTCAATTTTTGAACAAGATGGATGATTTTTCTACAAAAAGATGAATTTATAATCCAAAACGTAGAATTTTCTATTCAAAACAGTTGAATTTTTAATCAAATAGTAGAATTTTTAACCAAAACATAATAGACTTTTCAACCACAAGGAATGAACTATCAAGCTCGCCATCAAGGAAAAATAGTTGGATTTTATTACTGGGTTCTACTAATTCAGTTCGGATTTAATCGAAAAATCGGGGAAAAGGGGAACTCTCTTAAAAACAGAAGAAAAAGCGGAATTCTTTAAAAAAGGGGAAAAGAGGGGAAAGAGTGTTGAGTCTGAAAATATGAAAGTCTTTCAACACTCTGATTCACGAGACACGTGCTATATCTGAAGAAGACAAGCCTACCAGCCAATAATTCTAACTATTACATCATACCAAAAATGTATAACTTCTCTTCAGAAATCCTCGATTGGGCTTCAATTGCGTAATCGTGAGAAAATTAAATTTCAGGGTTGAAGATCACAACGAATCTCATCACTTATGCGTCGCCAAGTCATACATGATGCATCATGTCGCAGGGTAGATCCACACCCGGTGCCACTTTTTTTTTATTTATTCCAGCACCCAAAAAAAAAACCACAGCTGGTGAAAATAAAAAATAAAAATTTGAAAACAAAATCAAATTAGACAATGAAATTGAAATGATGATGTGAAAATTGTCCTGGGGAGAATGAAGGCGATATTACTAGGTATCTCTGGAAAACACCCCTTCCGAGTCATGAGAAACTTGAACTTCGCCAAGGTTTTTATCGTTATTTATCAATCTAATTTATAATTTTTTGGATGGATTCGTTGTAGAAACTTGGCGTGGCACTGACACTTTTTGCGAACTTTATTGACGTGGGGAAAAACGCGACGTATTCGCGAGGTGGACGGAGAAAAGTCGTGAGGAGGGATCGATCCAATCCACCATTGCACGGCAAGGGAAGACCAGACCAGGGACAGTGTTGCCAACATATCGGGGAGAAACTTCCCTCTGTAGGGGTTGAAAAATGTTCAGTGTTTTTCTAGTTTTCCTAGCATCAAGAGTTCCCTGAACCTTGACCATTGCAGGTCTCGGACTCATTTTAGAGATCAAAAATAGTGTAAATAGTGTCAAAAATGTAAAAAAAAAGTCAAAATAGTGTCATAAAATTTTTCGAGTATTGAAAATGAAGTTCAATGTTTATTTTAAATATTTTAATTATGAAAATTCTTATTTATTTATCGCAGGCTTCTTCACAGTCTTTCCCCTTCTTTTTATTTTTCCACTTAAATGCGAAATTAATTAATAGAACCTAATAAGATAATCCAACTATTTTTCGTTTAAAGTACATTCATCTCGGTTGAAAAGTCTACAATTAAATTTTTTGTTAAGAATTCATATTTTTTATCTACAAATTTTATTATTTGGTTCCCAATTGAACTACGTTTTTGAAAATTCAACAATTTTGTTGAAGTCATACTTCTTGGTTGAAAATTTAACAGTTTGATTAAAATTTTATTACTTGAATACATTTTTTTAAATTGAAAATTCAACTATTTTATTGAGCATTCATCTTTTTGGTTGATAACACAGCTCCACAAAAAAAATCGAGAAAAGTACCCCTGGAGTCTAACTATGTCTATCATATGTTTTCGGGGTCGCTGAATCCAAATTCGGGGTCCGTAATTTTATGTAAAACATGTATTTTCAAATGTACCACAACAGCTCCGAATTCGTACTCAGCGACCTCGAAAACATAGGATATGATCACTTTGAATTGAAAAAATATATGTTTTTCATAAAATTACCAATTCACCGTTTTTCTTTGAGGTTAGGGACGAAGCGTGACGTCATAGAACCACAACGACTCCGGATTCGTACTCAGCGACCTCGAAAACGTATGATATGACCACTTCTCATAGGTACGAATGATGTTTCACCTTAAGTCAGCGATTTTCATGTTTTTTGAGGTTATGGACGAAATCTGACGTGATGGAGCCAAGCGGACCACGAATTTGTATTCAGCGATCCCGAAAACATATGGTAGGCATAGTTAGACTCCAGGGGTAATTTTCTCTATTTTTTTGTGGAGCTGTGTTATCTAAAACATATAAATTGCACATAGTGCACGTTGACTTGGAAAAAGCCTTTTTCTTATTTAAATGATTAAAAACTATCCAGTTTAATCACCGTCTTGTGTGTGTCAGAGTTTCTGTAAAACTCTCTTCTTCCATCTGATTTGCAACATCCTTGTTATTATTAAAAAAAAATTCCGTGTTATGCTTAATTTTGATTTTATTGGGATCACTAGGTCCTGTATTTTCGTCGTAGACCATCGCAGAATTATTTAACTGTAGCAACATTTGTTCAGTCGGCTGAAATTTATTGATAAATTCTTCGTGCTGCTAAGGTTGATTCGAATTCGCGAAATAGCACTTAACATGTAGAAATTAAGTTTGCCCTCGGCTTTCGTTTTAATAGCATTCATGATGGAAAAAACACGTTCGACGACAGCATTGCTATGAGGAAAACACAATGGTTTCAGTACAACTCTAACCAGAGTTTCGAAAGGTCCTGCATATTTGTAAAAACGAGCTGCAACCCAGAACCTTAAAGTACTATTCAACGTCAGGTTGATAAAGAAGCTGAAGTATAGACATCTTCTAGTTTTTTTTTCTTCGACATTTACAAAAGCTACCGTATACTAAAACTCTTTCCCGTAATCCACAGTTCGGATCGAGTGAAAAGTCAAAGGGTTTATTTATTTATCTATTAGTTGAACGTTTATAGTCGCATCAACTGCCAGGATCATTAGCGACTGTACTGCGGGGTTAATTATAAACTGTAGGGTATCTGTGGGGTATTATACCAAGAGACATAAGCGAAGCTTTCAGAATGCACGTCCAGTCTCGCTTCATGCTTTGGGAATCGAACCCGCGCCAGCGTGGCTGCCAAGGCTGCAGTATTAGAACATAGGACGATTACTATACCATCTGAGCCACGATGACTCCCAGCTAAAGGGTTTGTTAGAGTGTTCTTTATATACTTAAGTTTGAATTCTGCCCTGGCTTTTTCGACAAACGCAAGAGTAGAAATGCGACTTGCAATTGAAAAAACCAGAACTCAAATCTCTCTATAAACTTTGGAAACATCTTGGAGCTTTGGAAAAACGTGTTGACGTGATTTACATCATACAAGATACATTATTTTCAAGAAGAGGAGGTATAAATAATAATTGCTGTTACCATTGTACATTAGATTTAATTGCTATTTAGTGCAACAACGTTCGTTTTCTACCAAGTTTTTGAAGAAAGCTTTCATTTGTAGCCACTGCGAAACAAGACGTCTTACATATATGCTTCCTAAGAAAAAAAACGTGTGTTTGACAACTGAACTACTCTTCGAAATTTTCTGACCTCTTTACACAATACAAGTATTTATCAAATTATAAAACTCCCGGTATTTTGATTGCCTTGTCACGTCCCGTGCAAAAGGCGTGGGTAGTTTGGAAAAGAGTAATAAAGAGAGAGAGAGAGAGAGAGAGATCAGTGTGCTGATTATGTCAGAAGTGTAAGACCAGACCAATTATATTTGTTTGTGGGTTTGTTTGTCACTTTCCAGTTCTATGGGAACTGTGTCAGTGTGCAGTATTAAAATAAATGATGTAGTTAAAGTTTGACAGATTTATTAGAGATAAGAACAGATAAATAGTTGACAGTTACAATAAAATAAACTTACATTTACCTTTCAAAGCAAGAAAGGGCGCGAAAGGGTTTGCTTGTCGATCATAAAATCATTTTGGGCTTTCGAGGATCAACAATTCTATTGATTAGATACGAGTAGTTTGTCCTCTTTATTTAACTGACCCATTTTTTTCTGGTTAACTGTGAAATTGATGAAAGGCGATCAATATGTGAAGAGTGTCAATGATTTGGTTCACCAGTACCAGTTTAGTTTTTTATTCTTAAGTGATATCTGACAAATATTTAAAAAATCGATTATCTTGATTTAGGGTTTTTGTTAATAAAATTAGTTATGAGCAAAATAAAGCAGGCATTAAAAATGCTTACAGAGATAACTATACTATTCACGGTAAAATTAACGTTGTAAAAAATGGTTGTCGCATATTACTTGAAACTTGCGGCTTTAGGGGAGCATAGGTTTATGAAAAATATATTGCTTACAAGGTTTGGAATAAGTAATGTCTCGTCGTACGAGAAAACTTAAAAAAAAGTTTGAAAAAAAAGGAAAATGTTTTGATGTCAAAGATTAATAAAAGAAATGTTAAAAAAAACGTAAAACTTTTATATGTCAAAGATTAATAAAAGAAATGTTATGGGAGTCAATTCTGTTAAATGAGATTTCAAATATATAAAAATTGTTATAAAACGCTTTCATGAACAAAATTTATAAGTTTTCATGCAATTTCGCGTCATCTCACATATTGTTCAACATAAAAATCTTAAAATTGCAGAATTCTGAGTCGTAACATGTACGACTACTACACTACTTCTGATTCGACTGTTTCAGGCCGTATGATATAATGTAATTAGTGTCTTGAATGATTCCATTTCTTGCTACAAGTCTCTTATATTATTAGAAAAGACTTGAAAAAGTTATATACGTTTTGATATTTTTATAAAAGCTTGCTTCTTATGCATTTTTTGCTCATTTTTTTGTGAGAGCGCCGACTAAGGCCATGACTGTAACGATGGAGAAGCATGCGTCTGGCTTAACACAGCCAGATGCCATGTGAGAGCGCCGACCAAGCCCATGACTGTAACGATAGAGAAGCATACGTCTGGCTTAACAGAGCCGGATACCATGTGAGAGCGCTAACCAAAGCCAGGACTGTGACTTTGAGTGGCATGCATCTGGCTGGACGCGGCCAGATACTATTTGTAGCATGTACCTGACTGGACGCGGTCAGGTGCTATGTGAGTGCGCCGTATAGGGCATGCATATGACATTAAGTAGTTGAGACTGAAACGATATTCGTCTAAGCAGCAATTCATACTGATCGATATCAACTTCTCATAGTATTCTTGAAAATTTAGATGTATGAAACTGATCTGTGGTGTTACATTTCACACCCTGAATTTTTTTTAAGACCCCAGGCTGTTTCCCTGAATCTTAGCAATTACAGTATCCATTCCAAGTTCTTCTTTTCCTTGACTTTCTAATATGTTTCGAATTCCTTTCCATATTACAAAATGGGGACTTTGAAATTGTGTTATGTTATCAAGCTTGTTACAGATCAGAAGCCTACTGAGTAATTGTCGCCATGAGGGCTGCGGAACTTCTAAGAAGTCAACTATCATTGACAACTTCGATTATAAATGTTCAAAGGAATGTGTTTGCTGCTCAGCGAGATGAAGTTGCTTCTGGATTTCTACGTGGTCGGACACAGCTGCTGAATAACTACTTTCGGAGGTTTCAATCGCATCACCTCGAACTGGTGAGTGGGGATAGCCTCGCCAAGGAATCATATTTCACTGATAACCAGTTCGATGCTGCCGAGCCTACTTTCATTGAGGTGCGGGGCAGTCAGTGCGATGGACGAGCATGTGTCGACCGTGTCGCGAAATTCTCGGCGTTTTCAGTGGATCCTGCAGCAACGGTCCCTCGGTTAAATGCGCAGTCTCATTTGCCCATGATCAGTCTTCCAACACTCTCAGGGCGTCGAAAAGATTGTGAATCCTTTCATGATCTCTTTCGTTGTATGGTGCACGATGATGCCTTACTCCCTCCGGTGCAAAAAAAACGTATTACTTGAAAGGACTGATTCAGGGTACAGCTAAGAGCGCGCTGGATATACTTCCGACTACGAAGGCCAATTGTCCAGCGACCTGAAACCTTCTCTTAAATCGCTACGATAATGAGTGATTGTTACTGCACTCAGTGGATAGAACTCGACTCGATCCAGCGGCGCGAAACTATCCTTAGGCTTCATCTTTGTTTCAGCTGTTTGTCCTTGGGACATATCAGGAAAGATTGTGCTTCAAAGTTCACTTGCCAGGGATACCAGGAACGACATCACACTTCTTTTCACGGTTCCTCAGACTATAAGCGAGCAAGACCTAGCAACTTGAACAAGTTCAACTGCTAAGGAGTCCCGTTTTGACTCTGGACCCATCTCGTTAGCAACCGAGAATCCGTCTATCTCTTCCTGACAAGTTCTGCTTGCCACGGCACAAGTTTTCGTAAAAACCGCGGACGGACGTCAAATTAAAGACAGAGTTCTTCTCAATCCCAGTTCCGAAACCAGCTTCATATCACGTCTCTTAGTTCGACGACTTGGTCTTCCGCAACAGGCAGTTGATGTTCTTATCAGCCCCTTTGAAAATAAGCCCATCGAGATTGATCCTACACAAGTCAGTCTTCGTCTAGAGTCTTTGCAAGTATCGTTACCTGTAGAGGTGAACGTTCTAGTTCTTCGCGACTTTGGCGTGACTGCTATATCGCAGATAATAATTGTCCAGAAGAACTCACAGTACCCCGACTAACATGTATTTTTTTGGCCACATATTTGGTGCGCTAACAGAGCCATCTTCAGTTGTCCCGGAGAATGAGATTATGATATGACGTCTCCTATTGACCTCAAAATCATTTTCAATTATAGTTTTGTATCATTGTTGATGATTTACATATTGTTCAATATGGTTTAAACACACTGTCAGTGTGTCGGTGTAAAGTTCTTGAAAGGAATTAAGTGATACAAATATATCAAGTGACGCAATTTAGATGTAAGTATAAAATAATTTTATAACATTGTTGTAGGTCATTTTTGAATTGTAATTTTGAATGGAAAACTTTGTAGGTTATTCTGCCGGCTTGCTTTGCATGTTTGCTAAGTTTAGTAATATATAACTCATAATTTTTATAATAAGGGTTTTATTTGGCTTTCATTTAACTGGAAGCAGGGTGCCTAATAACCGGGAAAACCGGGATATTACCTGGAATTAAAATAAAACCGGGAATATAAATTCTAACCGGGAATCACATTTAAAGTTTTCTAGAATGTATTCTTCATTAATAGCGATAAAAAGACTTTGAACAAATGGTTAATCTCCAAGAGATATAATAATTATTATGAAGTTCTAGTTTATTGCGCAGATGTTTTTAATTGGAATCCTTTCATAATTTTATGTTCTGTTATATTTTCCAAATTGGAACATATAGATTTGCGATATCTTTTATGAAATGATTTTAAGTCTTTAGAATTCTTTTGAAATATTTGTGAAATAATTTTAAATCTTTTGAAATATTTGTAGAATGATTTAGAATCTTTGAAAAACATTTTTTTTATTTCTCTAAAGTGTTTGAAATTTTCTGAAATTTTTGTAAAATTATTTAAATTTTTTGAAGTCTTTAAAATCTTTCTGAAGTATTTAAAAATCTTTGATTAGTCTTGGAAATATTCTGAAATTATTTGAAATCTTTGTGAAATCAATAAAAATTTTGTGAATCTTTGTAATTTTTTTGCGATAAAATCTTTGAAATCTTTTTAAATTCAGAAATAACAACTGTTACTATCATTAAAAATAATTATTCTTGTGAAAACATGATGTGAAAATTTAAAACAGTGCTTCGAGTTTTTTTCCCTTCTTTTAAACAATTCTTCGAACCGGTATATTAAACTTATGAAGATTTATCAATAAAAGTGAGGGTCCCTTTTCACGGAGTAAAATTTAAAAGTTAAAAAAATTATTTCTGCCCAATTAAAACTTCAATCGAATTTTTTTCGAAAAAAATTATTATAACCTTTTTCTCCCCATTTCTTGTTGGCAAAATTATGAGAAATGCAAAAAATTTGGTCGATAGGACTTGTAATTGGTTAGAAATAATTTTTTCAACTCCGAAAATTTGCTTCGTGAAAAGCGACCCATATTTTATTAATAAATCTGTATAACTTTCATATAAAAGTTTGGAAAATTTTTTAAAAGAAGGAAAACAATTCGAACCAGTTTCAAATTTTCGCGGGCATGGAGGGTCGAGAGGGGGCGAATGCTTACGTGGGACAACTGAAGATGACTCTGTTAGCGCACCAAATATGTGGCCAGAAAAATACATGTGAGTCAGTGTACTATGGCAATAACTACATAAAAATACATGTGAGTCGGGGTACTATGGCAATAACTAATACTATAAGAGAGCCAAAGACTGAAGACTTGACTGCCCCACTCCTAGACGACTTTCGAGGCCCGAAAAGGGACGATTCTGTGGATCGACCAATGAAAAGCAGCCGCTCAAGCCCCCGCCTTCTTGGCTACGCTCACACGCATCTCTCATAATACCTTTAGAGAAGCTCTCAAGGGTTGCAATTCTTCCGTGTAAGTTATCGCAGGTGTGGAGAACGGTGCATATTTAGTTAAAAAATGTGTTTTCGAGGAAAGTGAGTTTTCCCATGAAAATAGAGAAATTCGTGAATTAACTTAACTCTACAAATAAATTTTTGAACTATAAGTATGAACTCAACTAGAAATATTTACCGAATTATTTCTCCTTCAATCAGTTTATTAAATTAATTTTTTTTTTAATTCGAAGTGCAAGAGTGCAGAAAGGGTGAAGAGAATTGCAAAGAATTGTATCGTATGGTAAGTGATATATTTTATTCTCATTACTTATTTTTTATATCATGACTGTTTTGTCACCACCCAGACATAATGCTCTTGTCAGTAATTTATTGGTCTTGTATTTCAAAATTCAAGTGCTTTGTTGATAATTCGTCTTGTTGGGTTGAAAATTGAATAATTTTGGCAGAAAATTAACTTTCTGATGCAAAATCAACTGAAATTTTTCCTGGTTGAAAATTCAACTATTCGTTTAAAATTTCATGTATTTTCATACAAATTTATTTTTTACTGAAAATTCAACTTTTCCATTTTTGGCTGAAAATTTCTCCTTTTGAGTTGAAAATTCAACTATTGACTTCCCAATTTGACTATTTTGATGAAAATTCGTATTTTTTTACTGAAAATTTAACTTTCACATTTTTGGTGGAAAAGGTATCTTTTCGAGTAAAAATTCAACTATTTGTTTGAAAATTCATGTATTTTGATGAAAATTCATTTTTCATATACTCAAAATTTAACTTTTACATTTTTGGTTGAAAATGTATCTTTTTGATTTGAAAATTCTTTCTTTTACTGAAAATTTAATTTGTCCATCTTTGGTTAAAATTTATATTTTCGAGTTGAAAATTTGACTATTTGTTTAAAAATTCATCCTATTTTGACGAAAATTCGTTATTTCTGCAAATTTAAATTTTCCGTTTTCGGTTGAAAATTTATCTTTTTGAGTTGAAAATTCAACTATTTCTTTAAAAATTCATGTATTTTGATGAAAATTCACTTTTTTACTTGAAATTCAATTTTTCCATTTTTGGTTAAAGGTTAATTTTTTCGAGTTAAAAATTTGACTATTTGTTTAAAAATTCATTCTATTTGGCGACAATACGCTTTTTACTGAAGTTTTAATTTTTCCATTTTTGGTTGACATTTTTTGTTTGAGTTAAAATTTCATGTATTCTGATAAAAAATTAGTTTTTTACTTAAAATTCGTTTTATTTACTGTAAATTTAATTTTTTCATTTTTGGTTAAAAATTTATATTTTAGAGTTGCAAATTAAACTATTTGCTTCCCTATTTGATTATTTTGTGGAAAAATCGTTTTCTTCATACTAAAAAGTTAACTATTTGATTATTTGTTTAAAAATTCATCCTATTTTGACAAAAATTAGTTTTTTACTGAAAATTTCATTTTTACACTTTTATTTTCATTCCCGCTCACCTCTTTCGAGCCAACGGTCACTTTTGAAGATTTATGACCTGATGAGAAAGAAAATTTGAATCGGGAACCAAAGTTGGTAGCAAATAGCTTTATGGCTTACTCGGTCTTCAGCTTTTTTCCCTAAAGTTAAAAAGGCTTGATGAAGCACGTATAACCAGTGAACACCAACACGTGTAACTTTCTTCCTATTAAAAATTCTCAGTCGTAGCTTAAATAGCATTTTTTTAAAAGCTGGACGCTATTCATTTCAAACAATATTACAATGTTTTTTCAAAATGTATGTAAATAGTATCTTTTTGAGTTGGAAGTTCATCTACTTGTTTGAAAATTCATGTATTTGGATGAAAATTCGTGTTTCTTTACTAAAATTTTAATTTTTCCATTTTTTGTTGAAAATGAATTTTTTTGAGTTGAAAATTTAACCATTTTTTTGAAAATTCATGCATTTTGACAAAAATTAGTTGTTTACTGATAATTTCACTTTTACATTATTGGTTAAAAAATTTTTTTTTTTGAGTAAAATTCAACTATTTGTTTAAAAATTCATGTATTTTGATGAAAATTCCCTTTTTTGACTGAAAATCTAACCACATACTTGTTTAGAAATTCATGAATTTTGATGGAAATTCGTTTTTTTACTGAAAATTTAATTTTTCCATTTTGAGTTGAAAATTTATATTTTAGAGTTAAAAATTCAACTAACTGCTTCCCAATTTGACTATTTTGAGGAAAAGTAGTTTTTATACTGAAAATATAACTTTCTGATTTTTGTTTGAAAATTGATCTATTTTCATTTTCATTTCATTCATTTTTTAACAATGTTACGTTGACGGAAAAGGATTGCGTCCAGTTTTTAAATGCATACAAGCCCGGAATGAAGTAATTTTGTCAATTCTTGTATACATATTTCGCATTGTATTTTTCGTAAATCTTACATGAAATCTGAAATAATTAATATTTTTAAATGTTCTTGACCTTTTTTCGAAGGAACATTTGTATATTATTGTAGCAACTGATTGTAATGATTGTACGACCTTCTTTCTTACATAGTGCAAAAAGTGAAGTCAGTTAATGTGGAACAAAGAATTGTGAAAAACTTGAATATTCCAACTTTCACTCCTTCCAGGGTCTAAGAACTTGTCTTACAATTGTGCACGAGCCACGATTATTTAGAAACATACCTTTGTAATAGCAGTCCAAGAATATTTAAGAATGTTTACTATTTCAGATTTTATCCACAACGTAAGAAAACCTTACAATTTTTACTAATTTGTAATAGCCCTACTGAAAATATTAAAATGGTATAAGGAAGCTAGCTTCTTAACAAAATTCTCTCTGCCACTTATGTTCAAATTATAATGCCCATGGTGTTCAGTGATGGATACTGATCATCCGATAGTAATTTTGTATGTTTCCAATAATTTATACACATACGTAAAATGCACAATCGCACAGTATTGACTTTCATAAATTTTCATCACGAAACATCACGCCGAATACAATATGAATAGAATTAGTACAAATGTGTGATGCTTTTCCTAGTTAATGTCGATAATCGGAATTTGTTCATATAATTTGCTTAAAAAATGAGCAAAAGTATGGAAATACAAATTTCCATTACTTGAACTCACTGGCCTGTCAGTTTATAGGCAATTACAAGATAAAACTAATTTTGTTTCTCCATAAGTTCCGATAAAAAGCATTTGCTCATTTACGTGAATTTTTTAAATAATACGTAAAACATGTAGGATGATTTCTTGCCAGTAAATGCCGATACTAGATATTTATTTACGTAATCGATTCAGAAGAATGATAAATAAGTATCAGATAATAACTTTTCATGATTAAGTCTCATCTTGACGCTAAAAACCAGCCATTTTAAGGCACAAATGTACTTTGCAAACGAACAATCCATCATGTTGGCTATTTCTTGAAGCAATTTAGGTATTACAATTAACTTCACAATTCAACGATTTTTTACCCATACATGGGAAAAAATCACGGTTTGGGGTTTTCGGAATAACTACCACGGGCTTGGGAAAATGTTACTGAAAAGTTATACAACTTGTAGAGAACTTTCCCATGAAGAATTGTATGTATAAATGATTTTGAATTAAAAAAAAGACGAATTGTAGTGTAATTAAAGTTTGGACCAAAAAAATTAATGTTCATCCAAATAGTAGTATTTTCAATCATCAACCAAAGAAACGAATTGTCAATTTAAAAGATGCATTGATATTTCAACAGAATAAGATTTGAATATTACGTCAAAAACCGTTAAATTCAATCAAAAAGACGTTAAATTTCAACGAAATAATTTAATCGTCAACCAAGAGATTAATTATTATATAGATTGAATGTTGCTAAAAAGCAATTTTCCATTGTTTTGGAACTTCTTTTAATTTGAATCCAATTGTAAAAAAGAAATCTTCGAGTTTCTTGTATGTTGAGCTTCGCTATGCGATATACGGTTGATTTTTTCCCGTGGAAGAGGGTAAAACAGGTGGTATTATGAGAGCTGGGTACTGGTTTGCATTGTATGAATTAAAATATGCAATACATTTAGTACTCAGGAATTGTACTTGCTACCCAATCGACGTATCATATTTTCAGTTCCATTAAGAAAGAAGGTAAGCTATATATATTCCATATTATCAAATATGATAATAGCAGTTACTATGGATGTAAGGCAAAGTGTTTAAAATGTTATCCCAATTCCTGAAATTTCCAATTTTAGATAAAATAAATAAATAAATATACATATATACCACCCATCTCGCGGTTGTGAGACGTGGCCATGAGTGTCATTTATCGCGGTCCTACTGGGAGCCGGTGTCATTTTTAGATGGCAGTTGCTCCCAGCCAGGCTCGGTCAACTCCCGTGCAGAGAAATGGCGAAATTCAGCGCCATCTGCGATGAGTCAGAGAACTACAGACGCGTGTATGTGTTGGTCTTTATATATGTATATGCCGCTTCCTTACATACCTTGAATACTGAAATAATTCAATGAAAAAAGAAGAATAAAGACAAAATGAAGCAAATAAGAATCGAAAAATAGGAAATTTAAAATAATGATCATTCTATTTCCCATTTTACGTTTCTCATCCACTTAATTTTGCCTTTATTTGTAGGATTGTAGTACAGAAGTACATAACCAACAAAATCGCAATTTTTCAGGAGACTGAAATAATATTCTGTAAAATTGAAAGCGCTAAAAAAGTTCACTCCTGAGCTGAAGTTTTTCTGAATTGAGACCAAAAAGGTATGATTAAAATAAAATTATCTGGTTCCGCGAAATAGAATGTCGAAGTTTTCAATATCAAGGTGACAGGAACCTAAAATTGGAACAGGCTCGGTTACGGATGACAATAAAAACAGCAATTTTGTGTTTAAACCAAAAATAAAAACTTACTTCCAGAGAGGTAATATCGCACCCCTCGATGCCCCTCAGTCCCCGCGCCGATGTCCTAAAAATTCGCCATTTCTCTGCACAGGAGTTGACCGAGCCTGCTCCCAGTGGGACCCTGCGGTAGCTGTTTAACCTTATTTTATATATATATATATAATTAAAAACTAAAGGTTAACAACCACCGCAGGGTCCCACTGGGAGCAACTGTCATCTATCCAAAAACAAGAATCGAATCACCGACCGATATTGCTCTTTCTCCATTTTTCTAAAATCTGCGGACATGACAGCTTACACACGCGGTCAAAACAAAACTACGAGTCCGATTCGGCTGAAATTTGGACGGCAGCCGTCTAGGACAATGTACTACACGATAGTAAATTTCTCTTGCTATATTGGCGCCATCTGGCGGTGAGGCTAAGTACATATCGGACCACCCTCGTAAAAGATGATTGGGGGGTCCAAATTGAAAGTTATTGCGTGAAATTATTGATAGAAATTTCTTCAAGAGGCGACTATACTTCAATTCACCAAAATTTTATAACAAGTACTTCCTTTTCCCATATTTTCAATTCAGTTCTTATCTTCAGTACTTATCTTGAGTACTTATATAACTTCAGTACTTATATATTCAGTATTTATTTATTTTGACCTTAATTGGAAACTTTATTTTAGAGAACGGTTTTGTTCCTCCCACAACGTTTAAAAAATAGTGCTTCCATCCTTTCGGAAATCCATCCTTCGATTATTCAGATCAGGGAAAAAGTTGTTATCTCTCCACTCTGTTTTCCATGTATGGAATTCGCATGCATGTTAATTAATTGAGAAATTGTTAAACTAATCGGTTGAATATTGTAGGCTCCAGGTCAATTGAACGGCTAAAAATGATAAATTTTTCATGTTTTCTGAACATGTTGCGTCCACTTACTACAAACTGAACAATTTTTATGCACAGAAGATATTTATTACCTAAAAATTTCCATTATTACTGCAAATATTAACAAATTTTCATTAATCTTTTTTTCACTTTCTTCTAATTATATAAATTAATTGATTCTGCTAATTAAAATAAAAATAATCCATGCTTTCATAATGTCAGTTTTTCTAGTCGGCCTTAATCTCATAACAATGAAATAATCATTCGTTCCGGATAATTCGACTCGCTGCGGGGTATCTGCCGCCTCTCGTTTGACAAGGGTCATTGATCACGCGGCAAAAATGCAGACAGATAACACTGAGCGTCACTGCTATTGTACTTACGTTTTCAATTATTAAACAAAATATAAACATTGTTTCGAAAACCCGGCTCTGTGTGACGTATGCAAAAAAGTAGACAAAAATATTCAACCATGCGGTCTTAAAATTCTGAACCGTTTACCCATTCTGATAAAGGGCCTTAAGTAAAGGGGCAACGTCTATTTGCATTATATCGGTCCTTCATAACGCAGTGCTGAGGTGTTAGTTTAAAGCACTATTTTCGAATTGCCAGGTGTGTATGTAGCATTTTATTGTAGAAATAAAGGGGCACGTCGCTTTCCAAATAACAAAAAACTAAGGAAACTGCAGATAATGCCTTGCGCCTGCGTACAGGGCATGTCTCCACTCACGATACTGCCTTTTAAGATAAGCTTGACGAATCGCCGTCCCCATTAAGGTTCCAAGGATAAAATGCTGTAAAACCTAATCCCGTTTATAGTTACCAAGTTATTTATATTACGTTTTGACATATATCTTTCAATTTATAAGATACATTTCATTTATCTTCATTTGAAAATTTTCAGGTATCTGAAATCCATCAAAACCCGCAGATTCTAAATTTTCAACTTTTGAATATGTATACTGGGACCTGAAATCTTGGGTGTGGTAGTGTCGCGAACTCGTGAAACCAGGTCGAATTTTTAAGATGTATTCTAATATATGCATAAAAACAATTATTGAATACGAAAAATAAAAATGTATCGGGAACTAAGTGATGCATGTGAAATTTTTCGTCATATACAGTGAAAGACACCGCTACATGTTAAACCTGTTTCCGTCAAAAAACAATTATTTCACTATGTCATGTAAGTTTCAACATATTATAAGCTCTAATGAACTTTAATAAATGCATATCATGATCCAATAAATACATGGTCTAGCCACGCGCAAGTAAAAAAGACTGAGCCAATCATAACCCACCGCGTAATTTCTCCATCTTGGATAAATAAGGCGGCATGTGTAAGTGATTTTAAAATGTAAAATGTTAGAATTAAAATTTCTTGTAATTTTGAGATATACAAATACTTCAATTCTAATCAAATGTACTGTCATGTTGAAAGAAAGGTACAGAAAAATACGGATTAACTATAATTTTAGGTAATGTGTTTCATAACCTCTTCCTGGTGACATAAAATAAAATTCAAATCAATTGGGAAAGTACTGAATAAATAAAATTATATGACGGAGTGACCGCGACATATAAAATGATAATTATTATGTTTTATTTATTTAAAAATATTTTTCCTCAATTTTGGAGGAAAATTTGATCGAAAGATATTAAATATTTATTCACAATTATCAATACTCTTGCTCACTCCTTTTATTTACAATTTGTGTTACGTTCGTAATATAATTAATACATGAAGGGTGGAACGGGAGAAGGTGTCAAGTAACCATTTTTTAAAGAAGGGGTTCTTTGTTGCAAAATTCTCAAAAATTCAAATACACACCGAGTTTAAAATATTTGCTCGAAATCATATTTTTGATGGTAGCACTACGTCAAAGTTGCTTTTTCATATCGATTAAAAATAAAGACTTTTATGATCAAGGTATTCCTTATGACATTCACAAAAGGCATACATTACAATATCTTTATGGTTCAACAGCAGAAAATGTTAATTTCATTATTTATCATTACTTGAATACGATAAATCTTATGTCACACTGTGACACCGTCTCATTGAAAATTGATATTCTGGGAAGTGAAGAAATATTTTTGACAAAATGTGCTTTCTCCGTGTTTATCAACTGAACATCTCGGCGGGGATATTTCATAATTTAAAAAACAAATTATTAATTACAATTTTGTGGTGATTTTAAGACGATTTTCAGAAACCATAAAATTCCAACCTCAAAAGTAAAACTCAATTTTCTCCAAAATGAATGATTTTTTCATGAAACTTTTGCCCTCTGAGTGGAAGCCTCGGTGGCTCAGACGATAGCATGTCAGACTTCCATGCATGAGATCTGGGGTACAATCCCTGAGTCGGGTACCAATGGAAATTTTTCTATGTACTTCTACCGGGGCTTCGGTGGTTCGGAACCCACCTTAAACTGTAGGTCCCCTCAAAAAAAGCTGGTGCCTCACCAAGGATAAATGGGCTCTTTCGATGGCCTAACCTCGGGGGTCGAAGCTGATTTTTGAGAAGGCTTGAAAATGAGTCAGCGATCTTCTTGTGCTTGGGGCACTTACGGGGGAACCACATTCGATGGTCGCTGCCCAATTTCGAGTAATAAGCACACATATATACAGTTACATAACACACCAGGACAGTGCTTCGAATCTGTGCACCTAACTGATGACCTCAGAGGGATCGCTCCGTGCATCCTAGTCTGGTCGTATCACCTCTTCTGCGGCCTGCTAGGGAGGCTACCGAGATCCAAAAACGCTCGGCGAAGATGGCCGGATTCGGAATTCTGCTTCGAGAATAAACACAGGTGTGGCACAATAGGCTTCATAGCTTGAGCGCCAGGAGGGCACCTAACGGTGCCCCCCCGCCCACATTACAACTAACTAACTATAGCATTCTGTTATTCTATCTTGTCCACTTTTTAGAATTGGCAGTGTACTGATGTCAGTTGGGAACCTCGTCTGTTTAATCCCCCAGATCCATCTATTTGCTCTTGCCAGGCGGCCCATCACGTGAGTTGCCCCGACGGTTATAACAACGTGTAAAGAATCTTCACAGAGCATGTATTCTGTCGCAGCTGTGTGCGCATACCTTATGATCACATTATGTCCCTAAACGCTAGCGGTTGCAATCGTCGCAGCTTGTCCTGCATAATTTTGAGATTCACCCGTGACCACCAGACCACTGCTACGTATAGTGTATAACTGTATATGCCTTGATTTAAGGACAGCGGAACAGAGCCATACAAGCATTTTAGGCCCTGGACCCCATGCCAAACCAAGGTCTCTGCTGCACATCCAAAATGGCATGAAAAACTTTCTGCATTTTGGGTCTACAGATGCTTTACTACGTAAGTTCAGTTTGCTATCTAGGATTACTCCTAGGTATTTAAACGAGTCTGAGATCATCAACTTTTTACCATGGAATGTAGGGGCGTCAACCTTCTGCACTTTAGACTTTCTCATAAAAATGATCAGGCTGGTATTTTTGGATTTAACGACAGCCCTGGTCTGTCGATGCACAGCGCTGATCTTGTCCTACTATGCACCACAGAAGGCGTGACAGAACACCCCCTAAAGGCATTTCTGTGGTGCTACTACCCTAACTAGGCTTGTACCATATCTGACTTCGAAACGCCTCCCGCGTAGCATGCTTCCTATCCAGCTTACTAGCTGGTCTAGCACGCCACACCCTGAAGTCTCACGACACACAACTTCTAAAGGGGTATTGCTGAAGGCACCCTCTATGTCTAAGAGGTGCCCGCAGCATACCCTCATTGTTCAAACCATTGCTCCAATTTCGCCAGATCAGCATGGAATACAGTTGCTATAGAGCAGCCCGCTAATGATATTCCCCAATGTGACTTTTAATGCTTCAATTCAGTACTGATGTACGAGGGTGTGTTGGAAAGTCCGTGAAAAATGAAAATTACCTGATTTTTCAGAAGAAAAAAAAATATTTTCATTGTTCAACGTAGTCCCTTTTTAGGCTTATACACTTCGTCCAACGTGTTCCAGTTTGTTGATCCCTTCCGAATAATGGGATTTTTCCAACTCTGCATTATAGGCATTCGTTTCCGCAATCACCTCCTCCTTTGAATAGAATCTTCTTCCCGTCAGCCATTTCTCCAAATTGGGGAAAAGTCAGCAGTCCGAAGGAGCCAAATCTGAAGAATAGAGTGGATGCGCAACAAGTTGGAACCTTAACTCCAGAAATTTTGTGACAACTGCAGAGGAGTGAGCTGATGCGTTGTCATGATGGAGCAGGACTTTTTAGTGGGCCAATCGTGGACATTTTTCTTGCAGCTCGGTTTTCCAATAACGATGTATAGTATACATCCGTACTATTTTTAACCTTTTACAAATATTCGATAATGATTATTTCTTGTCAGTCCGAAGAGACAGTCACCATAAACGTCCCGGTTGAAGGAACGATTATTGCCTTCTTTGGTGCAGATTCCTCTCCGGCTACCCATTGCTTGACATGTTCCTTAGTCTTAGGCGTGTAGTGGTGTATGCATGTTTCATCCTTAGTGACGGAACGATGCCTAAAGTCATATGGATTCCGCTGAAACAGCTGCAAACCATCCATAGAACACGTCACTTCATTTTATCATCATCCGTCACCATAACGTGGACTTCATTAACCATTTCTGGAGTAGTAATCCCAACAGGGCGTTCAGAACGTTCAGCTACACTTATGCGCATAGGACCACAGCGAAAGTTTTGAAACCACTGATAAACCGTTTCAATCGAAGATGCAGATTCGCCATGATGTTTATCAAGCTTCACTTCAGTCTCCTGAGGCTATATACCTTCTATAAATGAATGTTTGAGTAACACACGGAATTCTCTTTCATCCATTTTTTGGAAATCACTCAACTTGCTCGATTCAAGCGAACGCCAAACGCAGTGTGACAGATGGATCTAGATGAAACTAGGTGTGTGTTCCCCAAGGAGATAATACTAATCTAAAATAACCTCGATACAAACTAGTGATTCCATTACTCTGAGATTGGACGGACTTTTCAACCCATCCTCGTATCTTTTATTTTATTTATTATTATTATTATTATTATTTATTTATTCTTTTCCACTTCTGCAAAATTTTGGAAGTGCTATTTATGTCTTTTTGGAATGCCAACCTTCAAGTATATCTGCACTCAAAATCTATATTAATTTTTTTTTCATAATGAGTTGTTAAGGTCGTTTAAACCAGACCTTAGCCTTAAAATTAAATTACCTCATTTTACTCGATAAAAACTAGAATTAGATCTTTGTTAGATATTTAGGGCCTACTCCTGGTTAGATCAAGCCTGCATTCGGAGTGAAAAATGTGACTATAATTTTAATAATTTTGGTGAAAATTATTTTGTTGTATTCTAATCCGAGCAATCGAAGAAATCATTTTACACAAAAAGTATTGAAATTAGTCAAATTACTGCGAATAAAGATCTGATTCAAAACAGGAGTAGGCCTTAAGTATCTAACAAAGATGTAATTGTAGTAGTAATCTATTGCAATTGTTATTTAAATAAAATAAGTATTTTTCACAAAAAAACCCCTGGGCTACCTGAATTTTATTTTTAAGCAATGGCAAATATCTTATTGAACCAAAGTAAGCATCATATGCAAAAAAACTGGTGTGGGGGACCTCTGAATATATTTGTTAAAATCTGATAAAAATCAGGGTTTATTTCGAAACCAAACCAAAGAAGTCTTAGGAGTGCCATCTTAGAACAAAATTTAAAAAAAAACTATTTTCGACCACCCTGATATATTTTTTTAAATAAAGTACTTTTGAAATAACCTTTTTTCGTGGCATTTTATTGGACAAAGTAAAGAGTCAAAATTATACGGATGAGCAAAGAAGGTTCTTTTCATCTCGTGTGCGCCTATTGGAAATTGAGAAGCGGATCTTTTGCAAGGGTGGGGCCCGAATTTCGGTAATGACGCGTTGGCTACCGTGGGCCGTAGGGGCAGCTGAAAGAGTTAAAGGAGAGAACAGAACAGCAGAAGCAAGAGAGAATGGACGAGGAAGAGAGGCCGTTAATCGGAGTGCATTATCTTAATCACGTAAAACGGCAAAATTGCATTTACCTTTTTAAATGAATATTTGGCGGGGACGCCGGTCTGCCCAGGCTTCTGCCCGCTAAGTTAATTTACCAAGGAATGCCGGGTAACGCCCTATTCAACCCTCGCACAGCAAAAGTATTGTCGGCATTGTACTGAAAATAACATACGCGTCAAAAACGGCCCGAGAAAACTTACGCTTCTTGTAAACTTTCAAATTATCTTTCATCTTAATTTCGTGTAAAAATAAAGTCAACTTATTTCATACTTATTTTTTTAATTTGAAACTTATTTCGTTCATTTTTAGAATGAGCCAGATAGGTTCTGACAGATTTCTAATGATTTAATCAAATATGCGTACGGTATCTTAAGTTCTACTCATCTGGTTACTTTCAAGGATTTACTTCTACATCTCTCCTGCAGTTTCTTGTCAAAATGGATAACCAACCGGCTTGACTGGTTAATGACAGTTACAAAACTACAGATCTAGCATGATTCATATAGCAGCTTAGTTGTTCCGAAAAATTCCTGAATACCGCTGAGTGATAATAAAATTATATTTAGATACGCGAGCACGGAGATAAACCTGACGGGTTTCTCGGCGATTCAGCTAGGAATGACTTCACATTTGTTACAAATGCTCGTCACTTCTCTTATTGTAGTATGTACAATGTACGAACGAATCGCATCGGTTTCCAATGAAATAATTGAGATACAAACAATAATATTATTCGTTATCTTCCACTATCATTCAATCTATATCAGTTGCTTGCGTGTTCCACATAAAATACCTAAAAACTTTTTTTATTATCAAGAAATTGAATATTACGTTTTAAATTGAAAAATATTTGTAGAAAAGGAACTATGCCAATTTTCTGACGAGGAGTATTACATATGAAAACAATATCCAACACGTACGTTAACGGTCTAACAAAAAAAAAAAAAATTAGTTTATAGTAAAAAAAATTATTTTTGCCTATTAGAAATCAAAAAAAAAAAAGAAATAAAGTGTAATGTTTACTTTATTATAAAAATGACTTTCACGTGGTAAGATTATACATACATACACCACATTGGGCATGGTTACCATGTCAACTTCATTGTATCTTCTTTTGTTTTGATGTGAAAAAATTTAACTCAACTGACATGACAATTATCCGCAACAAAAATTCACATCTGTTTTTTCTATGGCAGCTTTGAATTTTTGAAACCTACCCCATGTATAGTAGATGGAATTCTATGTTTACATTTGCATACAAAAAATTTCAAGGGCAATAGAAACTTCAAGGAATTTTCTTTTCGTTTGTACAATGTCGGGCTTATTCATCCATAAAATTAAAGTAATGATATAATTTTAGGAAATTCTTTATCTACAAATTTTTACGTTATGAAAATTAAAAGCTAATACAATTTTTTTACGATCAAGTGAAAAGTAGGTAATCATGTTTTTAGCAAGAGGAGGAAATTTGCAGGATAGCGTTTTGAAAAGTTCAGAATTGTGTTTGTTCGCAGAAAATGTTTCGTGAAAACGATGCAAGATCGAAAATTGGAAGAGGAATTTTTTGTAAAGACTTTAATTAAGGAGGAGAAAATTCGCTTGGCAAATTGTTTTCGTATTTCGCATATGTTTTGGAACAAATTTGGAATTTCAAACTTTTATACACCACTTGAACTAACTTGAATACAAAACTTGTAATGTCCTAAAAAAATAAGTTATTCAAATATTTAAATACATTTACAACTATGAAACTTGTTATCTGAGAAAATGCTACAAAGTTCCATTCTAAATTATCAACTCCCAGTCGAACAAATTTGAAGACAGTAACCTTTCAATCGTCTTACTCGACCCGCTAACTGAACAAAAACGTTCAGTTAATTAGAGCTTCATTTTGTATTATTTTTTCCCCTTTCTCTCCCACTTGGACCAGCTTCCCCCAACTCTTTTAGCTCATCCACTGACCCCGAAGGTCCTAATAACGCGGGCCAACCGTAATGAGGAGTAAACTAATTATTGGATGCTAGTTGGGTAGGTCGATATTTCAAGAGTTTGCTGACAGGCAGCAGGAGCAATAACGATCGCCCTTCCTGTCGATGTTGGAGCAGAAAATTCTCGAGGAATATTTCTCTCAGCCTAGTGAAGATAGAGACACGAACTCTGCTCGAATGCATGACACCTAATTAAACATTGAAGCCAGATCTCTTTCCGTTTAATGATCCGTAAAATTATTTAAACAAGTTATGTTTCCAACAAACTTTTCGACGCGGTTCAATGAGGTTTACATTGTTAATTTGCTTTTTGTTTCAAAAGCTGCTGACAAGCGTTCGTCAGAATATCCTTGAAGCAGTAATAGGCAATTAGCAGTCACTATACTATTAAATTTATGTGTTCATTGTAATCTTGTGTGATTTAATTACTGTGATAATTAAGTCTGAGAACTGACGCCTTGTTATAAATTTAATCGCACATATTTAATTGCCCTCATCTTGAAACCTACGTTTATTTATAGAATTAAGCTTTTTTGGTAAGGGTTTGAGGCTTTGTAATATGAAGAATAATAAGAGACTTGGTCAGTTTATATGCCGTTGGGAGTATAATTAAATAAGGACACTGTAGGTGCATTCTTGAAAGATGACACGTGGTACCAAGGCGAAAAATTAGCGACGTCGAAACAAATAATTATTCATTACATGACATGATAAAGGAGCACAGTGAAGAGGAAACAGAAAGAGGATAAAAAAGCAGAAAGCGTCATCGTCGTACTTTGTGCATGGTTATCTTGTATCTGGGATCGAGATCCAGAAGAACCGTAGGCGGCATGATGTGCGGGAGCCCTCTCTGTTAATCATCGCGTAATTATCGTTCCAATTATCAGATACTGAGATACGAGCTCATGGATCCATATAGGCCATCAACGAATCTGTTAGCTCGTACGCACTTGCCCAGGATCTGGTTATCAGCTCGTTTCGCCAGATTGAAGGTTCATTTTCTTTTTCTCCATTAAAAAAAATTCCCTTTTTTCAAATTCTCAGATTTTTTTGTTAGCGGAAAAAATTAATTCTATAAAAAATCACAACAATTTTAATTATTCACAATTCAATCCTACACCGTAAAATTCTACGTAAAGATATGAATTATATTCTTCGAATCTTAATAAACTCTACATAATGCAATCGTGTACGAGCAGGAAACTCTACGCAATAACATAATGGCTATGAATTGACTCAATATATGTGTGTAACAGAAAGTAATTGAAGATAATTTGAGGTAATTACAATTTGTTTAATAGCGATATTTACACGAAAAAATTTACGTGAATTAATTTATTAAGTTTGCTTAAACAATAAATAATTATTGTATAACTGCAAAGATGTAAAGCGGGAGGCATTAGCAATAGATGTATCAGCCGTTCACTCTGCTGAAGAATCAAAACTGAAAAATGTAAAATAATGCATTTATTTATCGAATTTTTTTCAAAAGTACACAACTACAGAGTATTGATGCAGCAAAAGTTAATCGGTGTGATATTTATATTGAATTGCATTGGAAAAAGGTATCTATTGAAAGTGGCCCAATTCCGCATTTATCTGCAAAATTTGTATAACAAACTGATGTCTGACTTTTTCCAATTATAAGTCAAGATTATTTTAGTTTCATTTCCTCCTAAAAATATACGACAAATCGGCAAAAATTGCTTATATCTTTAAAATAATGAATTTTTTATTTTAACACAATATTTTTGATATAAATGAATTGACATACACAGTAGTTTTCTCGTTGGATGCTATTTTCAATGCAAAAGAGGTACCCGATCTTTGGTACCCGTCAGGCTTACTCCATCTTTCAAAGGTTCTTGCATCATTCAATTTTCAAAAATCCGATTAGAAGTTAATGGCTGGAGTAATTATTCACTTATCACCTAACATTCCAGAACTCTAATTTTTCATCTACCAATGGGCTTCCCTTGAGTGGGCCTCTCTCTTATCCACAGGAAGTTTCAGACTGACTTCTCGCCCTGGTCTTGGGCTCGACATCGAGGTTGAGCCGCTCGACACGCCCCAAAGAGACAGCGGGCAAGCCTGGATTCCTAATTTAATTAAGGAGCCAGGTAATTGAGTCTTGTTTATGATAGAATTCCAAGAGGCCGAGCCATATGTCAGAAATCTTCCCGAAGATGACTCCAGTATTTCCGCTAGTTTCGACGTTTAATTATGTTATTCCCCATGCAATACATTCATAATGCAATCCGCCCAATAGAGTGGAATCAAATTAATATCTCTGGAAGGCGAGCGAGCCGTAATTCGACGCACTGCTATACGCGCCCATGCATTATTCAAGAAAAATGCAAATAACCTCGCAGATTCCTTATGGGGCATCAATTTTCGACGTGTCGTTCAGAGTCTGGGTGTTCGGGCGATTCCGAAAAACACGATTGTTTAGTCGTGAGTGAGCCAGTCGAAACTCTTTATCGTCTTTTATATGAAGCGCCCCCTGGGGTAGGCTTTGCATTCGGTAAAAAGATTTGCGGAGTAGAATGAGTCCTACCGTTAAGTTCCGACTTTATGACGCATCCTTGTCGCATGGGGCGAACTCGGGGACCTAAGCCCCCGTAATTTGATAATGTAGGGTTATGGTGGCGCCAAGCTGAGCCGTTTAAATTCATAACATTGTTTATTTCTAGTAGACCTACCTATTCGGACCGTTCCGACTTCACCTTATCAAGCCGGTTCCTCTTAGTTTTAAGGCCAGTCTTATCTATCGAAACGACACGACGCAGTCACTGAAGGCCGTCGCGTCGCGACACTCATTACTTCCAAATAAAATTATCGTTATCGTAAATTCTTGAGTGTTAACAATTTTCTTTGAAATTTTTCTTCATGAACTTTTCCTTCAGTTTTTAATCAACTTGTGTAACAGAAAAATTAATTTAATCTACGGAAGCTTAAATTTGTGATGTTTTAGAAAACAAATAAATTGATATGCCAGAAAAAGTTATCTTCACCAAAAAGTATATAACTTCTACTATGCTCCCGCATATTGAAACGTAAATAAAAAAAAAGCAAATATTGAGGCAATTTCAATCATTTTCAATCATTTTATATGAAATTAAGAATCTGCATAAAAAAGAAAAATTGCAAAGATTTCATTTCAGTTGTGGCTTTTCAGTCATTTTTTTACTAACATAAGACCGAAATTTACACTCACTCGGGACTAAATTTAAGTCAAGATTTCCAAGAAAGTAATACGTTTTCTAGGCTAAAATTAAGCCATCACCTATACACTAAATTTTAGTCTTGAAATGATTAGTTTTATCTCGCACAACATACAATATGTTCTTATAGAAACGTTGCACCGGATTGATTTTAATACAAAATGTATTCAATGGTAAGTTAAAGAAAGGAATTTTTAAAAGACCTTAGCTGCAGCGCGAAATCGATCAATTAAACTATAGCTGTGAATTTTATATCCAGTGTTTCCACTTTGTTTTTATTTATAATTATATGATCTCATTTGATGAACATTTGGCTTCTTTTTCATAAATAATGAATACATTTTTGTTTTCTCATAGAGGATGCATTAATAATTTTTTCAAATTATTTCAAATTGATAATGAAAATGATTTAAAATAAAATATCAGAGAATCCTCTGCCGTGTTCCCCACCTACTATCAAAATACAAAAATACAATTAGGACAATTCATTCGTATCAAGTCAAGGAGTCCTTTTTATTTTTGCATCAACGTGGAATTACATTAATGAAAGAAGTTTTACTGCACTGAAAAAAATGATTAGTGTGGCCAGCTATTCAGTTTTTAAGATATGTTACTTGCTATTTTATAATTTGGCGCAACAATTTCATTAGTTGCAGTGACTATTCCATTTGTACCAACCACTAATAAAATGGTAATCACAACTAATAAAATAGCAGTACCATATCTTACAACTAAATAGTTGGCCCAACTAACCACTTTTTTCAGTGGTTAACGAAAATTGTCAAAATATTTTAAATGACCATAACTTTCTAACTTTTTAATAAAATGTATTAATATTGTAGGCTAATACATTCTTTCTAAGTCAATGAATCTTTTAAATTCTTGCATCAACTATGAATTGTGTGAATGAAAAAAATTTGACCATAAAAACCCATTTTTATAATCTTATAAAGTTCTACAAATAATTTACCATATATTTTCAGAAATTCTTTGGTCTGTTTTGAGATATTAGTGCTGAAAATAATGCCTCTAAGTTTCCTCCATTTATCTACAACATCCTTCAAGTTATCGTGTTCACAATAAAGTGTGGCACATATACGCATCCGGCCAGTTTCTTAGAACATTGCATTAGACATATTGTAAATAAGGAACGTTTAATTAAACAAATTTAAACTTTTCCATAATTGCTATAATTACAAAGCTTTCTCAAGGAGGAAGCAAAATTGTTCAATTTTGAAGAACTTGTATTGATATTACTGATAAATTATAATTTTTTAATTTGAAACGGTTAAATTTCACGTTGCCTTATTATATTCTTACATGCTTTTAAATGCCACGATTTGAAATAATTTAAATTATTTAAAGTTTTAATCTTATCTTCGCCCGCAGATCCGCAATTATTCAACCTTGAACTTGTTAAACTTTTAATTGTTTAACTTATTGCCAGGCGCGGATATACAGATTGGCGAAACCAGCAATTCCCCCCCCCCACGGCCCCAATTTTGGACTCACTTTCACTTTTTTCTTTTTTACTGGAAAATAGAGGGAAATAATAATATTTAAAAGATTGCGAAATATTATTTATAATAATCTTCCAAATTATTTGTTCGCATTGCCCAACTGTCGATTTGACAGTTTATTATAGAATACGTCAGTTTTGACATAAATTTTGACTGTTAGTAACATGAAGTTGTTCTTCATATATGGAAATGCTTCATAATTGATATTCAAGTTATTAATTTTTTACTCTATATAAAAATTATGAATTTTAAAAAGCGTGATGCATAATTTCAAAATTATTAATTTTCATTGATTTAGTTTCACGATCCTAATTTAAGGATATTTTAATTTTAGGCAAAGTTTGGAATCGTTTAATCTTTAACAAATCAATTACGCTTGGGTTAACTATTTTCAATTCTTCAATTCAGAAATCATATAATTTTCCATGTTTTTAGAATAACTAAACTTTGAAGGTTTACAATATTGAAAATTTTTAAATTTTGACCGGTAAAAATGACCATTATAGTTTTCTTTTTTACAGCAAAATCTTATTTCTTAATGATAACATCTATCCAATCAGCTATGTAAAAACAAGCATTTGGTTGTTTTTGTATGGATAATATAATTTTAATCAGCGATTTATGACTCTTTTAATATCAATTACAAAAATGTATTCCTTAAAATAAAATAAAAAATTAAACACCCTTCAAATTTGGTAAATCCTATTAAAATTCCTTCAATCTTATAAAATTCTTTTCGATACCGCTCGGAATATTATGAAATCACTTTAAATGTTTACAATATGTTGAAATTCAATAAAATCTGTGGAAAAATCCGTGAAATTTCATGAAATCTGATGATATTTCCTGAAATCCCGGAAGATTGATTGAAATACCTTCAAATTTGGTAAATCTCTTGAAAATTTCTTGGAATCTTCAAAAATATCATTGAATATTTTAAATCATTTGAAATCTTTTAAAATACCTTAAAATTGTTTTAGGCGCTTGGAAATTTGTGAGTATCTTTTAAAGTACACAACAATCTTTAAAATCCCTTAAAAACGTTTAAAATTTTTGAAATACAGTGAAACCTGGATTTAGCTCCCCTGGATTTTGCGCTTCCGAGAATTGACGCCGCGCCGTGGGGATACGTGAGATTTACTGAACTGCCGTGTTGTCCATATACGTACTTGGAAGATCAGTAGATTTAACTTGGTTTTCAGTAAAATATAAAGTTCTTTTTTCTGCGTGTACGTCTTATTATCAATAATAGAAAAAAATCATTTTAATGTCATTGGAATCAGAAAATTTATAATACAATACTACAATTTTCATCATAATTTCTGACATAAGATAAACTTCTTCAGATAAGTGGACATGGAATTGCTCATTTATTTTCATCGCAGAAATACATTTTTAAAGGAGAATTTATTCTGACAACCTAACCTGGACCCCTGCGCATCGATGGTGTTGATTTGTAACTTGAAGTAATTGGTTCATGTTGCTCAGAGAAGTAGTAAATGTTTCATATTTTGTCGAAGACAGTTGTTTAAACACATGTAAATTGCTTAAAAATTATGAACAAGTGGTAAAATTACAAGGCATACTAAAATACAGTAAAGTATATGGAAAAATTCGCAAAGAAACTGCATTTACCTGCCTTATTTCAGGTAAAAGTTGCATTTGAATAAGAAATAATTATTCAAACAATTAACAGAACATTGAATAAACTGTATAACTTTGCTTATTGCCTCATTATTTTATGTCATTACGAAGATACTGGTCATTTGGGATAAGATGTGAAAAAATAATTGTAGAAATTAATAAAAATAGTTTCAAGAATTAATAATTTAATCACGAATAGATGAAACTTATTAATTAGTCCACACAAAAAGATCTGTCATAAAATGTACAAAAGAATGGAGACCCAAGACCAATGATCTATAGCGTACATGTTCTCCATTGAAATTGATCTAGCCTTAAATCAATTAATAAAAAATTGCACAAACAGCGATATTTCTTTATGTCATTCGTTTATGACAATCACATTTTTCATAAGATGTCCATTTACTATTCCGGAATATCACTGCCAAACAAATAGAAACAAATTTCCACACATAAAAATTCACTATAGATATATGACCATTTTCTCGGTGAGGAGCTGAAAAGCTGCTCACTCAAGGCACAGATTCGAATAGCGTCCAGTTTTGCTGCGAGTTCTCTTGGCATCCCATGAGAGCACCTTTTCTCCAATATCCGACCTCTAGCATTTTGCGGCGTTTATATCTGAGAAGGTTAAGCGTGACACATGCAAGGGATGAACGTTCAACATATGTAACGTGCTGCGAGAGAATTTTTCAGTAGAAGCCATTGAAGAAACGATCGAAGTCAGACACTCAGAAGAGTGGGGACAATCTCCGGAATCCATCCCCTCCACTTACGACTAACTCTTCTCGCTCCGCGTTCAGCGAGTCAGGCGAACTCTCGACTCACACGGACACAGAACGGAAAGATGTGTGGAAAGTGGTGGGAGTGGATTTCTCGGGCCGTCCGCACGCGTAGAAATAGGCGATTCACGCCTCACTTCACAGCTTTATAACAATTCCAATTTTGCAGATACAAATTCAATTCTTTTTTAATATGAAAGAGCGATTTATAAACTATCAATAGCCATTCCTCAAGAAGAGACGAACACCACAGCGGGCCACAGACCCCTTACTCACTCCGAAATGAGACCCAATCCCTGTTTTAAATCTTGATTCGTCTCAATATCTCCATTCTAGCCGGAGATAATTTTTTCTCGCATTAAGAATTCTGGGACCACAATTTTCCAGATTTGTTGCTCTTACAACAACAAAAACTTTGTCACCGATATACGAGAAACTTCGCTGAACAGATAGAAAGATTTCGAATCTGCTTCGCTAAATGCGAACTCAGTGCGATTATTTATTCATTGAGATATAGCTACTTTTTCCCAAGTGTCAGGACTTTCTGTCCCCATATTAGTAAATTACTGAATTTACTCATTCTGTAAAAACTTTATCCATATTTCTCAATATTGAATAGTTTGTCACTTTTTACGCGTTGTCACTCAACAGTAAATGTAATATGTTAAAAGCGTAATAAGTAGAGTCGAAATCGGATTGAACGTTACCGGATTCATCCTTTCCGAGAATTGACGCCGCGCCACGGGTAGGCTTGTCAGGAGCTGCGCGGGGTGTGCGGGGTTCACGAAGGCGTGACAAAACAGGAACTGTTTACGTTCGGAGTGGAGCTAAATCCGGTTCAGTTAGGGTAGGTCAGGTCCAAGGACAGCCCCAAATCCGACGTTAAATCCGAGTTCGACTGTATGTTCAGAAATAGATATTCACAATTATTAATCAGGCCATAGCATAGCATTAAGAAAATAACATTATTTTCGATATTTTAAGTTAACAATTTCTTTAAACAAATGCAAATTGTAGGTTTCAAAAGCTAAGAATTAGGAGAAGGTAATGAAACTTATTGAAAAAGAACAACAAAAAAAGTTTTGCAAGTTTTTTCTTGTCAAAAGTTGCTTTGAAACAATGATAAATTCTTCAAACAATAAATAAACAACTGAATAATACCTTAATGCATAATACCTTGTTTGAACAAGTACATATTATTTAAACAATAAGAAAGAAATTTTGTAGAAATGTCACCATTGTGTGTCGAGACGTTTGAAACAACTTCTTTTTGTTTCAATTCACCGAATTTCTAGCTTTTTGGGTTAAAAAGTTGGATTTAAACAAAAATAAATTCTTGAAGCAGTAAATAAACAATTGAAATAAAAATATGCACTTTCCAAGTTTATTAAATAGACTATGGCATTCATAAAATATCCGTAATTCGCGATATTATATGGAAATAAAATTTTTCAAGTAAAAAAATCTATTTGAAAAATCAAAAATTAATTAACAAATACATAAAATCCTGTAATTTATTCATTCACTAGTTCATTGCTGATATATTCGTGATCCTTGAAGAGTTTTCATGAGCATTGCCCTTTATCATACGTTTTCGAGTTTTGGATTAAGTACGATTACTTTCGAAGGAATTATCTTATTGGATTGCGTTTTGGCATACTTTTTTAAGGCCGAAAAGGAAAGGAAGAGTTCATTAAGAAGCTAATTTTGACCCATGGTTCTGGTTTTATCCGCCGAAAATGCATTTTGAGAAATACACTAATATAATAATATAATTTCCAGAAAAACTATACGAGATACGAAAAAAATGTTAAGAAGCAAAATTGTTCATTTTAAAAAGTTCAACAAATTGTCTTCAGAACATTTGTTTTTGTTTCAATTGTGAAAAATAACATTAAAACAAAAAAATTCAGTTTTTTGAATAACGATACAAGTTATAATACAATGTTTAATCCTTAAAATTTCGCCTAACTAACATCTAAAAATTTGTGTGACATTTTTTTTTATAAGACACGTAGTTTGCCTTTTATTCGCGAGAAATTACATTAAAAACACACAAATTTAAATTTTTGGAAAAATGACACAAGCTAGGTACAATGAAATTCTTGACGGCAAACATTTTCACCTAAAACAGACGTCCTGGGCACAATCATCAAATTACAGATCTTAATGGTTTGATCTGTAATTTTAAAAGGTTTATGCACAACGCGGCGGAAGAACAAAGACCGAGCGCAAAGCGTAAGACCTAAAAGAAGTGCGCCCATGCAACGGGCAGATTTTTTAAAATAATTTCATTATGAATAATTTACATTATATTAAACTACGTCACCAAAATTTATAAAATTCGTGTTTATTTGACTTTTATGGCATTTCTTTATGTATTTTTAGGAACTGATTTTGAAACTGACATTCTTTTTTTTCCGCAGAATCAATATTTTCGGAGATATTCAAGATTTAATGTTCAATATCACATAAAAAATGAAAAAAAAACATTGCGTACGTGCAAAAAGGTAAAAAAAAACATACGGTCATTTTCGCTTTTTAAACCTTTTTCTATGAAAAACGCGAGAAGCTAGAAGATTTTTGCTTTCAGGTTCGTATTCTTAGAAAAAATACTGGAATGTCCCGTCAATTAATGATACAAAAAATGTCTCTTTTTTAGATTTCTTTCGCGATAAAGGATCTTGACATCGTTCAATGAAATAATCACCATGTACGATTCTATGTTTTCAAAGGACTTCGTGAGATCTAGAAATTCGATGAAAGTTATTTTATGTTTATTATCATTTCAAGGCAACTAATACGTGCTTCAAGTTTTCGATATTCAAATAACCGAAATCTGATCCCACTAATAGTTACCGAGTTTTATATACCAGAGTCACCTGAAGCCAGCATTACCCTACCGGAAGGAACGGAAAGGTTCGGAAAGACTGCGTCGGAAAGATTCAGAAAGGTTTCGGAAAGGTTTCGGAAAGGGTTCGGAAAGAGGTACCGTTCCGATCCTTTCCGAATCCTATGTGAACTTTGCTTCCGTTTTTTTTCCGAACGTTGAGCTGTCCCACGAACCTTTCCGAACGTCCATCTCTCCGATCATTTCCGAGTCTCGGCGAATGTTTCCGATTTCTTTCCGAATTACTCCCCACTTTACTCTTTCCGAATGTATCCAATTTCGTTCCAAATCGAATTTAAAAAATATGTATTTTCGTAATAATAATTTATTTTTATCTTCAAAGCATTTTAAATATCAGTAATCCTATTCATTCCTGTTGAATCCCGCGAAGACGATTCCTAAAAATCTAGAAATAGGGAAATTTCATAACTCAGAAAGCCTTTTTGACTTTCATACATTACGTACATTATTGATGCACATTATCAAATCTAAATATTCCAAATTTCGAATATTCCATTTTCCCAACTCTCATTTGTAATGAATATAATAAGTTCTTTATAAAATTCCTTTTTTGGATGATAAAAATAATACACTGTGAAATATAAATTGCACTGAGCTGGACTGAATGATGAAAAGCCATAGGAAGCGTCACTTTGATCGATTTCCATATTCAGTAACTGAGCACGCAATTACGTTTATTTACTGAAAACACTGGAAAGCACTATGGAAAATTAGGAATATCCGAAATTTGTTGTGATTTCAATCAAGAATCTTCGGAAAAGCTCTGGCAGAATCTCGTCGTCTCTGCTTGTCTCCAGTGCCATTTTTATCTAAGATTCTCACTTACTCATTCACTCGATCGCTTCCAGTTGTGCAATCGATAAACCCAATCGATAGCAAGTATTCAATTGCACTGATACTCGATTGTACCAAAAGAATTGAATGTCATTATCACTTTTAAAACATGTCGTTAATGAGCGTCACACTCTGCCAATGATAATGATTCTTGTAGATCTCACAACAAATATAATAACATTGAATTGCATTGTTTTAAATCATCTCAGGATTAATCGAGTTTCGGGCAATCGATACCTGCCATAATCGACATGAATGAATTCGAAGAAATAAAATGGCGACGCAAGAAACAATGATGGCGATTTTCTAAAGATTTTTGTTGAAAATCATAAAAATTTTCGGACATACCTAATCTCCCATAGTGTTTTCAGTCAAACATTATTTTGTGCAGTTATTCTTGAAGTAAATCTTTTTTCTTAGTGTCAATATAGAAATAGAGCCAAGTGATGCTCCTGCAAGTCCAGCATAGGGCAAATTATATCTCATATACAGTATATTTTTTTTACAATACAAAAAAGCAATTTTATGAAAAAAGGAGATAAAGTAATTAAAAATGATAGTTAAGCAAGTGGAATATTTGAAGTGTGGAAGTAAAAAAGGATTTTTTTGATAGTTATGAAATTGTCCTATTTCTATATAGGTTTTTAGGACAAATTTTTGTGCGACCATTTATTTTCAATAGACAATAAATAACAGTGAGACATACAGGAAACAGTTCGAAAATTGAAGTTAATCTTATTAATTTGTTGAAAATTCAGGAATGTTGTTATAAAGTCTTTCTTTTTGGTTGAAAATTCTACTGTTTTGTTGAAAATTCGTCTTTTTGGGATAAAAGTGCATATATTTAGGTGGAAGATGCATCTTTTCAGTCAAAAATCACAACTGTGTGATTGAAACCTAATGTGTTTCATCTTTTTTTTATTGAAAATATATAACAACTTATTGTTAAACATTCTTTTTTTGTTTTCTTTGGTTGATGCTCCATAATCTTGGTTAAAAAATCTGTTTCTTTCATAATTTAACTATATTTTCTTGAAAATAATCTTTTTGTTCGATAAATTTCATGATTGGTTAAAAATTTATATTATTTAGTTGAAAATTCAACTATTTGATTGAAAAATCCTGTATTTCATTGATACTTCGTCTTTTTGTGATAGAATATTAATCTTGTTGTTGACTAATATTCCACATTTTGATTCAAAATTTAACTACTGGTTCAAGATTTCCTTAAAATATTCCTTAAATATTATTATTTTTTAATTTATTTTATTTATGTTTCTTTTTATATTTCATTATATTTATACATTTATTTATTTCAATTAATTTTCAATTCATTGATTTTTAAATTTTTTAAATAAATTTGTTAGTAAATTATATGTCATTATTTATTATATTTATTAAAAAAAAAAATATATATATATATATAATTCATACATAATTTAATTTCTGTTTTATATTGCACATTTATTGTGAAAGAAATCTGAAACATTTGGAACGAACATAAACTAGTGGGACACCGGTGAAAATTCGGAATAAGCTATTGGGACACTGCGACATTTATTCGGAAAGAAATCGGAATGGTTTAGAACGAAATAAACGCAGTGGCACATTTCGGAAAAAATTTGAAAAGGCGTCGGAAACCTTCGGAAAGAGAAAGCGCTCGGAAAGGAACGGAAGCAAAGTTTACATAGAAATCGGAAGGGATCGGAACGGTACTTCCTTTCCGACCCTTTCCGTTTCTTCCGCTAGGGCAAGTCTCTTATCATCTTTTGAGGGGATTCTATCTAATTTTCAAGCCGCATAATATCGCATGATCCGGGACTAAGGCTTTCCGTGGTCAGGGTGTTTGCGATTTTTCTGAAACGGAAACTGAGGGTATGCGAGATGAGTGGAGGGAGGCTGCCAGTCGACGCCACTTACGCTAGCCGGCACTGCTAAAGAAGTTCATCGTGATGCGCATGGAGTGATTGAGGTTAAGTTTTGGACAAGTATTGTAAAACACGGATTTTTTGATAGCGAAAAAGACCTGTTAACAATCACTAAAAATCTCAACAGAAAAAAAGTGAAAGAAGATAGAGGGACATTTATCAAGTCGATTATAAATGCATTGCAGAAGGCAAAGATATTCCTTCGAAAAAGTTCAATGGCCCAACATTTGGTGAATTTCTCGGTCATTATGTACCTGGTAAGATAAAATAAATTGTTTAATGTAAATAAATGTATGACATATTTTTTGTTAATAACTAGAAAAATTAGTCTTATGTTTCAGTAGCGAATCAAAATCACCGAACCTCAAAATATGTTACATATACAGTAAGATTGTTTTTTTATTCTTACAGGCGCTGGTGATTTGCCCAGTTCTCAGTACTTACGGGACAAGTATCTATACACAAGCATATACAGGACGGGTATGCATCTGCTCTCTTCTTATTAAATGCTTGAGCTAATTAATTTTTATGAAAATATTATAGTGAAACCTTGAGATCGCCCTTTTTTTCAAGTTTTCAATTTCTTCACAATCACCTTCTGATTTTTATTCCAATACGTTTAACTTTAACATTGAACACATTTAACCAATTTATGTAACATGGAAAAAAGGCAGCCTTTTGTTAATTTACGAGATGGACACGATAATAAACAACGTCCATATGTTGTTCATAAATTTTCACACATGAAAATAAATTATAAGTTTTAAAGCATGATTTTCCATAAGTTTTGGATCCGTTGAATCCAAAAGTAGCGGTCATAACAATATGATACATAGGGAAAATGTTCAAAATTAGAGGTGAAAGTATAAACCTTCAAACAGTAAGTTTTTTTATCAAGTTTTTTTAAGTTTATTCTGCAAACGGAAAGTTTCTGGCGATTTTTATGTGTACTTTCGCAATTATTTCTTAAAAAGAAGTTGAAAATGTATGCTATCTTATAGTTTTTGAACCGCTTGATCTAATGGTACCAGTTTTATTTGAAAATATGGGGTTTGACCGAAGTAATGCCCTTTCATTAAGTCCAGCTGATTCTTATACGATTTTTTGTGTATATTACAAATACGGTGACAAAAATGCTCCAGCATGTCGAGTTTTTGAGTAAATTTTGGTTAAGGAGTAAACAAAAAATATTTCACTTCGAATAGAAAGTACTGGCTATGTTGCGTGACTAAAAATGGTTCCTAGCAGCTTCATAGTAATGTCCAATAGTTTGTGGGTATAATAGTTGCAAAGGAAAATGTTCAAGCTTTCATTTAACTCTCCGTTGAAGGTTCTAGCATGTCTCATTATGTTCTTACGTGCTCCTAAAAAGTGTCAAAAACACATTTTTTTTTTTTTTGTTGACATTATTACCCCTATTTACTCAAAAACTCGACGTTACTAGAGCATTTTTTCAAAGTATTCGTAATCTGTGCTGTTGATTGTTGATTTTTATTTCTTTTTATTGTAGTTATTTATTCAACATTCATTTACTAATTACTAGAGAGACGGCCCAGGACACCAATCCCTGGTGCCACTCAGCCTTCAGCACGGTAGTTCACGTCTTGGCTTGGGGTATTTCCTTCGGGACCATCCCGGGACCATTCCGCAACCCGAGGACCTGTGGCCGTTCAAAGGCCCCGGGGTCTCCATTTATAGTAGTATAAGTTTGAATGTCATACAGTTCCTAAGAAATGTATAGAATAGCAGACAAATTCTCTAATCCGACTTATTTTGAGCCAAATTAAAGTGTTTTAACGCTGTAAAATCGTTCCCGTCTATTTCCAAACCTAAATAAATAACGTATTGTTGTATTTTTTACCTCTTGAATGAAAAAATAATATTCATAAGAATATGATACCCAGGGAAAGCTCTAAAATTGAGAGTAAACTTATAGACCATCAAGATAGTAAGGGAGGTGGCGACTACTGTAGCATCGGATATTTCTTCTATCATAGCACATAGTTGTAGATGTATAGTGGTGCGCTGTGTGCTTGCCTGTTGCTATTACGTAGCCATGATTCTTTGGTGTTTTGGCTATGCCCAATTTCTCGGCCATAAAATACTTAATCTGCGCGCGAAATTTCTCTTATAAGAGACACAGATAGCAGCTCTCGCAGGTTTCCAGTTCCACTTTCGTCTGCCTCATGCATTGGAGACATCACGCTCCTTACTCTTTCTTCGTGACGAATCTTCTGCTGATGAGGAGTGTGAACTGTAGATCACCTCTTAAGACTAAAAAAATTAGATTGGGGACTTTTTCTTCTTTTTGCTCCATTTGTTCGCAATTGAATTACATTAAAACTGGTACTATTTGATTCAGTGGATCAATGTCTACAAAAGTCCGACTATAAAGGTGGCCGAGTGAACACGATACAAATTTTTTGATTTGTCTGTAAAATTAGGTTTGGAACATTTATGTCGATTTTTCTTCACTTGATCGAAACCTAATGCAAATAAAACTGGTACCGTTCAATTCAGCGGCTCGCAAACTGTAAGATGGCATAGATGTTCAACGTTTTTAAAGAAATAATTACGAAGTCGAACTGAAATATCAAGAGGTCTCACCGTGTGCAGAATTGCGGCTTTAACTCCAATTTTGTAGATTCTCCCTGGGGAAAAACTATAAAAGTATAATATTCTTATAACCGTTATTTTCGGATTTAATGAAAATCATGCTTTTTTACATGCCTCGCGGAGGTGGGGGGCAAAAATTGGCATTTTTTAAGAAACTCTCCTTTGCATTTCATATTACATTGTGGTTTATTATCGCTTTTAAAATGTTCTTTTTGTATAAATCATTAACAATCAATAATTACAAAGTACTTAGTATTTTTCAGATTGACATTTGATTGTTCAAACCTTTCCTATTGAAATAAAATTTTTTCATGTAAATCTCGAAATGATAGTGATTCTAAGTATTGAGCTTTTCAATTAATAATAATGACAAAAGTTTAATTTTTTGAAGTAGTTTCACAGCTATGTGAATAATAACTTATTTTAAATATTCAATTTATGCAGTATAATTTTAAGAAATTTGAAATTTTTTAAACATATTATCTTTTTGTTACTATTAATAAAAAAACATATGAAGCTTAGAATGTCTACTTTTTCACGAATTACTTAGGGTCGGTGTGCAAGGAAATTTCAGATTTTGTTCGTAATGTAAATAAGGGAATCCTTAGTACATCCTACAGTTATTAATATTTTATTCAATATTTTCCAGACTTCAAATCAGCATGAAGTTGCATATTCGAGTGTTCTGGCTATAGCAGCTGACAGCGCACCATGTATGAATCCGTGTGTTCGCTTTCTGCGAGATCTCCTTTCAAATCCCAAATTAATTTCAAACTTGCTGTTTATTTGTCAGAGCACGTGAAATATATTGCAGTGTATGCCAAAATATTTTCTCAATTGGATAATTATAGTGCTCCTGCATCAGATCTGCTAATCAAAGTTAAGGGATCTAAGTACCCTATATCACATGTATTGTACTCTAAGGTGAGAGAAGTGCATAAAGCTTACTTCGATGAACCTGTACTTTTGAGATTATATGGGAGACAGAGACGAGGTTAGCAATCTTGACTTTCTCAAAGATAGTATTGCTGAAGGTTCCGAAATTGATGAGAAAATCAGAATTTAAGTGTTGATTAATATATCAGATACCTGATATGAACCTGTGCTGTGTAATAATAAATAATTTTATTGGCGATTCCACTATTGTGTTGTAAAATCGTTTTTTAATTATTAAGGTAAACAAAAGTTTGTATTTTTTTTAAGAATACAGAAAATTGCTGTAATATTTCTTGTACCCCGTGTAATTCTCTCCCCTATTGTTGAATGTAAACTTTTCTGATTTTTTGTGCTAAAAGCTGCTCGGTGGAGAACGTATTCAGATTATTATTAATGAAATATTTTTAAACTTCCCTTATCTTAAAATCATGACCGAAACGCGATTTGCGGTGCATAACAATGCATAAATATGTCTTTTAATGCGCATTATGCCTACATAATTTCAGCACTTCAACTACACAATTACTGCATGAAAGTCTTACATTTTATCGCATAAATCAGAATTTTGAAACAAATAAAGTTGACATTCCCAGTCATGTGGCACGATAGGATTGGGCCTGTCCCTTCCCACCTAGTTTCAGTGTCTCTATGTATGGCCACGTAGATTCTTACAATTTTTTTAAAATAATCTACGTTTGAAAATATTTTTTATAAAATACATACTGAAATATTTTTTTTTCTTTGTGACAGGTACAAAGAATATGTTAAGAAAAGCGAAAATGTCTTTCAACTGAATGTGCAGAAGCCCATGTGCATACAGGACCCAACCGAACTCAATCACAATTTCACTGGAAACGTTTCCGACGCCCTTCTTGCCGTTTTTCAGAAGCATTGCTCCGTTTCAGCCCAAGTTTGTCACCATGCGCTGAAGAGCAACTGTTCACAGCTGCTTCTAAATTTGTTTACCACGATGCCAGAAATAACCAAAAGCAAGGCAAAAAAAGTTGTCATCCAAGTTCCTATGAGAAATCTCCTCCGAGTTGGTCTACCTATTGATTTCGATACACGCACTGATATCCCTGACAAGGAACAGTTCATTAGGGAAAATTGGTACAATGTAGTCTTTAACATAGTAAAGGGTATTTTTGAGACAGTCTTCAAACTCAAAGTGTTGCTGACCCATATCAATAGGGAACAGAAACAACAAAAGATGGAGGTGGAGTCCGACGTGCATACTGCAGACAATCAGAAGATTGTACTTCATTGTACGGGAAATCGCTGCTTGTGGAAGAATCGAAAGTGCAAATTGTTCGCCTTAGATCCTAGCTACAGTGCCCTCGAGAAAGAAGTGATTATTTCTGATACGATTCTGAAAGACTCTAAACAAATTAGTAACAATAAAATAAACTTGGATCTAAATTGCATCTTCGAAAAAAAACAAAATCCGCCTCAGGTGATCTTAACTCTCAATGACAATGATAGTGGTAAGGTGTTTAACGAATTTGCGAATTTTCTTAAGGGCAAGATGCCAAGCATTATCGAGAAAACTTTGTTACACATGATACAATATAAAAAAAGTTTGACCACAAGTGACAGATCTTATGACACCAACACTACCTAACTAAGAACATTGGTTCACAGAGAAAATCCGTTAATATGAAATTAAAAAATCTAATCTATCTTTAAAAAATCCAATTATTTTTTTATTCGCATAACGGTAAAAATAAATTATATTCACGGCTTTTCTTTTTTTAACGGTATCTGTGTAAAAAAGATTTAAAAATCGGTACGGCCCAGAAAAATTTGGCTCTTCAAGCTTCATCCGACGTTTTTATGATATAAAATCTTTATTTCAAATAACCTGTAAATGATATAGTCTAATATTTTAATGTTAATGCTAAACACATTTTTTGAACCGAAATCAGTGATGAATCTGATAGAATGATGATATTTTATTCATTTATGAAAATAGTTGTATACTTTCCAGTTTCAACATCCTACAATTTAAACCACTCGTGTTCTGAAATTTTTAAGTTTTAAAAAAATTTTCTTACACAGAAAAGAGCAAAAATGCAAAGAATGCAATAGGGTGAGTTTTCAAGATTATTTATGTTAATATTAATTTTTATCACTATCGTTTCCACATTATTACAGACTATACAAATTATTTTAAACGAATAACCGATTACACTAATTCGACGAATGGATGAAGTAGTATAAGCAACTTTCACTTTGATGCGAAGGTGACCCTGCGCTTTGTCTTTTTGTCGCAGATCCATTTAATACGATACAAGTGCCTGTGTCAGGAAAAATCTGTGTAAGAATAGTTTTGGCACGTAGTGGAATCGAAAACTCTACGGATAAAACTCTTATTTCGACACTTTTCCCACAACTGATTTAATGGACTTTCGCAAAAAGAAGGCAAAACGTAGTCTCAGAATTTTCCGAATCGTCCTATAGAGTGAGAGCTTCTTAAACTACTTCTTGGACTTTGTTTTTGAAACAAACTTGAGTAACTAACACATGACATATTGCATTTGAAAGACCGAACGCGATTTTATACTTGAACTTATATGTTGAACGTGCTACTTCATGAAAAATATAGTTTTTTATTTTATTTTTATGACAAACGTACAATTTTTATGATAGTTGTATAACTTATATTTTGTTACGTAGGAAACACTCATAACACGATTGTCATTAAATATGTTTCAAGTTGTGAATAAATACTTGTTGAGTATATCACTTTATTTGCTTCGTTCGGTATTTTTATTTTGACAAGGCACAACATTCAACTGTAAAAAATTTAAGCGATTAATACACAACCGTCCAAAATTATGAGCATCCATTTTCAGTCGAGTTTCAGTCTATACGGTGAGAAGTTAGGTAGAACAATCGCGCTAGCGGTTAGAGAGTAGCTACCCCGAGGGGCTATTTACTGAGTGAAAATGATTTAAAGAATTCCTGATTTTCGAAGAGTACGCGATCTTGAGTCTGAGTTGAGATGAGAGAAGCGAATCGAGTCAGAGTTGGTAAAAATTGGAGAGAATACGGATGAATTGGAAGAATACAGAGAGATCAGAAAGAGTACAAATGAGTTGAAGGAATATGGAAAGAGTTCAAGGAATATTGCCGAAATGGGGAATGTCAGATAATTTTTCCGTGAATTCGCATAAATGAAAAATAATTAACATGAATCACTCATTTTTATTTTACACATATACATATAACACAAACTAATGGAAATTTTTTGTATTTAAGATAATACATGCTTTGCAGTGTGAAAACTTCATGTTCAAAATTACCTGAGTTTTCCTTGACCAATTTTTGATTTTCTCTGAATTTCAAATACCAGCATTTTAAAATTATTATATTTTTAACATAGGACCTTTTATAAACATAATAAAGCAACGTTTCAGATATAAATTTTGAATTTTTAAATTTATTTATTAATTTTAAACAAAAGAAAAAAAAATGTTCTACCATAAAAGATGACTTTTCAACAAAATAGTTACATTTTCAACCAAACAGTAAACCTTCATTAAAAAAAAAAATGTCAACAAAGTCGTTAAACTTTTACCCACGCAGATGAATTTTTAATTAAAAAAGATCAGTTTTTAACAAAATAGTTATACTTTGAACCAAAGAGATCAATTTTCAACTAAAAATATAAATCTTCAAGAAAAAATTGTTTCTTAAAAAAGTGGTTCAACCAAAATTTTCAAACAAAATAGTTGAATCCAATCAACCAAACAGTTGCACTTTTATCCAAGAAAGATACAATTTCGACTAAAATAGATGAATTTTTTAATTAAAAAGATACGTTTTCCAAAAAATAAATGAAAAAATAAATTTTCTATGAAAATACTTGAATTTTTAATCTAAAAATGAGGTCAGTCTGTGAGTTGAGACTGATTCAAAAGTTATTAAATTAAATGGGAAAAGGAAACTAATTTTCAAAAGGAAAAGCAAACTAATTTCAAAATTAAAGTGAAGGTGTATTGCTAATACTATTTACATTGGAAGATCGCGTCTTATTCTAGCCGTGTGGTTATTGGGATATTTAGCTTGAGATGTAGTTGGGGGGGGGGGGCGGGTAGGCTTGTCAGGAACTGCGCGGGGTGTGCGGGGTTCACGAAGGCGTGACAAAACGTAGCTAAATCCGGTTTACTTAGGGTAGGTCAGGTACAAGGACAGCCCCAAAACCGTCGTTAAATCCGAGTACGATTGTATTCAATATTGAGCCATTTCAATACTGAAACAAGTTTGAACGATTTAAAAAGTTGATTTTTTGAAAAATGAAGAACAATTAAATGTTCAAAATTTTGACACTCGAATGTAAAATCGAACTTTTGACCTATTTGTAATGCTCTAAAAAAATGTTAATCAAATCTTTTTAAGGTTTGAAAACATAAACTTTTACTTTTTAGTTATTTAAACTTAAGTAAAGAACTTTTTTTCGAAGTTATATAAATTATAAAATGAACCTTTCCAAATTTTAAGCGTTTTATAATTTTTGGCCTAAAATTTAAAAGTTGCTGCCAATTGACAATCATATACAGATTTCCAAATTTGTATCATTTGATAATAATTATTGATAATTAAACATCTTATTACAATTTAAAACGTTTAAAAATTACGTCTTTTTCAGATTGAAAAGTCTAAGACTCATTTTAAATAATGGTCTACTTTTAAAAATGAAATTTATCGTAGGTGAAACTGCAAGTTATAAACTTTATTATTGTTGTCACTAAATGATTATTTTATTGATCTACCCTTGTATAGAATATGACCCACGACATTGTAAATCCATAATTTGAAGATGTCATGTTAAATATTTATTAGGAAGGCCGTTTTGTAATTATTATCATCCTCAAAATGGAGGATAAGTTTGACAATATATAGTTCTATTTTTCAAGTGGACATATTCTTTGAGTTTAAGAAATTTGAATGATCCTAATTCCCTGTATTCTTCATGACAATTGAACTTAAAATTATGATCCTGTTACAACCAATCCACAGGACCAGGATGCTATAAAACTATATTACTATATTGCAAAATGCAGACTGTCCCATCCTAATCATTTAGTGCTGTACTTAAGTATTGTTACAGAAGAATTATAACCGGTAGGCTATATAGCAACATTTCAGAAATTCTAGCTTGGATGAACCGTAGGCAATGGCTAGAACATTGTCCCAAGATTTTTTTGATGACACTTGACAGAATAAAACTTCCAAAATCCGAACAAGTTCCGTGAGACACTAATTTGAAATTTAAAATTCAGCGATAGGAAGCTGCCCCCCCCCCCCAAGTAAAACTTTTTTAAATTTTGTGTTCTGTATCATTTGGTGGTCATCTCCGAACTGTCAAAGCATCTCTAATTATCTACAATTGAAATCAGTTAATATGCAATAAAGCAAATTGACTTTATCTTCAACAATATCTCTAATTTCTTGGTGATTGTGAAATTTTCCAGGGCAATGTGTCATTTACGTGTTAAACATTATGTAACCCAGTCCAGGAAGTAAGTAATCTCAAAAGGAACAAATAAATCATTCCGCCACAGACGCTCTGCCATCTGATAAGGCCGTTTCTGGAAAATCGTGTCATCACTGAAAGCAATTAATTTTAGCATATGTCTGGCTGACACTTTGTTTACAATTTCGCATTCGTGTCAATGGCCGGGTTGATTCTTTGTCGGTTTTCTGACGAGCCTTTACATCTGAAATCTTCTTAAAATGTTGGACAGCCGGTCGGCGAACTTCAAAGCGCACTATATTAGCTGTAAACTCATCCGTCAGCGTCGAGACGTCAGAGGGGTTTGGCGTTATGTTGTTAGCGGCACCATATCTGCGCTCCAGGCTAAACGGTAGAAAAGTTTTCGGTTTCAAAAACGGATGTAGGTATACGGTAACACGATACTGATGGAGGCGTGATGAAATTCTTGTTCCGTGAACGAAATGGCATTCAGTTCTCTTCCTTTTATCTTCTTGGTCAGCTCCAGCGACCGGAAGTATTCCTACAAGGATATTAGTTTCAAATTATAAAAAATATTTGCTCCTCGAAATGCTTCTATCATCAGTATCTTATGTACCGCAAGAAATATAACGAGTTACAGTTCAAATTACAGTTGCATGCCGTTCTGTTTCTCAGATACGCTCTGTATTTCAGGGCATTCCCTTAGGGGCAGAGCTCCCTGCTAATTACTGTTCGGTCAAGGTATGCGACATTCTACGTGCCGCGGTTTGGATATCATCATAATTCGTTTTAATTGCTCCGTATAAAGACAGTTAGACCGCCACGATTGCTACTCGTTTATTCCCAGTTGTGTACAATCTCATTTGCTACTTTCAAATTATTTATGAGTGATCTAATAATGTTACACAGAAATACGATGGATACATAACGTTTATAATTCATAAATTGTAGGTAAATTATTATTGCAAGTATTTCTTAATCACTTTACAGCAACTTAGAAAATCCAACTTTTATTACAGCCGTAACACAATTTTTCTGATCGATTTCTGAAAAGCAGATAAGCACCTGATCGTGCCAGAATTGACACACAATTTTTCCACACTGTTCAGGTGCTGTGGTGGAGGATTACACTATTTCATTGAGAATTCATCTTTTGTGGTTGAAAATTCAATTCAAAATCCAATTCAATACTTGGCTAAAAGACTAAAACAATTTTGTTGAAAAATCATTTTTTTGGGTGAAGTTTCATAATTTTTTTAAATCCATCTTCTTGGTTCAAAGTTAATCTGTTTGGTTGAAAATTCGTCCTTCTAGTTTTAAAGTTCATCTCTTTTGGTAAAAAAGGAAGGCATTTTGGGTAAAAATACAACTATTTGATTGAAATTTAATCTGTGTTTATTGAGGATCCAACTATTTTTTTGAGAATTCATCTTTTTTGGTTGAATTTAACTGTTTTGGATGTAAAAATAAAATCTTTCTTCGTTTAAATATCAACTATATTTTTTGTTGAGATATCATTTTTTTTGGTTGAATGTGCAACTATTTAGTTGAAAATCAAAAGTTAGGAATTCAAAGTGTTTCAAACTGAATTTAATATAGTACCCATTTTAGTTTTATTTCAAAGAATAATTTATTCCCTTATTTTCGTGAAGTCTCCTTATTTTTCCTATTTTTAGAGCATTTTTGCCTGGTAAGCCTGTTATAGATGCAGTTGAAAGGATGTTTTTTCGGCCAAGGCATTTGGGGTCGACATACACAAGGTGTGAATTCCCCCTCGAAATTACCATGCATAATGGAAATATTACTTTTAAAAATGATAATTTTTCCTAAATGTAAATATTCACAATTTTATATGAAAATAATTTTTTCTACCCAAAATAGGGAACTTTTTCTTCAAAATTTGTGGGAGTATACCCGAAAATTTTCCAGTATTCCGAAATCACTTATCGAAATTTACTATATCTAAATATGAACTGGAAACGTGTATACAGAATCATGATAATTTATAAACTTTCATAAAGCTCGAATATAACGTATCTCAACTTAACAAGATACAGTAATTATCCAACTTTGTTCTCGAGTAATCAGAAAAACTTCCACTCCTGTCAAGTGTTAGAAACTACGATTAATGCAAGGATTAATGCGACTTTCACACGCAACAGCTCAATTAATAAGCACCGTGTGAAGGTCGAAGTAGCCTTTTTTTCCTGTGCTGATTGATCGAATCGATCTAGATTCTAGAACAAAAACCGGAAGTGAGCATTGTCAAGAAGTGGTCGAGGCCAAGATATTTTTTTACAATGCTTAGCCAAGTCGTACAGGGCGACGTCTGTGATAATTAAAACACTTTCATGAAATTGTAGGCAAACAGCGCTTAAGTGGCTGTCATTCGTTACTCGTGGCAGTCGGTAAGTCTCCTCGTCGAGCAATCAATCATTCGCCATCCCTACCGTTGGCCCATTACATTTCTATTTTGAAAGCTGCTTATTAAGCCGGGCTGGCCCCGGAGAGACAGACAGGTTTCACGGTATAAAATATCGGGTTGCTGGGGTGGTGTGAGGGGAACCGGACGGTTCCCGGAGTTGGTGGGGTGCGCCAGGGTGAGGGGCGAGAGGGCTGGGCTGTAAAAGCGGTGAAATATCAAAGCCGAGATGGGAGCTGTCATCGTCGGGCCAACATCATGGGTGGCGTGTTGAATTAGAATGCCTCCCCACACCACAGAACCAACCGTGCCCCCTCTCTACTTTGCTGCCCCACCCCGGCGGACAGGTTATTTCCTAGTTCGCACGAACGACGCTGATGGCGCCACCGTCAACCGCAGCTCCCAACACTGAAGGTCTCTACTCGGCCGTCATTATTCCCCTGGATTTCGTACGGTACGCGTTGTTCTGTCGATCCTCGACTCAGCTTACAGTATTCGTTCACGTCAAGTCTGGAGTCTCGAGACCCTGCGTACAGTTTTGTGATTAGTGCTTTTACTCTGGTGTTGTGAACAGCTTAAAGTGTTTTACCAAATGGTTGTGCTTGAGGAAGGCGGCATGCTTACCACTGGACACAATCAGTATCTCCAACCGGATTATCTTTCTCCGCTTCCAACTACGGTTAGTACTCTGCTATGTTTTCTTATATTATTTCTGTATCATGGGACATTTTCGAGCAGTATCGACAATCAAATCATTATTATAGGATTTACTTCTGGTTGCGAAAGTGATAATTTCATTGTATTTGTATACTTCAAGAAAATGAAGTTTCAATTTCCTAAGAGTATTCTATTATTTCTTATTTAGATATAACTGTATTAAATGATAATCTTCAAGTTAAATAAAAATTTGATTTCCCACTTGTTAAAAAATGAGACAGAATTTGTACTTTGCGCACCCGAATAACCTGCACTTCATTTTGTATTTTTCAAAAACTTTCTGCTTTTTTTTTGAAAAATGTAGTTAAAGAAAGGAAAAAATAAATTTTTCTTGAAAATTTTCTGAGTAAGTTCATATTTGATAAAAATTTTCTTTTCCTTTACAGTTGGATGCGAAGAAGAGTCCGTTGGCTCTACTGGCACAGACCTGCAGCCAAATTGGGGCAGATTCTCCATCGAAGCCCATGATTTCCCCACTGGATAAACCATCAAAAGGCTCATCTGCATCGTCGAACGCGAGATCACCGCCGGCGGCAAAGTTGGAGCGCACCCGCAGCAGCCCTTCGGATTCGAAGCCGCTCGCTTTCAAGCCTTATGAAACAAATGTAGTGTCTAAAAAATCTTCGGATGATGGTAGGCCCACCTCGAAGGCTAGTGTGCACAGTGTTAGTGGTCAGGATAGTGTCAGTGCGAGTGATATGAGCTCTGATAAAAAATCGTCGGGAAGTCGAACGCCCGTGGGAAGAAAATCCATCTCCCCCTCGAGTCACGCGCCAACATCTACGAACAATACAAACTCTACTACGACAAGCTCGAATAGTGATCGTAGAACACCTGCCGATCGCGAAAAAATGAGTGCTTCGCCAAGAAACAACGGTGCGAGTCCCATCATCAGATCAGGGATGGAGATCCTTTCTGGTGGACACTCGAAAGACCTGAGTGCTTACAAATCGGGTCTTCCCAGTTTTGGTGGAAATCCTCTCTGCTGTCCACCAGGTCTTGCCGAAAATCCTGCCTTCAGGCCACCTTTTGCAGGGGCTTCACCGTTTTCCCACCATCATGCAGCCACTGCAGCTCTTCTTGGATACCCCACATCTGCTCCAGCTAACAACAACCCGTACCTGAGTTACGCTCGTGTGAAAACTCCAGCTGGTGGTGAAGCTTTGGTTCCCGTCTGCAAGGATCCTTATTGCACCGGATGCCAATACAGCATGCACAATGCGCAGATGATGATGGGTGCTGGTTCCTGTCCTAGTGGATGCACACAGTGCGATCATCAGAAGTACGGCCTCGCCATGGCTCTCTCGTCTTTGGGACCCATGCCACCACCATCCCTGGGCTACCCATCGTCGCTTGGAGGTGGCAGACCTTATGTGTGCAATTGGATCGCCGGAGAGTCATACTGCGGTAAGCGGTTTAACACCTCCGAGGAACTTCTACAACATCTTCGGAGCCACACCAGTTTGGCAGGTAGTGAACATGCGGCATCCGCTGCACTTCTTGGTTCACCTCACGGGCACCCGTTGCTCTCGCCGTCGGCTGCTCTTCACCGTGCAGCTGGTGGAGCGTACCCGACACCGTCTCTGAGCCCGCTCAGTGCGAGATATCATCCATATGGGAAACCACCGACTGGACCACTTCCTGCATCGCTTGCGGCATCACCCTACAGTGCATTTAATGCTTTAGGACCATATTACTCGCCGTATGCGATTTATGGTCAACGAATCGGCGCGGCTGTTCATCAGTAAGGTGGGTCTTCCGACGGAACGAGAGAGGGACCAAGACGTCCCGTTACAGAGACTGTCTTTATGTGTACATAGAACGCCCTTGGCGTGTTTGTAAAATAGGATTCTATTTAAAAGAAAAAATTTATATATGAAAATAATTATTACTGCAAGTTGGTGGTATATCTCGACATAACGTCGCGCGTTGCGAGACTACTCTCTTGTGGCGTGTCTGGATTCTGAATTACAAGCCCATTAAAATTTGAGCGATTTATGATCAGTATTCTACTACCGTACTACACGCTTTACAATTGTCCATTCGGTATAAATTATCCAGCAATCTCGCGTTGACGTGAGTCCGGTTAAAATATAGTACTGTATTTTTCCTTCCTTGTTTGACAAGCAAAGAGTTTTATGGGTCATCAAAATGAAACCTACGGCGTGTACGTTTGTGACGAGGTATTAGCGAGATAATAACGGCAGTAATGACAACGGTCGACTCAATAAGTTTCAGAAACTTTTAGAGACAGAAACGCTGTCCATATGTAACTGTGATATTGTATTATTTTTTCGAAGAGGTATTTGAAAATATCTTCGTTTCGCGGTAAATTCGATTGCAAGTGTATGCCTAATTTAAAAGAATTTAATCTTTTGTCAATTGTATTGCAACTAAATGTGAAGAGTACCATTTCTTTCGATTCTAAATCACTGAATGTTTTTCTCTGAGATAAGACGATTATGCAATCACAGAAATTACTTTGTCCAACAGCGTCGATTTATGCGGCAAAACGCAATGTTGCACGCATAGCGTTACAATATGTCATTCATCCTGTAAATAAGACTTGTAAATATATCGTTGAGTTTCCATACTGCTTTAATAAACATGTTTGTAGAATCATAAAATTTCACTTGAAAATTTCTCTGACTTGACCTAAAGTTCTATTTCCATTATTCCTTCTCCCCATCCACAATGCGTTCATAACTTGCGATTATTTCAGCTTACGGATAGGGTGATAGGAAGGTGAGCGTGGGCGTTTGCATGTATAATGGCACGGATGTCTTGTGAGGAACACGTGAAACTAGAAGACTTTCAGTTCGCGCGTCTCCGGTTCTTGAGGCTGCATTTGTGTGCGGGAGACCCAATCCCCGGGGCACCAGAGAGTAAATTTATTTCTTTCATTACGAGCCGAGCGGGTCGTGAGTTCTCGGATATCAGCGCTGCAAGGCGGGCCGCATAAATCTGCAGCCTAGAAGCAACGAGGGTGAGAAAGAAGGAGTGAGTGTGCTAGCTAGATGCTAGAAGGTTTTCTACTCCTAAGGGATTTACTCGTTCTTTCTCCAGTTTCTTATACATCTTTTCTCGCTTTTTTCCCCCTCACTTGTTCTTCTCGTTGCCGTCGCCGCCGCGGCGGCGACTCAGCTGGCTCAGCAGGATGAAATATTCGGCGATTTTACTGCGTCGATGAATGGCTACCCATATTTCGCTCAGCAATTCTTCAGATTGGAATTCGTGTTATTTCGGACCTTCTCGCACAGCGCTGAATCTCAATTAGTAACGTGTCGTGCCTAACGACGAACTCACGTACCTTGGGTGCCTGCCGCGTGACTTTCATAACTGATACTCGATTTTTATCGTCTCATTTTTCTTTCTGTCCGCATTTATCACAGCCGTCATAGCGTGTCCAATCGTTATTTATTTCCAGATTTGCATACAATGCTGTTGAGAGCCTACGTCAAGTTTGGTTCGGTGAGAGGTTTACCGTGCGAGAGTTCCGATGCGAAACTCGCATTTCAAAGTACAGCATCGAATAGCATTAATTCTCTTGCATTTTATTATTGATAACGAATTTGGCTTTTTTCGTCGCTACACGTTTCGCACTTCGAGATTAGCACAGCATATAGTTATCTAGCGACAGGTGCTTCATTTTTACATATCAGATCTGGTATTAATTAATTTCTTTGTAGACTGCTGAAAGGTATCATTAGCAGTATATTTATCTTTCGCCCACTTTGTCTAATAATGGAATAGTCTTGCCGACAGAACTACTAATTTAAAGTAATGGGACTTGATTTGGAATGGCTAATAGCTGTAGGATCATCAAGTTTTTTATTAACCTGGCACAATCTATCAATTATATATCACCGTGTTTATCCTTCTCGAAATCGAGGAACCTGTCTGCGGCTAGAAAGAGGATAGGATAACATTGGAGTACAAGCATCAAGGCTTGTCATGGTCATGCGTGTTTCTTTGTCGCTTTATCACCGGATGGGTCAAGACTGGCTCATGCCAGTCTTGCGAGTCAGCGCAGACAATGTAGCACATCAATAATAGGCCGCAGATAAAAGCGGCCCATACATCGTGGGCTGACGTATCGTTTGTAATAAAACACAAAGGGACCTCTAGCCGCCAGCGGCATCTGTGTATTGCGCCGTTCATTCTTGCTGTTATTAACAGGCCGCTGGTGGCTCCTACCTACCGTCGCCCGTTGAGTCATACATCACCGTTGAATGCGCGACAGCAAAGAGCATCTATAACTCATCCATACACTCGGTGAATCCCTCCAAGTAAAATTGAGGGGGAAGAAATCGATAGGTTATCCTCGCCGGATCCGATTTTCCTTGTCGCATTTGCGGCAACCCATTAATTGATTATATCATTGATGATTGGAATACTTTATTATTCGAGGTGTACCAATTTGAACCAAACTGATAGGAGAAATTACTCAAAACTGTCCCAACAATCTGGAATCAGTTCAATCCTTAATTGGTTCTAGATTCTGGTAACAAACACCCACCTTAAGTAATTTAAACTATCAATTTAGGAATGTTCAAATTTACCCTCCCAAATTTCTTCCCAAGTGAACTAAATCTCATTGGTATTCCGAATAAAGTCTTATTAATGTGCCGGATACGAGACCAATCAGTGTTCAAGTATTGCAATAGGAATGCATTATTTTTGTAACATTATAGACAGAATTCATTTTTAATCGGGCAGGCAGTTAATGCTCAAGTCATAGGCTTACAAATTTATGAGAATTAAAATTTGTTTAATTGAATAGGCGGATTATCAAAGAATAGTTAAATTTTTTTTTTTCAGTTTGATACTTTTTTATCTAGTATAGATATTTATACTTTTCTTTCTGATTGCAATGGAATTTCTCGTCCTCTTTCAAAATCCGTTGGAAAATTTGTACAAATTTCAAAATTGCCAAATTGCGGCGGTTTTCTGAAAATTTACATTCGTTCTAATGTACATTTCATGATAGTCTGCTCTGTGTTCGCATTTTCAGAAAATTTTGCGAAAATATGTATAAAATTCATTGAAATATATTTTTTTCAGAATTCAATTTTATAGTGTCATAAAAAAAAGAGGAACGTATTTTAACATAGATACTCCCAGTTTTTTTAACTTATATAATTATTATTCCACTAACATAATGTCAAGACTGTTCAATTAAGTCATTTTTGGTTTTTCATCACACCATAAAATTGTATTGTTGACAAAAAATAAATCTTAAAGGTTTTTATACATATTTTCGAAAATGCTCGAAAATAACGCGAGATAGAAGAAAGGGTCATACGACATTTTTCTAAAACTGCTTTAAAAAACTGTTTTGTTCCTTTGATTTTTTTCGTATCTTGGGACATTTCGTAAATTTGGAACTTTTTAAAAATCTTCTTTGAAAGAGGATGAGAAATTTTATCAGAAACCGAAAGAAATCGATTAATTAGCAGTTTTTAGATTCAAATACTGATAACTTTGGCAAAAAATTTGTTTGGTCAAATCGCTACCTTTGAACGTATCTTTATGGAAAAATATTTCAGTGGCAAATGGTTCTGTGACTTGGGGATGTATTGCTTGCCCGATGGCAAAACTGAATTTGGTCTAAAGTATTATTTAAAAGCTGCACATAATTTTTAAAAACATTTGTACAATTTCAAGTTCATGTTCCAAGAAAATTCAAAAACAGCCCGGCCATAAAAAATTATGTACTTGTGTAATAACAGTACTACTATAGAAAAAACCCACTTTTTTAACAATGTGCAATTTTGAGTTTGTGTTTCAATAAAGTTTCAGAACAGTCCTGCCGTGAGTGGAAAAATGTTGTTTTGAACAAAAGGACTGGAACGGTTTCATTTAATGTTGTACAGATTTTTATATAAGTGCTCATAGCATCTTTTTGGAACATAAATCCCGCTGGAAATTGTAAACAATTAACAAAATAAATAGTTATTGAAGAGTGGATGTGATGTTGAATCCTTCGTGTTATTAACGTCTGGGAATATAATATAGATGAAAGTAGCGACAAGAGTCAACGATAGCTTCCAGACAATTGTATTTTTATTGTGTCATGATAACGAGTTTAAATATATAGTGAAGAGTTGACATAATGACGTTGCGAAACTTGTACAAGTTTCCTCATCAGATTAAAAAGTACTCTAAAAAATACGTCATTTTGTGTATGAAATATTACATGGATAAAATTAAAATAAAAAAACTTTAAATTATTTGAATGCTCACCATGGTTTTTTAAGAAAAAATAGGTTCACGGAGTTGAAAACAAGCGACAAAAGATGATCTTAGTGCGAGTGCTCGTATAAATGTTACTTTGAACAAATTTATTCAAAGTTAGACGTATAAAAAATCCATAATTTGAGTCTTTTAATCTAACTTTGGACAAATTTTTACTCAGTCACATTTTCTTAAACATCAATGGTGAGCAATTAGATAATTTAAACTTTTATTATTTTCAATATTATCCATTTCGTTCCGAAACGTCGTTATGTCAAATTTATTTCACTATATTTAAACTCGTTATCATGATACAATAAAAATACAATTGTCTGGAAGCTGTCCTTGACTCTTGTCGCTACTTTCAACAAAATAAAATATAAATTTTCCAGTACTTTTGACCCTATTTGAATTTGCAAACAAGTTAAAAAATCCATTTGGCCCTTTTTTATATATTCACTCACTATGAATAAATACTGGAAATTAGATTCCAGAGTGTGTAAAATAAAGACCTGTCAATTAAAATGTAGACGCTCTGCGAAGGAAAATTTGAATCTGAAATCTGAAAGGCAACAAAGCTGTCAGTAGATAAGAGATATGTGCTTATTAAATTATCATCATAAAGTGGATGTCATGTAGAAAAAATGACAGGCGTCTCATGAATAATACGTGGACGTTGTTATCGTGACAAGATGGGGACAGGAACTGAGAATATATTTATTTTGGCCGGCAGCTGCGCAGGACTAAAGAGTATCTTCCATCCATGAGGTTCTTTTTAAAGAATCCTGCATGACTTTAACAGCTCTCCCAAGAATCGAGAGCGATTGTTCCTTCTGGCATGGCATGGCAGGCAGGGGTTAGGTTAGGCGTGACTGTGTGGCCTCCCGCAGTGTCATGTTCTCGCAACGCGAGAGAGCCGGGACCGCCAACGCGTTGTTGATGTTGATGTATTACATCGTCCTTGTTACTCGCATTTACACCCAGCATGAATTCAAGCCACCGGCTGCACTGACACATTTAATTTTCTAGAACTTCTTGCGAGAAAGCGGAATTTCTTTGACATGTCTGACACGTTTCGTAACTTCCTTTCATTTGGAGAACATTTAGAGCTTTTTGTGAGCCCCTTATTAAAGAACCAAAATTAAAGACCCAATTTCTGACAAGGTTACCTTGACTCAAATCGACAATACGCAAGGTGGATCACCCAGGTGGAAATTTCACTTCCGCGCCCGAACTTACTAGTACTGAATCAGTAGAAAAAGGGCACCCCGCCGGTTTCTTACACTTGCTTTCCAATATAAAAAACTGTCTTAAAATATCGCAATTTGCACGAACAGAAAAAGAAGCAATACTTTTTTCAAATTTTAAATAATTACAGATAGTTCAACTAACTGGCTCTAATTTAAAGCACTTCATTATCTTCATTAGAACTGAAGATAGTACAATTGTATATTTATGTACACAAAACGACCATTTCATTATATCCTGCACATTTTTCAATGGCAATTTGCTTAGAAATGTTTAAAGTAACACCACGCATTTTTTTAGATTTTCCCTATTATTGAAAAAAAAGGTTCCAAAGTTCACTGTCGTTAAAAGCTGTCAAATTTCCTTACTTTTTATCAGATTTTCGGGTCTGTAAGCTATACATTTTTTTTGGCATATTCGTTTCAGGCTCATTAACGTACAATATTTTGACCTCATGATGATCCTTCATTCATTGAGCTACCATTATTTCTTCGCTTAATTTTTTAACGTCAAAGCCAGAGGACTCTAATTTTCTCGCCGATAGTAGTGACTTTTATAGGTATTTGCAGTAGGGTATGGAGGTCAAGGTATAAAATGGACATTAGAGTCTACAAAGGGAAACTTTGAATGATGGCATTCTTGACATACATCAAACATTATTTTATAGCATTCTTGACATACCCTAGTAGGAACGTCTGACTTGTATGACAGAGGCCAGAGTCTGCTTCAGCATCTGCTCTCTCCAGTCGACCAGACTGTCGGGAGAAATGATCAGACCAGATGAAAAATAGAATCTGGTGAATAAAGGAACCATATTCTAGTATTTAGTTTAAACACTAGTAATTAATGTAGAAAAATAATTAATGAAATTGAAAATCTAGTAATCGGAAATTTGAACGATTCACAAGTATGCCCAAACATGCAAGCATTCAATAAGCTTATACGACAAGAGGTTATGTTTTTAATATTTCAGTGTTTCTCCTGAAATGTTGTGACGTCTCCGCAGTATATTCTCCCAGAAAGGGCTGAATTATAGTGTAAAACTGTTACAGAAACCTATATAGTTCCATTTTACGTTATTTTAATTATTTTCTGGTGTATATCATGACCAGTCTGGGCCATGATCTGCTATACCAGACTCTGGTGCCAGAACAGCACGCCAAAGCGGAACCAACCGGGCGCCAGGTTGCAAACAGATTCTTCTTTTTCTGGCGTCCAGCTGGCGCCAGTCTGCAGTTATCTATCTTGCTACTAGGGTTTGTTTAAAATATTTTCAGCCATGTTTTATTAAGTACAATTTGGTTACTTACTAGTCGAAACACCTTAATTAACATTCCTTTTTTTTTTTTTGATAACGAAACATATGTTAAATGTGTCAGAAAATTATAAGAATTTCCAAAAAATAAATCAACGCATCATTCCCATTATACATATCAAATATTGAAGTCCTCAATTGCAAATCTTAAAAATTGAAGAATTATATGGGGTAAATCTTCAAAATTGAACTACATATTCTAAAAAATGATCAAGATTACATAATTTTATAATATAAATTAATGAATCTTCAATTGTAAATCTACAAAATTGAACTATTAAAAAAAAACTTTGAAAATGACTTATACTTTTAAAATGCAAATCTTAAAAGTTGAATTATTTCCAATGCTATATTGTCAAAATTCAAGAATGTTTAATTGTAACTGTTCAAAATGGTAGAACATTTAATTGTACATCTTTAAAATTAAATAGTTTTTAATTTGAAAATTTATAATTAAAAAGTATGCAAGTTTTAAGTTTTTTCAATATTAGAAGTTCTAGAAAGAGTTCGGCTAAAACAGCGTTACATAACTAGTCTGGCCCTCCCTATTGTTCCTGGTCAACGCCCGATCATAAATAGTGAAAACTATCCAGGGCCCTTTCAAATCCTAATATCGATTTCTACGTGGGCTGAGATCTTGAGCTCAATGAATCGATTTTTCCAATCGGAACCGGATGGATCTCACCTGCTTCTCCTGCCTGAAAATATATTAGATAATATAGCAATGTATAGTTAGATAGATACATAGAATTGCTTTACTCACTAATCACAACCAGTGAACTCAGATACATTTCAAATAAGTTTTATCAGCTGACTTGGTAGCTTTGATTATTCGTAATCACTGACACGAGACGAACGATTCGCAGACAAGCACGATTCGGTCATTCTCGTGTTGTGCCAGTCGAGGTCGTTTCGCTAGTTCGCCTAAACCAAAACTTAACAAAGGCACGTTTGGCGTACTGCGGCAAACTGCAAACTATTACGCAAAATTAAACCAGTGGCGTAACTAGAAACTTGAAGACCCTTTTAAAAATAAAAAGAACAGTACATATAATACAGAATATTGACGAATATTGCCCTATTTTAAGAAAAAGAGCGAGTTATAAATTCATTAGTAAGTAGCCAATATAGGTTGCCAGTACTGGCTCCAGGGTATATTCTAAGCCGTAAGAAGACTTATGTCATAGTATTTAAAGCCTCTATAATAAAAATAAATCATTTTTCTTCACCACAATTATCACAATTATTTTGTCTCGGAGATCGGAGTATGCTAAATCATTTCAATCGCATACTGAACTGCAATTATGTCGGTATACGCACCTTGCATATTCAGATTGAGATCGTTCAAAAGCCCAAAAATGTCAGCTAAATAACACATCTTTAAAACCCAATCGCTATCTTTGAATTTTGAAGCCCAGGCATTGTTTGATTCACACAAAAAAAGGTACACTTCTTTTCTCATAGCTACCAAACGATGAAGTACTTTTCCTTTTGAAAGCCAACGTACCTCAGCATGGTAGCGTAGCTGAGAGAAAACAGCTCCTAAGTCCTCACACATTTTTTTAAATAAAAGGCTGTTCAATGCACTGGATTTGATAAAGTTGACAATTTTGATGACATCATTCATCACATTTCTCAAGTCTGTTGGCATTTGTTTGATAGCAAGAGCATATTTATGGATCATACAATGACGCCATTCAGCATTTGGTGCGATATCCTTAAAAAATTTGATGAATCCAACATTTTTCCCCGTTATAGCACTAGCACCGTCCGTACAGATGCAAGTGCATTTTCTCCAATCGATGCCAAAAAAAGCTCATACTGTCCATAGTTGTTCGATAAAGACACTCACCAGTCGTTCGATCGGTTAAGCCCGCGCAAAAAATCATGCGTTCTTCTATGTCATCTTTGCCAATGTAACGGACAAATGCTAATAATTGGGCTACGTTGGTGACGTCAGTTGACTCATCGAACTGGATAGAAAATACGTCAATAACTGAAGATTTACCTTCAATTGCTGCCGGATGTCACTGGCCATATCTCCGATTCTGCCATGAATTGTTTTGGCCGACAGTGGAATCTTTTGGATCATATCTCCATGATATTTTCCCCATAAGATATTATACCACTCAGCAGCAACTGGATTTAAAATATTTTCGACTTAATTGTATGGCTTTCCAGCCCTTGCTGCAGCTAATGCTGCAACATACGAACACTCTGTCAATTTGCTATTTATTACCACTTCCTTATCAGACTCATGAGTGCTACCACTGAATTCCTGTTCCTGTTCTTGAAGGTCACTTAGTTTCTTTTCGTAAATCGAAATTGGCACATCTAACATATCCGGATGCACTTTTACTCGGTGGCGATTCAATTTCGAAGGACATTTCGAATTCGCGGAAAGAAATTTGTAGCAAATAATACACTGCGGAGTATTATCTACTAACCGAAACCCATAGCGCAAGTAATCACTCATATTCCCGTTTCGAACACCGATAAAATTTTTCACTACTGTCTGCCTCTAATCGCTAAGGAAACTGATGCTTTCTTCATTAGTATTCTGAATACGTAAGTATATTTCTTCCTTTTCCACCTTTTCCCCAATTTGACAATTTTGAACAAATCATGAGTCGCAACATTTCGCTTACGTTGCTGTTACGTTACCCATCTCCCGTCTTCTCCTAATTGGACCCTTTCGGACAAATCATACTCTCGAAATATTAAATTTTTAAGAAAATTTAACAAATGGCATTTTAACTAATAATTAATTAAATACTAGGTGACCGAATCACTGACTAATTTTATATTTTATTTAGCAATTTTTAACTAATTCAGATTCAAAGTATAAGTTCAAATATTGCAATTAATTACGAAATAGGTGAGTGAATCAGTGACTGACTTGGTTTCTCATTGGGTCATTGTAAAATAATTCATATTTAGAGTACAATGTTTGAATATTGCATGCACTTTGTCAATACTTTGCACCCCCTTCCTTCTTTCTTGCCTTATCCTCTCCTTTTTTCCATTTTCGCCCTATCGGATCAATCATATTATTAATTACAGGTACTTGCAATAATAAAAAGCACAGAGTTTGAATTTCAAAGTTTCAAATTGCCAATTTTAAAACTGAAAATCTTGTCTTCACATTCTCATGCCAAAAGTAGGAGAAATATTTTATATTTTCCATACGAAAGTATCGAATATTAAAATTACTCAATAAAATTCCATTGGACACACAGTTTGTAAATTAAAAATGTTCTTAAAATGAAAATTAAATTCGAAAATTAGGTATTCATCGTTAATTGATTTTTATTCTCCTACGAAAAGATTTTAGATTGTCATATAGTCGTAAAAATAACAGATTAAAAATTTTTTTGTTTTAAATTCGTTATTTTTTAACTAAAAATGTTTTTTTCGTATTTCTGTATGAAAAGTAATTTTATATTTTCTTTATAGAAAGATCAAATATTAAGAGAATTTTATAAGCTGATACAATGCCATTCTTTGCTAATTTTGGAAATTAAAACGTTTCTAATAATGAAAATTGAATGTAAACCAAAAGTGTTATTGTTCATTGAATTTTTGGGTTTTGAGACGTTTCTTATATTCTTTTTGATCGCAAAAATCGACATATTTCGAATTTCAAATTTTCAAATTGCTAATTTTGAAATTTAAGAATTTTCCGTTTTTAATTTTAATCCGCGTTACTCGAACCGCTTAACAAAAGAAGCATCCGTGGCGGGTAGGACTTTCATGCCGGCAGCAGGTACTGCCACGAGATTTTGACTCGACCCGACACGACAGCTAAGGCTGCCGCGCGGCAGTATTTTGCCGACCACTGCTTTAGTGCTCCAAATTTCGGATGACTTTGTTGAATTTGCGCCCGGTATCGAGGGACAGAGGTGAGGTGGTGTGGAGTATTCCGCCATACGCGCCTATGCGTGGAATAAACAGCCAACTGAATCCGGAAGCCGCCGAGTTTAGCCGAGTCTGTAGAATCGTGCGTGAGTTCTGATCGCGAAAAGAGTTGGAAATATCAGACTGCCGCATTCACAGTTTCAAGATTTCCAGATTTCGTACTGAGTAGTCCCTCACCCGGTATAGCTGGTGCAAAGGGCCAATTTTCAGAAAGGGTGGTAAAAACTTATTTTACTTCTTCAGGGTAACAAACCAAGAATTCTTTTGCTTGGCTTATAAGCTTTTCTTTAATTTCAGTATTTTCACAATCCGCTTTACTATATAATTTTTTATAACATTAATATGTTTGAGTTTTCTTTCCCCATTCAAGTGATATTTACTGAGTCCCCTTTTCAGTTCTGCGAGAAAAGGAAAAGAGACAAAAAGGATTGTTTTAGGCCAAGGAATACAATATTTATTATGAGAAAATAATGGCTCAAACTCATTTTTTGTTGCGTTTGTTCTTTTCTTTTAAAAGGTCCAAACCATATTTGAAGTCGGGAACTGCATTAAACTTAATGGATTTGATTTCCCCCTAAGAAAGACTTTTTATCTCTTATAAATTAAACGAAAGAGGTCAAATTTTTTATTATTTACATAAATTAAAATTGATTTAATTCTGTTTGATTGCTCAATTCGATTTTCTGTTTAATATGTAACGATCCTAGCAACCGACAGTTGCGCTCATCTTATTTTATTGAAAACTTGATTACATTAACCAAACTTGACAGTAAAAATGGTATATTTCGATACGAGAGGCAAAATAGGCGATTTGGTCCCTGCGAGTGATGTGCCTTCACACGAGCAAGAAGCCTCGCCCGTGAGGCCTCGTGTAACGAATAATATGTTTCTTCACAAATTACAATGCAAGACCTGAGATTTCCTACCATTTACCTAAATCGAATATAACCTCACTGACCTAACACGATATTATCATAGTAACCGTTCACGATGCTAGATAGTACTAGTGAAAGTGTTGAGCAAAATGTTTTGGTAACCATGGAAAGCATTTTGCTCACCCGTGAAAGCATTTGGCTCACCGATGTTGGGGATTTTGCTCATCGCCTTAAAAACAAAAATTCAGCATATATGTGTAAAGCAAAACATTTTTCGAATGCAATCAGATGGAATACTTACTGTCGCCATCAATTAATTTTAAAATAGACTTTGAATCATTTCAATAAATGAATAGTTGAGTACCTATCACTCTGATAAAAATTTTATATGATACAAAATGGAAAATAAACTTGATTTTCAAGAAATTGAAAACATACACTTATGCTTACGTTAACTTTATTCATTTGAAAGTACCACATATACATAGATGATTCATTAAAGACATTATATATATATATATATCATCGTCATAAACAATTACACGTAGAATATAGGTATTAAAATCTGAATAGACAGCCCTTCACCTGCAGGTTGGTAAACATATAGATTTTTATATAATTATTCATCTATATAAGAACAAACACTTGACAATCTTGAACCACTTGAATAAATCACATACCTCCTATACAATGATCGTCATATCAATATACATTTAAATTACTCATTTTGAATAGACATATAGAAGTATTCAAATATATAGATTTGTAACATGAATTTAATCTTAGGCATGGTGTCTACGTATCTGATATGTAATTGTGGGTATAAGATTGTAATAATTCTTACTTTCATAATATAGAATATACATATATTTGTTTAATTGTAGGCAATGGTTGAATGGGTATTATTTCAAAAGTTGCATGTATAGGTACGAGAAACATAGATATTTTTGGATTTGTCTTTTGTGGGCGATGGTCGTGCGTGTGCTTACAGAAAGGTGCGACGAATTTACAAGCATACGAATGCAGCACGTATGATAGTGAAACAACTTGGCTGCTGTGCGATATAGTTCCATCTTTCTGTAAATACCTCTAATATTTTCGAGGGACTTGGGGTTTCCTTTCTTACTTAATTTCATTGGTACACATATATTAACAGTGCGCTAGTCCTTATAACAATGGTAGAAAGAGGGTCAAGGTATAATAAGTCACCGGGTGCGCTCGTCGGGGATGCAGGCAACGATCTAATAATGTAAGACATTGTACAAAAATACCGCTTATTCATAATTAATATACCTATTATTATTATTATATAATAATCTGACGGCGCTCCCGACAAGACTTCCCGTAGCGAAGATATGTCTCGAAATGGTTCTTTCGGGTGTCTCGTGGACCATCCCGCATCTTTGACTCGCATCCTACTTCATCTAATCTTAAATGTTTAAATAGACAAAGCACTATAGTGTTTGCTAAATTTGATATGAATTCTTCTTATAGAGACCACCCCTTTTCTTTTTATATAAGATGTCAAAAATTCAAGATTATTATTTCACTGAATCTACAATCTTCCTTTAGAATTAATAGAATTAATAAAACCTTCTTTTAGATTGACTCAGTTCGATAAAGAAAATATTGACAATGGCTTCATGAATTTCAGTGCTGAAATATGCTGCGTACGAGTCCTAAGCAAAATATAGGGCCAGCAAAGAACCGCAGTTGGCGTATTTACGACGCATAGTCGATTAGTTGTATGCATGTACGTTTGATTTTTGGAAGTGAGGATACACCCTTCGATTGAAGCAGTTGAGTGTCTCTACTTCATCCGAGGCTATTAGGAACAGTCAAAGAATGAGGGTGGTTCCTCACATGAAGTTTTATTATTGCAACTTTTTCAACAACAAAAAACACATCCTTAATGCTGGATTCGAGCGGTGTACGACAGGGGGACCTACTTTCAATCTATTATGGCAATAAACTCTCATGATAGGATGGATAAAATTCTAACTTTTATGGAAACTATACTGAGTGAATAAAAATGAAAAATTGTAATTGATAAAATAATCTTCTAGTTTTATTGTAAGAAAAAATTCCAGCCATCTCACAGCATGAAGAGTTTAAAATTTACTCTTCAAAATGGCCTTAAACAAAAACTAATCTGCAAAATTATCCTTTATGTAACCCTTCCCGTCAAGTAAATTAATATAAAAAGTAATAAATTTAAAAATCAGGTTTGGCAATATTTTCAGAAATATAATGCTGATCATTCCAGAGAAAAAAAAAGATAGAGGCACACAAAAAAATAAAATGACATGGTCACTGAACGCGAATCTGACATTCTATTTATAGACTGTTTTGAACAGTAAATTCCAGAGTCGGCTCTCCATATATATATATATTTATAGTTATCAATTCTGCAATAATGAAAATTTCTACTTCTCGTATCACATTATTTTAAAATTCAAGACACATGTGCTATCGTAACACCTCCCTCAGTTTCAAGATGAACCACAGCAGAATGAAATCAGTCACCCAGTACGTGCATGCGCGAATTTACACACATATATATACTACATGAAATAGTGAAAAACAAATCTTTTAAAATGTTGCAATATTAACTTGTCGATATGTGTACGATCTTTATAACGTATATATGCATATATGTATATTATTTAATTTAATTATCTCTAAGATAAAAATGAAAATTGATTTCGTAAATGATATATATTTGCATAGTATAATGACGCGCTTGACTCAAAAGGATTCATTCAACATTATACCACAGTGTGCATAATATTGAACAAAATATCAGATAACCAAATGACAGAAAAAACTATTCAGCTAATATTGTTCCCTAGAAAAATCTAGTTAAAGCAGAAAAGTTAAGTTTTCCACTAATTCGACCATCTGCACCAAGACCACGTGATCTTTAAGGTCCCGATTATTTTCTGACAGTTAGGCCGATGTTTCCTATCTCACGTGGTATAGAAGCATCATACAGAATTTTGAATTCTACTTGGGGTACCCTACTACGGTAATGTCTATCTACGTATAACGTAATAGCAAAAAACCTTTAATTTTACTTTCCACGTTGCAGTTGAAAAAACGTTATTATCAAGAATTGCAGATACTGCACTGTTCAAATAAATTTTCATATTGATTGGCAATTTTGATGAGAATGTTTGTTTTTGATTTATCTAAAAAAAAACACTTTAAATAAAACGATCACGTATATATAAAAAACTATGGCAAAACAGTATACCGATTGCATTTTTCAGTCATTATTCCACGTGTTAGATGCTCCAAAAATTGATTCAGAGGAAGTGGTTGTGCAGTGTGCACTAAACTTTTATGCGAATCTGATAAGAAGTGCAGGAGTGTCATATACGAACAGCTATAAAATATGTTTCGGGAAGGCTATTTATTGATATGTATATCGTATGAATTTCCCGGAGTTATGGAATTCCATTTCACGTCTTAAAGCTCAGGTAACTTAAAGAATTTTGCAAACCCAGTTATAAAATACGTAAAAATTCGGCTTGATACATTTGATTCAATAGTATGATACGAAGAAATGATTTTTTTAAACTAAAATCGTTCTTGTAAACAGATTTATCAAACCTACTAATAAATGGTATTTTAGCGTTCATCATTTTGTTGTTGCTATGGAATTAAAAATACAAGCAATCTCACTGTAAATATAAATACAAAACCCATACGTAACTACTGCACAAAATTAAATAAATTTTTCATTGCTACAAATGTGTAAATAGTCTCAACAATATTTTTCCTTAACATCCTGAGCTTAAGATACTTTCTTCGATTCTACTCATTAATCAACGAGAAAACTCACTCGCCCTGCAAGCTCGAAGAATGCCGCACTTAGAAAAAACAACATTCAGGTAACTTGGCAACGACTCTGATATGTATCGTTTAGCGAAGAAAGCTCGTGCACCCATCCTCATCGTTTCATTACTCTTTTTCACTTTCTGACAGTGAAGAATCTGTAAAACGATATTTATCTGGTACCACCACAGCCTTATTTTTATCTTGGATTACAGATACAATGATTTTCTATGGAGGCATCTTATTTTGGATGACGCGAAGGCATGTGAAGTGGTGAGATTCTATTTTTCGAACACTTTCATATTTATGTTTGTAACTAGTCGCAGATCTGCGACGATTGTCAACGTTAATCCGATACTTTTACGCTCGTAATGACGAGCTACAGTATAAAAATAAAGTTTTTCAATATTTTTCAATTAGAAATCCAAAATATCCTGGCGAATAAATTGAATGAGGAAAAAATGCTCGTGAACATGCAAGATTCATTTCCCTTAGAAACGAATGAAATTTCTTGTAAATCTTTTAAATTCAATAAAGACGATTATCTAAGGGGCTGATAGCAAAAGCGTGTTAAAAAAATCGTCGTCAAAATGAGTCAAAAACTTTGCTGGCAAAAACGAGTTTAGCAGAAACAAAATGAGGATTGTATCGTATATTATAATACAACGATATAATAGAATGATAGTTCACATTATAATGTATCGTTCTATTATATCATTTCATTATAATGTACGATACCCGCCTCATTTTTCTTGCTTCTTTTAAACTTTTTTTTCCCCCCGAAACTTTTTTAACTCATTTTTGCTCCAACGATTTTGTTAACCCACTTTTGCTATCAGTCGCTCAACTGATGTTCAGTATGATAGGCACCAGTCTGAAATAAAATTTTTTTTTTCTAATTTGATTCTTCAGATTACATTTATACTTACAATCTTTGGTGCAAATATATCTACTGATTGAAACAAAACTTGCATTCTTTACTGAGCAGAAATTTTTACAACAAGCATATAAATAACATTTTTTTTATGTCGGGAAATCAGTTTAAAGATAATGAAAGTCATAAACTAAGAAAAACATTTTCTGGTTACATAGTATACAAGTCGGCACTCGACTGAATTTGTATGCATTTTATACCAAATTCTAATCTGAATATTTCATAAAACAGTATTTCTCAACAATAAAATAAAACTATCGCTTCAATGAATAGCGTCAACAATTTCATCATGTTTGTTACGTTTGTATCAGTAGCCGTGGACGTTGCTCGTTCTGCATTTTTTCCTACACATCCCATTTTTTTCAAAGGAATATCTTGCACAGCATACTCTCGATGTTCAGACACCATTGTACAGATGGGTTTTCTTTTTGACATAACTTCATCGTCCATGTTGCGTAAGATTTTCAACCATGCAGCATACCAGCTTAAGTTACATTCACATACTAAGGGGTTGTCTGTAAGTAAAATAATTGATCGTTTAATAAGTGTATTAAAATTCTCACGGCAACTTCCTCAAGCTTCCTAATCTGATATGGTATTAAATAAAATTATCATGATAATGATCTTTTTCTATTTAATTCTGACGGGGGCTTCTCATTGCTTTGAAAACCATGATTTTTTCACAAGTTAAAGAAATTCCAACGTTTTTCTAAAAATAAAAAATTTTAGTTCTTCCGGAAAAAAAATGTTTCATTTCGAAGAGTTCTAAAAAAGTTCTTATTACATTTTTCGATATCATGCACCTAGAAAATGATTTTCAACAAACGGGTACCATTTAGGTGTACAGATTGAGTTCATCAATAATTTATTAATATTTTCCAACATTAAAAAATAATAGTGTTGCGCCAAATCTCCCGAAATTGTATGTAACTTCACGCAAGTGCACTCCTCTACAAAATATAAGAAGTAACTGAAGACATGAGAGTGATAACGGGATAAGCACCAAAAATAAAATTTTACCGGATAAACAGAAAAGTTTGCTGCTATTGGTTTCCAAATATAAAATTTGGATGAAATTATAGAAGCATGAATTAACGAAGAACTCTGCATTAAAGATGCAAAAAAATTAGGAAAAAGTTTTTTTCTATTCAGAAGGGGGTGGGGAAAGAGAAATGTTCCCTATCCTGTTTTCCTTCTTATAAATTTAAAAATTGTTTTTGTTTTACAAAATCAAGAAAGTATAGTAAGTACCTTTTCAGGCCTGTTAAATAAGGGAGAGATCAAGTGATTTTTAAAATTATAAACTTATTTTCCAAATGATAAACATATTTTTTTTTGAATATTATAAGATACACAATTTCCAACTAATGAATCTCCTTATGGAACAAATTAAAGACATAAAAAAATGAGAGAAAAATATGCTTCCAAACATCTATAATAGATTCAGCTCATTTAGAGACAAATATATACCAATTAATAATATAAAATCTTACACTAAACTTAAAATTAATAAAATACAGGAAAGGTTAACTTGAAACATGTTTATGATTTTTTTTTGTAATTTATTTTTATAAATTGCCTTCGATTTCATTGATTAATTGATGAAAATTTGTGTTTATCTTTAGTTTTAATAAATTATTGCAAAAATTTTAATTAATTGAATTATCAGGTCAAATAGAAGTTTCTTTCTCTTGATTTTTTTCTAAATTCTGCCCTGTGCTCGCGCCTTGGGGATAAGAGGGATTGATTTTCTCTGAAAAACAAACATTATTTTTTTTCTGCCAAAACAACACAAAATATGAAAAAATTCAAACAAACATAACTGTTTCTCTAAAAAAGTTTTAAGAAAATGTCGCGTGATACTTCTTCCCATCTCGCATTACTTTTAAGATTTCTGCTAAAATATATATGTATCAAATCCTCTAAGATTTATTTTTTTCTCAAAAATACAATTTTATGGTGTGATGAAAAATAAAAAAATTTCTTAATTTAACAGTTTTAACAACGTGTTGGTGAAAGCAAAATTAGGTAAGGATGTCAAAGTTATTGAAACTTTAAATTACATTCTTTTTCATTTTTGATGACACCAACCCATTTTATTCTTGAAAAAAATAAATTTCAGTAAAATAAATGCCATATTTTCGCAAGAACAAGAAAAACAACGCGATATAGATGTATGATGAGACATTTTTCAATAACCTTTTGAGAGGAACAATTTTGTTCAAGGCACGAACACAGGACAGACTATCATCAAATATACACTTTACATTAGGTGGATTATAGGAAAAAAACAAGAGCAAAACATGTCGTAGCATTTTTGATTAAATTGACGGAATATTTTCAGAACTGTCGCCGTTTTGTCAATTATGATGTTTTTTAAATATTTGTCGACGAATTTCGAAAAAAGACAAGAAATTCTTGCAGAATTAGATAATAAAAGATAAATGCCTATGTTTTTTAATACCCATGTTTTCTATTTTCACATTCTCACCAGAAAAGGTATTAGGTTTGTGTAAAAGTCGACCCCCCCCCCTCCTACTTTTTGTCACATGTCCACATTTTGAGACCTTCTGAACCCGAAGAACAGATTGTCGCAAATGTGTCTCTTTGTAGATCTGTAGTCTGTTTGGACGATGACATTCGAAAGAATTGACAGATTGAATTGGCCTTTTTAATACACTTTTAGTGTCCTAATCTGAAGGTCAAGTTCGTTAGCCAGCCATTTTGGATAAAAATTCAAAAAGTTAGAGCATTTTCAAAATTTTTGATACCACTTTTTTTAAGATTTAAGAATTCTATGTAAAGACGAACAATTTACCGTTACCACTTTTTTCCATACAAAAAATTACCAGAGTTATAGCATTTACAATATTCAAAAAACCAAACGAAAATGAAAGTTTTAAGCGCAACAACTCATGATTGAAAAAGTCTAGGAAATAAAAACGTTTCTTTTTGAATATCCTACAAGATTATCATAACAACTTTTTGAATTTTTCTGGAAAATCGAAAATTCTAATTTTGATCGCACAAAAAAAATAAAAAATTCCATTTTGCGGTTAAACTATGCAAGATACGACTATAGATGAATACACAAAAATTTTGCACACAGAAAAGATCTAAAAATTTGCTGAAAATCACTTTTTTATAGGACGCGTAGTTTTTCTTTCATTCGTAAGAAAGAACATTAAAAATAAAAAATTTTGAGCAAACGACACAAGTTACGAAAAAAAAACAATAAGACAATAGTTGTTTATCAAAAAAAAAAAAACTACGAATTTGTTACCCATTATTTTTTGATAGGATGCGTCGTTTTTGTTTTAATCGTAAAAAATAACATTCAAATTAATAAATAATTTGTTTTTAAAAAATGACACAAGGTACGACAAAAATTAATAAACGAAACTTGTTCACCCAATTGTAAGGATAAGCTATTATAAAATATGTAGGCAGGAGTATTGCAAGGAGTGGAGGTTGTGACGTTGCAAAATTGACGCAACTTACAAAGTTCCAATTAGACAAGGAGAAACACATGCCACCAGGAAGATCGATATGCATCAAAAGTCAATAAACCAATTGTGATAAGATTTTGTGACCTAAGAGTCGATAAACCAATTTTCAATTGTTACATTAAAAATTGACTGTTTACTTTTTTTGAAATTAGGAATTTGTTTACTTTTGCAATCGACCACCCCCTCTACCATTATCCAGATTTAAGGGGCTGGGCTAGCAATGTTTTGATCCGGTGTACCGCATCTTACTAATGTATTATTTGGGTTTAAGCTTTGTAGTATTTTTGCGAAAATTGAGTTTTACTGTAGAATTTTTGCGTATTGATTCTTGAGATTTTTTGCTGTTTTTTGAGTGGCTACGTATAGCCTGGCGCCCGCCATACTGATTTAAGAGTTTTCTTTTGAGTATTTCGAACCAGTAGATGCATTGCCGAAGGTAGGTGTTGATTTTATTTAGTTAAATAAAGTAACATTTTCACAAGGTCATGTAAACCTTTAGGGGATACATTATGGATACAGAACTTGTTCGACCAAAAAGGATTTACAAATTTGTTATTATTCATTTTTAGATAGGATCCGTGGATTTTCTTCTAATCGTGAAAAATAAGACTGAAAATAAAGAAATTATATTTTTGGTAAAACGGGTCTTGGAACCCAAAGGAGAGTCACGCGCGGCAACCTAAAATACTCGACCACGAGAAGAGCGAAAGTGCGTCACATTTTCTTCGGAATTTCGTCGAAAGATATTGTATCAGGATTTTCGTCGGACCTCGTTTTCCACCTTTGTAGACACTGTTACTAAATATATTAATCGTCGAACGACAGCGAGCATTTGCACCAATTTTATTGGATTAATTGGAAAACTCAATCCAATTATTAATTGAAGTAAGTACAAACTATATAAATGTTATATTTCTGGAAAATTTGTTAATTTCTCTGGAAATTTATTATAGGTCTTCCCAATGAACCCTCCCTGCTTAATTGTCGCTGCTTTTAAACTAATTATTTTGCTTGCTGGTTGGGCGTATAACGAGCTGGAACTCAACAAATTGAATAGTGATTAAAATTAAAAATATCGAGCCTTGGCAGCTGTGACCCAAGCCGCGCCAAGTGAGCGGCGAATTTTGGAGAAGAATATTATAAAATTCTATTATTTATCGTTCAATTTAAATCAAAAGTTCTATCCTGTCTCATTTGAGCGCCCTATGTGAGGCATGCATCATGCTTCTCTCGGCGACCGAAGACCTGGATCGTGTTTGTAAACACAGGCTTCGACTTTACAAAGGTTACGCGCTTTATTTTCTCTGCATAGCTACGGGAAATTGTGATCATTTGAATTGATTGTGTTATTAAAATTTTAGTGATATTATTTAAAACTGGATTGAAATTTTGAGGTTATGTCGGTTTGTCTGCCAATTCTACAATTTCGGGAAACTAAAATTTTAATTATACGCTAAAGTCAAGTAGCAAAGATCTTGCTCCTGTTATTCGACGATAGAAAAATAATTTGAACCGCATAAATACACGGATCAAACTGTTCGTCGAACGATGCGTTAAAATTGTCCGAATAATTTGAGTCACATCGATGACTGAAACGAATGAGAATATTAGACACGCGAAATAAATGTGTCGATTTCGGAATAACTTAGATCTTGCCCTGCACATTTTGCGAGATGTATACAATCTGTATTGATTAATTGTTAGTTGTTCAAGTCTTGTCCTTACAGTCAACAATAACAAGCAAATATCACGATTGAAGGTTAAAGGTCAAATTGTTATGTTTTTCCATAACAATTTGGACCGAATGGAATAATATTAAAGTTGAATAATTAGATCTTGCTCTGATTATATAATCAACTGTTTTGAATTATTGGAAAATTGAATAACTTAGATTTTATTCATGTGTAATACTTGTACTTAACCACTCTCCCCTCTCCTAGATTCTAGCTAAGGGTAGTTCGCCTACGACGCCTATACAAGGCCCTCGGGGCCTCAGTAGTCCTTGCGCCCTGTCTACGGATAGGTCAGTCTCTGTACATTTCGGTTTAATAAACAAAAGTATCTCATATCCAAGTTAAATGAGTGTAAATTACTAGACCGTCACACCTGGTACTTATCTGAAAATAAGGTTGCCATATAAGATGTACATATTTTTTTTAATTAAAAAAATTATCCAGATGCTTATCAGAAATAAGTTGTAATACCCTCGTTGAATATAACCAAAGGTTTTCTGAGGAAGATGCCATATACATATCAAATATGTGCATAATTGTTCATATGTAATCATGACCTTTATAATAATGTTATGCTGAATTTGTCTTAAAATTATTTAATTATGTCTTTTTATTTTCAGATCATTATTGATATCTTTTGTTTTGTGTTCATTTCTGAAAAATTAATAGTGATTTTTGAACGACTTCTTATAGTTTGGGTTTTCCTTTAGATCTTTAAAAATTCTTGTAAAATGTGCGTTTAAGATGTTTCGGTTATTTCGATGGGTACCTTGAAAATTGTGTCACTTGCCCTAGCAAGTGAAAGGCTACAAAAAAGGGTCTTGGTTAAATGCTTCTCTTGATCTAAAAAGTAGGATGGAACGATTTCAAAAATCTGGCAATGCTTTGAGAGTTTTCGTGTTAAGTGGGAAGGATAGTTGGCCTCGTAACTTTGAATACTTCATCACGTAATTTTTCATGGTGATATTTCCATTTCATACACAGGAATTTAATGCTTACCATTTTTTACACAGAAAAAACGGAAGATAAAGTTTACATCGATTCCAGGTGAAAGATTCGCTGCAACAAAAAATAACCTTGCCGGATTTACTTTCGAAATTTCTTCAATTTGAAAGATTTAAAAATTAAAGCTTGACTGTTGATCTTGAAAATCTTCCTAATTTAAAAAATTTTTTATGCATCTTTACGATGGAGTTTTTAATTATTTGAATTTACAGTAAAAAATTAGTAATTTTTAAGATTTACATTCTGAATGTCTTTAATTTGAAACATTTAGAATTGAAAACTTGACTTTTCATCTTCATAATCATCCAAATTTAAGAATTTCGATTTATTCATCTTTAAAATAGAAGAGTTTTTAATTTTTTAAATCCACAGTCGAGAAATTATTCGTAATTTTGATGATTTACATTCGAAATTTCTTCAATTTGAGACATTTAGAAATTAAAACTTGACTGTTGATCTTGAAAATCTTCCTAATTTAAGAATCTCGATTCATCCATTTTTAAAATAGAAGAGTTTTTAATTTTTTGAATTTACAATAAATAATTAGCAATTTTGATGATTTACATTTTAAATTTCTTCAATGTAGAAGACTTAGAATTGAAAATTTCACTTTGTTACTTCAAAATCATTCATACTTAGGAAAAGTGTCTGAAATTATTAAGTGTATCCATTATTGAATAAATAAATTATTTTTGAATAAATAAGGGTTGGCATTCGACAAAAGTGAAAAAAAATTTAAATCAGTAAAATTTAATGATTTCAAATTCAAAATATTTCCTATTGGTTCAAAAATTATGATACTTATTATATTTACAGCTTTTACTAGTGAACAATGAGAAAAAAAAATTGCGAAATTTAAAAATAAACTTTTTTTGCAGTAATATTTTTTTTGAAAATGTGCAAAAACAGTTTTTTTTTTGTTGATTGAGTCATATAAACATATTTAAAAAAAAGTTGAATATGTTGAACCAGAAATTTATTCAGCTTGAACCAAAGAAAAAATCATTTTGCTTTTTCGGAAAAAAAAACTTTTGTCGCGATTTAAGATTGTTTTTCATGAATACAAAATAATAACATGTTTCTTTGGTTCATGCTGAAGAAATTTCAGGTTCGAATCAATCCAAAAAACATGTTTTTTTACATTTTCAACAAATTTTGAATGAGGCAAAATCTTTTTTCAATTTTCAAAATTTTAAATATTGTAATTTTAGAAGTGAGAACAGAAGATATTAACCGATTTCAAATTTTTTTCTTTACTTGTTTTGGATATCGGACTACAAATTGTTATCCCTCAGCTCAAATGATTCGATTAATTTTAGCATTTTTACTTCGCTCTACTGAAGAGTGTAGTTTTAAATTTACATTGAAAGTATTAATTATAGTAAGAAAGAAATGACGAATCTTGGAAATAAATATTTGTGAGAACGATGTTGAACATATCAAAATTTTGTATTCAACTAATTCTATTTTTTCTCATACTTTTTCATATCACTGTGAATTGATTTCCATCGACCTAAGTATATCCAATTTTTAAAAATAAATTATTTAATGGCAAGGAAGGATTGAAAATCATTGAAATATCAATGAAAATTATTTAAAAATATAAACATTTCTTATAAAAAGATTGTTTGTTCTTTTCGAGATATAAAAATAAATATTTAATCTTTCCCCTATTTTCCCCTTTTTCGTGAGAAAATCACCCTATTTCCGATTTTTTGAGCTCATTTTGCGCTGTGATCCCTGAGTTCCTTTTTTCGCCTGTTTTCAAGAAACTTCCCCTTTTTCTCTTTTTTCGCTTAAATGCGAATTACGTTCAATGAGCCGAATAATAACATCCAACTGTTTTTCCTTGTAAGTTCATTCTTTTTAATTGAAAAGTCTACTATCGTATTTTTGGTTCTGAATTCATCTCTTTTGTTTAAAAATTCTGCAACTTGGTTGCAAATTTAACTATTTGTTGAAAATTCATTTTTTTAGTAGAAAATTCATTTTCTTAACTGTAAATTTAACTCATTCATATTTGGCTTAAGAGTTAAAACTGATAGTTCTTAGTTGAAAATTCAACTATTACTTTTTTCATTGATAGTTCATATTTTTTGGTAGAAAACTCAATAACTTGGAAAAAGATTGAACTACTTTGTTACAAAATTATTTTATTGGTTAAGATTTAACTCTTTTGTTGAAAATTCATCTTTTCGTGGAAAATTAATACTTTAACTGAAAATTCAACTATTCCACTTTTGGTTGAAAGTTGAATTACTTTATTAAATATTCATTTCATTGATTAAAGATTTAAATATTTTTTTGAGAATTCGTTTTTTTTTTTGTATGAATATTAATTTTTTAACTGAAAATTCAACTATTCCATTTTTAATTGATAATTTATCGTTTACATTTGAAAATTTGACCATTTGCTTAGAAATTGATGTATTTTATTCTAAATTCATACTTTTTGGTGGAAAATTTACCTTCTTCTTTGAAAATTCATATTTTCTTAGGTTGAAATGAATTTCTGTTTTATAGAGAATTCCCCTTTCTTTTTTTTTTGTTGGAATATCAACTATTACATTTTTTCGTTGAGATTTTTTTTCTTTAATGCAACTGTTTTCGATTTAAAATAAAAATATTTTTTTGATTGAAATATCAACTATTATATTTTTCGTTGAAAATTAATCTTCTTTTATTGAAAATTCAGCTACTTGGTTGAAAGTTGAACTTTTTTGTTAAAAATTCATCTTTTTTGGTCGGAAATTCAACTATTTTGCTTAAAAGTCCTTTCTTTTAACTCAAATTTGTCTGCAAATGTTTGTGGTTGAAGGTTAATCTTTTTTGTTTGAGAATTCGATCATTGAGTGTATAATTCATCTTTTTAGGTTCAAAATTCAACTTCTTTGTAAAAAGTTCATCCCGTTAGCTTGAAAGTTCAAATGTTTTGTTGTAAATACAACGGTTTTGTTGAAAATTCGTCTTTTTGGACAGAAAATTCATCCCTCTGGATTGAAAATTCATCTTTTTTGTTGAAAATTTAACTTATTTGCTTAAATTTTCCTTTTTTTTAAGCTAAAATTTGTCTGGAACTGTTTTTAGTTTAATATTAAATAAGAGGGAGGGGGTTAATTTTTCTTATTGGTGGCATGTTTTTGAAAATTGATTCTTCGTTCCCTGTTTGAAGGGATTTATTAACAATGCTTTTTTGACGAAAAAAATGTTTTTCTGTTATATAAGTAGTGAAACATTTATAGTGAGGCGACGTGATTTATTTGTTTCAGGTAAATATGTTCTTTTCGTTAAAATATCATTCTTAAAATTTTAATTTTAAACTTATAAAATTTATGACATATGAGCATTGAATAATATATTTTTTTAATTTTCAGATTGAATTTATGGAGAAGCGAGTAATCAATAATTTCGACGTGGGTTTTTAAAGCACCTGTGAAATAATTCCCGAAGATTTAGAAGCTTGATATGAAAAGGTGTGTTTATATTTTTTAATTTTGTAAGTCAGTTGATTTTTCTGCAAAAATTTCATTTCTAGCTAAAATTTCAATGATAATATTTTTTAGGTCAAGCTGTGCGAAATTATTTTTTTTATCGGATCATTTTTCAAACTGAATTTTGTTATATAGTGTAATCAATAGGGAATGGTTAGTTTGAGATATTGAATTATTGCTTAATATTCTCTTACTGAAAATAGCGTGTTTTTTTTAATTAATTTTTTCCCTGTTAAAAAAAATAATTTGTCTATTTGAAATTTCAACTATTTGGTTGAAAATTAATTTTTTTGTTCAAATTCATATTTCATTTTTTCGAAAATTAATCTGTTTAGGTTAAGGATTCAACTATTTTGTTGCAAATTCAACTATTTAGTTGAAAATTTATGTTTTCAGGTTAAAAATTCAACTGTTTGGTTGGAAATTAATCTCATTTGGTTGAAGATTCAACTATTTTTTTAATAATAAAATCATTTGACTGAAAATTAACTTTATTGTTGAAAATTCATATTTTCGGGTGAATATATCAAATGTTTTGTAGAAAAATCGCCTTTTTAGTTTAAAATTTTTAACTATTCGGTTGAAATCTCAAATTTCCGGTTGAAAATTAACATTTTTGTTGAAAATTCTTATTCTCGGATTCCACTATTTTGTTGAAAATTCAACTATTAGGCTGAAAATGAAGTTTTTGTTTGAAAATTCATATTTTCGGTTTAAAAATTCAACTGTGTTGCATTTTTCAATAGTTGAGAATTCAACTATTTATTTAGTGGAAAATTAATTTTTTGCTTAAAAATTCATATTTTTGAGTTGAAAATTCAACTGTTTTCTAAAAAATTCGTCTTTTCAGCTTGAAATTTCTACTGTTCAGTTGAAAATTTTGTCGTGGAAAATTCAAATTTTCATTTTTTGCAAATTAATCTGTTTTGATTGAAAATGCAACTATTTTGTTGAAAATTCAATTATTTGATTGAAATTTAACTTTTTTGTTGAAAATTCATATTTTCGGGTTAAAGCTGCAATTTTTTGTAGAAAATGAGTCATTTTGACTTAAATTTCAACTATTTGGTTGAAAATTCAACTTATTGATTGAAAATGACCTTTTTTCTTGAAAATTCATATGTGCGTTTTTCATTATAATAATCGATTTAGGTAGAAAATCCATCTACATGGTCGAAAATTCAAATGTTTGTTGGTAATTTAACTTTTTTGTTTAAAATTCATATTTTCATTTTTTTTTCAATTAATTTCATTTCCTCAAGGATTCAACTATTTTTTTGAAATTCAACTGCTTGGTTAAAATTAATTCTGTTCTTGAAATTTCATATTTTCGGGGTAAAAATTCAACTGGTTTGTAGAAACTTCTTCTTTTGGTTTAAAAATTCATCTCTTTTGGTAAAAATCGAGGTACAAATTTAATATTTTTTGGTTCAAAATAAAACTTTTTACTTGAAATATCAACTGTTACATTTTTTGTTGAGAATTAATTTTCTTTTTAATTCAACTGCTTGGTTGAAAGTTGAACTTCTTTGTTAAAAATTCATTTTTTTGTTGTTGAAGATTTATTATTTTAGTTAAAAATTTATATTATTGATTGAAAATTCAACTATTTTGTTGAAAATTAATCTTTTTTGTAGAAAATTAATCTTCTTGGTTGAAAATTCATGTTTTTGGTTAAAAATTCAACTATTGGGATAAAAATTCATCTATTTTTTTTAATGCAATATTTTTACTTGAAATGTTAGGAATTTAATGAGTTTCAAATTGAATTTAATATAGTACCCAAATACACTTTACTTAAAAGAATTTGTTCCTCTATTTTCGTGAAAAATTTCGTTTTTCCTGATCTTTTAATAAATTTAGTTAATTCCAATTTAACCATGCACAGGTGGATAACTAAAGGGATTCGATTATCATGTTATGATTTGAAAGGATGTAGGGTCAGAATTGTTTAACAAAATGCGATATTTAATACACTTAAAGTGTATTAAGAAAAAATACCCCTGGAAAAATCTTGGAATTGTCAAGGATTTTTTTTTCGTCAGAATTTGAGTAGACACGCTGAAAATATTTGTTCTCCTAAAAATTGAACCCATTTTGAAATTTAAAACTAAAATTTTAGTCTTGATCGACTCGTGCAGTAGCGAACTGAAGAAGCTAAACCTGATTTGGTATAGGTACATATATACAAGTAAAAGAAAAATAGGAACGGATAAACCCACAGTAGCACTCGATATGAATGAATAACGAACTCCTACCTATCCAAAAAGGGATCCCCCTTATACCTTCAAAGTTATGACCTCTCTCATTCAAAAAGATCTCACGATCTCCGAATTTTATCGGCGATGGTGGTCGATTGCGTTAAGAGACCGGAAAGCGGGCGTCGGTTTGACGTATCCTTAGATGGGGTGGGGTGGTGGTCGAGGGGGGTGGTTAGGGGGGAGAGCAAAAGAGTGACTTTCTTACTCGTTATACGCGACGATACCTGCTCGAAGCTGCAAGTGGGCGTACGGGCCGCGGAGAGAACGACGTCCCGTGTTCCTTACATGGCTATGCTATGTGGAAACTGAGAGACAGAGACAGTCCCCACTGTGGACTTGGCGGAGGCGAGTCCCCATACGAGTTACCCATGCACGACGATCAGCGCTGGTCCAAGATCGGCGGTGCGCCCATTCTCAGTTTCAGCGATCGCGCGACAACCTCTCTTATCTCTTCTCTCTTTAAAATCCATCATCCCTTAGCAAATTTCGTTAAATTTAAAACGAAGCTTATTCAATAAACCACGTCGTGTATTAAGTGTAAAGCCAGCAGTGGATTTGCCGAATTATTGGACAGAAATTGCGGTGAGCGCAATGTTTGTACAAGTGATCGAGCGTGGGAGCCGCGCTCGTGTGTGAAACTTGAATCAAGGGTGCCGCGCTTGTGGTGCGTCTGCGCGCGAGCGATTTTGCGGTTAGGCGTGTTGTTGCGCGTGCGCGCGCACGAGTGGGCGCGCAGCAGTGAACGGTGCGCAGTGCGCGCGCGCTTGCGTGTGTGGGCTCCCGCGAGTGTGAATGCGTGCGTGTGTAAACCCGCGAACCTCCAAGAAGAATAGGAGGAAATATCACGCAGACTATTATCATTGCGGAGACGAGATTTTGCGACAGGGTGTAGGTAGGTATCAACCGGCGAAGGACATTTGTATGTGAGGGTTTTTCTTTCATTGCCAGTGGGAGAGAGACTGTGAGCCTGTGAATAGATTATGGATCGACCCACCCGCTCACGTTTATCGCTCACTTTAACTAACTCGATATAGAGAGAGGAATTTAATTCATTAGTCTGCGCCCATGTTTAATGTTTATTTACCTCGATTCACTTTTCTCAACATTATTTTTTTTTAAGAAAGATTTTTATCAGGTGGAATGCCATAGTGGAGGCGGTGGTCTTGAATTTAATTTATAGTCATAGTGTCATTGGGAAAGAAGTGATTTTAGTTCTTTTCGCAACTTATTGTGAAATTTTAATGTAAATCGAGGTCTGAACCATGTGTGGGTTGTCAACAATTTCAGAATTTTAAAATTGATTACATTAAAATTAAATAATGTATTGCATTTAAATAGTTTCATTTTTGAAAGTATTAAGTAACTTTGATTTGAAATTGAATAATCTGGGAATTCTAGAAGTTTTAAATAAATGATTTTCTATTTTGAAGGTTTTTAGGTTTAAATTTGTCAAACTTAGGTGGGTTGCAATCATTCAAATTTAAACATTTTGATATTTTAACTAGTTTCAAAATTCAACCATTTTAAACGCTTTTAAAAGGAAATTGTTTACGTTGTGTACAACTATTATATTAATAAATCTCCATGTTTTTGTGATATTAAGGTAGTTATCGTGCCAAAAATCAAGACATGATGAAAAAAAGTTTTTTATGATTTATAGAGTTGAAGTGATATTAACAATTGAACTTTTTCTTACTGCCGCTTCTTACCAATTTTTTTTAATGGTTAAATTTTAATAAATTATACTATATTTTTGGGGGGAAAACTTTCCTTGCCATTTTATTGCTTCCAATTTTGTAAATCAGTAAATAATCTTCAAATACAGTTATTTGTTTAAAAAATGTTCTCTTTAAAAAAAATTTCTCTAACGATTTCAGCCATACAAAATTTAATTTTAAAATTTTCAACAGTAGAATTGTGTAGAGAATGTTTTTCCTGCAAATAATAAGCCATCAATTATCAAAATTTAACCATTTCTCAAAAATTGTTAAGAAGCAGTAGTGAGAAAAAATTCAATCGCAAAGAACATGGTTAAATTAATTTTTCTTGTAAATTTTGAAATTTTGTCATTTAAAATAATGTGTTTTTTTTTGGAATTACATGCTAAGCAATGTTATTTTCATTCACAAAATCATAGAAAAAAACTATTTTTCTCAGACATCTGACTTTTGGCACAGATCTCTGAAAAAAATAGTTTTTTTTTAATGATTTTAAGAATCAAAATAATATGACTGATGACGTAATTTTGAATAAAAAGCATTGAGTTGAATGAAAGAATTTTAAAACGTTCAAAAACATTGCTTTTAACAAAGTTTTTTGCAATTAAATTTTTTCTTGTTATGGCTTCTTCCCAATTTCTGAACAATGGTTGTATTTTAGTAAATAATAGTTTATTATTTTTTCGAGGAAAACATTCTCTACTACTTTCCTGTTCTTAATTTTGAAAGTAAATTTTTCCATGGCTGAAATTTTTCAAACAATTTAAAAAAAAATGTTTAGGAAATAACTATATTGGATAAATTTTAAAAACTTGTTAAGAAGCGACAACGAGGGAAAATTCAACTACGAGAAATATTGTTAAAATAATAATTTTTCGTGAATTTTAAACTTTTTTCATACGGAATAATGTTTTGTCTTTCATAAGACATGACTGATAATATGATTTCAATTCATAAACTTATAGAAAACTTTTTTTTCCAGAGACCTCATTTTGGGCAAGACAAGTACCTAAGAAGCCTAATTGAAATATTGTTCAATTCTGAAGACTTCCCATTTCAGATACTTGAACTTTGTACACTTCAACTTAAAATTGTTCAATTTTTAACGCTCTAATTTGAGTTGTTTCATTTTATATTTTTATTTATAATATTTTGAATTTTTTAAATTTCAGTTTAAACAATTTCAGGTATAAATTTATCAATTTAAATTGTTCAATCTTGAACGTTCCTGATTTGAAATTATTCAATGTTAAATGTTTTAATTCGAAATTGCTAAAGTTTACCGCAATAGTTGATGAATATGCAGTATGCCTTAAAAATAGATAAATCTTGAATTAAAAATCAGATTTACAATATACATAACAAAAATAAAATTGGAATTTTATAATTGAAGATCCCATAAAGAGAGAAATTTAGTAAACGATTATAAACTTATGAGTGTAAAAAATAATACATCGTGCTGAAGATTCATTGTCCAAAATGAAAGAGTGTTTGAGTTGTGGGCTTGAAAAAGAATGGATGTTCAGTTCAAAACAGCCGAACGCCCACTACTTCCACTTACATATTAAACAGTCTCTCTACAATCTAATAAATTCTCATCACAATTCGAAATGCCGGTGTCGGTGCCTATAAGAAAGAATTATTTTATTAAAGTTCGAACGTAAAATGCAGTATTTGTAACTTTTAGATTCGTATTTATTAAAAATATTTCATTTCTTATTGCATTGTTTTCATACTAAATAATTTTTTTTTAATTCATCTTGAGAAAATAAAAAACAGTAAATGGCAGTGAATAGCTAACATTATCGGCTTTTAAAAAATCACATAAAAATACTCTTTTGTTAGTTAGATACAAGTACTTCTAGTGTACAAACGATACAAGATTATTTTTCATAATATTTTGGAAGATATAAAAAATCTGTATTCAATAGGCCCTTATCGGTTATATATGATTTTTGAATATTTTAATAAATCCATAATTTTTTTAATGTCAGAAGTTTTCTATGGATATAAAAATTCTTCCAATTCTTATTACTTTTTGGTGAAGACTTCAGTGTTAACAATTTTCGGAATACCTTTTGGCAAAATCAAGAGAACTTATGTATAATAGCTAAAGAAAAACAATTGGTTTCTAAATTTGAAGGGTAATGCCATTTTTCTATAATTCAAGTTGATAATTAAGCATAAAACGGGGCTAACCGGGACACCCTGGGGAAACCGGGCCACTCATAATTTTATATTTTATAATTTGATTTCTTTTTTTCTGGATAAAAATCCCAAAGATTTTCGATTATTTTCTGTCAAAGAAATGTCAAACTTTATTTTAGCGGTGGTTTACTTCAGTTTCGTGGATACATTTTGATTAAAATAATATTGATAAAAGGCTGTTTTTTCTGAATTTTGGTTAAGTCAAGTAAAAAACACTTGCCTTAAGAAAATTGTCTAAACTCTTGAGCTAGCTAAGACACTTTTTTTGGTTGTGGAATGATTTTTATAAAAAGTTTCTAATATGTAGGGGAAAGCGGGACATGGTGAGAAATTATAATACCCAAATTAGATCGTCCCGTTTAATTAAATACTCCGATGAGATAGTGGAAAAATGCTATTCACGATAATGATTCTTAATATCGCCAGGATTATTTTTTTTTAATTTTGAAATTCTTGTATTTTTTGAGCTTATATGCCAAGCAACACACAAATATAATTTTTTGATTGAGAATTCATCTTGTGTTTACAAATTTAATTAATTTGTTCAAAATTCAACTATTTTGTTAAAACTTAATTTTTTGTGTTAAAAAATAACTTTTTTGTTGAAAATTCATATTTTTAGTTTGAAAATTCAACTGTTTTATACAAAATTCGTCCTCATGATATAAAAATTAAACATTTTGGACAACATTTGTTTTCTTTATTGATTGAAAAATCTTTCTTGATTAAAAAATAAACTCTTTTGTTGAAAATTCGACTTTTCAGTTTAAAAATTCATCTGTTGCCGTAGAAATTTCATCTTTTTTTGGCTAAAATTGCAACTGTTTGGTTGAAATATAATCTGTTTTCATTGGGGATTCAACTATTTTGTGAAAAATTAGCTTTTTTTTTGTTGAATTGAACTGTTTTTGGTTTAAAATAAAAAATATTTTAGGTTGAAATATTAACTATTACATTTTTCGTTGAAAATTCATCATTTTAGTTTTAAAAACCTTTCTTTTCGGGTCAAAATTCAACTATTTTGTTGAAAAATGTGTTTTTTATTGAAAATTAATTCTTGTAGTTGAAAGTTGAACTATTCGATGTTTGATTGAAAATTCAACAATTTGGTTGAAAATTCATGTATTATGTTGAAAATTTGTCTTCTGTGGCAAAATATTAATCTTCTTGGTAACAAATTCATCTTTTTGGTTGAAGACTTAACTATTTTGCTTAAAACTCGTTTCTTTGGTTAAAAATTATTTTTCTTGGCTTGAAAATTTAACTATCCTATTTTTGTTTGAAATTTTATCTTTTTTAATTGAAAATTTATGTAGTTTTTTGAAAAAATAGTCTTTTTGGGTAGAACATTTATCTGCTTGGTTGAAAATTAAATTATTTGTTTAAAAAGTAATTTTTTTTTATTGAAGATTCCTAATTTTAGTAAAGAATTAATTTCTTTGGTTGAAAATTTAACTACATATTATAGTTAAAAATTTATTTATTCGATTGAAAACTCGTCTTTTTTGTGTTGGAAATTCTATTCTTTTGGTAGAAAATTACACTTTTTTTGTATGCAATTTGTTTTTTGGCTTATAGATTAAAAATAGTTGTTGAAAATAAATTTTTTTGCAAAAAATTCATATTTTCGGTTAGAAAACTTAACGGTTTTGTAGAAAATTCGTGTTATGATATATCCTCTTTGATTAAAAATTTAACCATTTTGTTGAAAATTCTTTTTTTTTTGTTTGAAAATTATTTTGACTGAAAATTTAATTATTCCACTTTTGATTAAAAAGTTTTCTTTTTGAGTTGAAAACTAAATTAATTGGTTTAAAATTAACATATTTGTTTGAAAATTCGTCTTTCTTGTTAGAAAATTAATCTTTTTGCTTGAAAATTCATCTTTTTGGTTGAAAATTCCTTTTTTTTTTATCAAAATAATGTTTTCAACTTCAAATTTATCTTCTTTATTTGAAACGTTTGGGTTTAATAATACATTATTTCGTTGAAAATTTATTTTTAGTAAGAAATGGTCTTACTTAAGATCTTTCAATTCCCCTTAGAAAATTATGTTTGACTATTGTCACTAAAAGTCTTTAATATAAATTTAGAAACAAAGATTTTTTTGCATTTACATTATTGATCTCTTATGTATAAGGTTGTTTTCATACCTGAAAGAAAAATTTATTACGATCAGGGAAAATTCAGGGAAAGTCAAGAAATTTCGAAATGGGATTTTATACAAACCTTGTAATAATTATCTTGGTTTCGGGAATATTATTTTAATATTTAGGTGCAGTGTTTTTTTCATAGAATTTATTTAGAATAAGAAAAAAATAGCAAACACTGCAGAAACATTTTGTAATAATTTAATTTCACCCTTTTCACATTTGTGGAAATTGGGTCCTTTTTAATCAATGTTTTTGAACACATCGATTGACAAAGATATTTTATTCACAGATAAATGTATTATCATTAATTTTTATCATTACATTTTTTACATACATCTTTTTACTTAAACTTTTCCACGTACAATCAAAATTATTAATTCGATCCCTATCCTCATTTTTTCTTTTTCTGATCTTTCAAACGTTCCTCCTTTTCAGCAGCAATCATTTTTACCTTTTTCCTTCCGAGTGGCGTTTTACTTTCAAATTTCTTAAATTTCTCTATGACTTTTGACCCAGGACCGTTATATTTCAACAACTCTTCCATAATTTCTTGCTGGCTCAGAGGTTTAAATTTGAGCTGAATTCTTCTTTTTAAATGTAAACTTTTTTCTACTGACTCGCGAATAAATTCGAGTGGCAGACCAACTGATACTTTGGCTAGACAGGAAACATCAATATTTCGATCGATACCATGATATTTCATCAATAGATTTTGGTAAAAGAGGTACAAGCTGTTGTAATCGGTGACTGGAATGATTATAAACTTGTCATGGATTTTGACGAAAGGTTTTCCTGCGTTGTAAGGTTCAGTCGAGAGCGTGAGGAAGAGTATCTGTAAAGTTTTATCCCGGTTAATGATATACACGTGGTAACAAGGACAGACTCGTGGGCGTTAAGAATCTGGGGACGGCACTCGGAGTGAAAATCTCGTTCTTGTACTCTAAAAGAATAATGAACATCGAGTTTCTTTCTTGCTTAATTTCTCTTAATCGTTAGTAACATCAGAAATATTTTTTCAGGTAATAGACAATTATCTAATTTATGACCAATTTATGAATAGTTTAGAACGATAAATCCCGAGTTGAATACCTTCCGCTTGAGAAAATTTAATTTTGAATGTTTTACATATTCAAGGTGTGCACTAGTCAAGTATTCCAAATTAGGCAATTTACCGTTAATATTGTATGAAATTGGACAGTTTTCAATTAAAGCTTTCAAGTTTACACAAATTAAAGAGTTGTTTTTTTTTGGGCCAGGGAACATCAAAGAAAAAGAGTATCGTACCCAGGTATTATAATCACAGCCCAGGCGGAAATATGATATATAGTTTATATATAGTGTGAAGTATTATATATAATATTCATTTGTTCTATAGAAAAAATGTATAAAACAAATGAATATTATATATAATACTTCACACTATATATAAACTATATATAATATTTCCGCCTGGGAGTGCTCGGACTCACGCTACTATTGATACTATTTGACCCTTTTTTGAGTGATGATATTATTTTGCTATTATTTTGAAAAAATTACGCTAATAACTAAATGACGCTTGAAAATATTTCAAGGGGTTTTTAAAAATTTAGCGAGATTTCAAAGATTTCCACAAGATTCCTAGGGGGTTTAAAGGATTTCAACTGATTTGAAGATTTAAAAGTTTTGAAAATTTTTGAAAAAATTTAAGAGATATGAAAAAGGACCCCGCACAAAAAAAAACTAGTCATAATTGGCCTAAGTCCTTTTGTGAAATTTCTTCTAGTTTCATAAACAACAAAATAAATGAGAGTCAGTAAAATCAACCGAAAGCCACTTTCTCATGTATTTTTTACAGGGTCCTTTCAAAATAATTCACGGGATTTCAAAGAATTTCAAGGGATTCGTACGTATTTTACCAGAACGTGATTTTATTGGATCTCCAAGTAGTTTGAATATGAAAAAAAGTTAATAGATTTAAAAGGATTTGGAAGATTTTAGGGTATTTTATATGATTCCAAGAAATTTCAAGCGATTTAAACAATTCAAGGGATCTTAAGAGATCATAAAATATATCAAAGAATTTAGAATATTTTAAGGGATTTTAGAGAATTTCATTGAATTTCTACAGTAATTTAGGGAGTATAAATGAATTGGGATAAAATTTTGTAGAACTTCTGGGGATCTAAAACATTTCAGAGGGTTTGAAAAAATACAGAGTATCTCAAAAGAATCCGAGGAATATCATGAGATTTCAAAGGTCTTTGTAGGATTAGAGAAAATTTTAAAAGATAAAACATTTCTAAGGAATTTCAAATGATTTCGTCAGATTTCAAAAAATGTTACGGTTTTTACAAATTTTCAAGGGATTTCAAAGGCATTTAACAATTTTTTGGGATTCATATGATTATAGAAGAAATTAAAAGATACCATAAGATTATTAGTAAATTCTAAATATTTCATGGAATTAAAAAAATTGAATTTTTTTTTTAGAGATTTAAGAGGATTGCCACAGAATGCAGGGGATTTTAAAAGATTTAAAATATTGTAGGGATTTTAAAAATATTTTAAGGGGCTTTATCAGATTTAATGGGATTTTACGAGATTTCATCACTTTCAAAGGAATTTTGAAAGATATTACAGATTTCAAGATGGTTTACTGTATTCATACGAAATTTCAAGGATTTTAATAATAATATTTGAGGGATTAATAGGATTTTTAAAGAAATTAAAAGATGCCATAAGATTATAAGTCATTTCAGTGGATTTCGAAAATTTCAATATTTTAAGGGATTACAAGGTATTTTCAAAGATTTAAGGGTATTTTAAGAGATTTCAAGGGTGTCTAACATATTTCAGTGGATTTCAAAGATTTCAATTCGATTGAGATAATATTGAGGATTCTGAATAAGATTTACAAAAACGTCTTTTTTTCTTATGGGAAATACATGTTAAAGTTCCTGAGGCTTGCGGCACCCCTAAATATAATTTTTTTTCAAAACAAAATAATGGATTTATTTTTAGGTGGCTTCGAACAAACTTATGAGTTGTCCCGATAAAAATTCGAAAAAAAAATTTCCAATGCATTTTTGGACCGAGCCTGGTCAGCGGGAGTCCTCTGTACCTAATGAGGACTAAAATGCGGAATGTAACATTTTTTAAATTTCAAACTTGGTAATCTACAAATATAATACTCAAAAAGTTAAAAATTAAAGAATGAATATTCAAGTTTATGTGAAATTTTATGAAACAATTTTTTAGTTTATTTTATTCCAATTAACTGCATGAATTTGGTTTGTTTCTAAAACAATCGCATTTCTCAAAATTATCCTTAAATAATTTTGAACTCTCAGTGCAAAAGTGTGAATAGTCTCATTGCTAGCCTAATTTGGAAACTCATTAACATGCATCATAAATTTTGTTTATTGCTTAACCAATCATATTACATGAAAAAATTCAGAAATCAAAATTAGATCTCCAAACTACAGGTAATAATAAGAACTTGTGCCAACTAAAATTCACATAATTTTGTCACGCTCTGTTCGGATTCGTTTAATTTTTAACACTTAAGCACTTTTAAATTCCAAATGTAACTTAAATTTCAGATACTGGTAATTGGTAGTGATATTCCTGCACTTGTAACTGAAAATATATTTGAGTATTCATTTTTTATCGTTAATATTTCATCATTAATTTATCATTCATCATAGTATCCCAAGCGGAAAAGTTATACATAGTGGGAAATATTATGCATTGTTTTAATTTGTTTTATTCATTTTTATATAGAACAAAAACAAAAACAAGCTTTTTAGGGCAAACTATTGAAAGGATAATTTTGAGCCATTTTATTGATTAATCAAGGAACAAGATTTATGATGTTTGTTAATGAGTTTCTAAATTAGGCTAGGAATATTTTGAGGAATGCGATTGTTTGAGAAGTAAATCAAGTTCATGATGTTAGTTAATAAGTTTTTAAATCTGTCCAACTCTTACCTTCTGGAATTTCCCCAAGATAAGTGAAATAGTGCACCAAGAAATTAAAGCTACTGCATTTGATTTGACTATAATATACTAAAAAGTTTTCCATAAAATTTCACATAAACTTGAACATTTTATCTGTAATTTTAAGCTTTTGAAGTCAAATAACATATTGTTGGAATCCTTATAATTTTCAGATTTCCAATATTATATTTATAACTGACCAAGTACTGAATTGAAAAAAAAACTTATAATTCTTATTTCAGTCCTTATCAGGTAAAAATTACTCCCGCTGACCAGGCTCGGCAGCAGCAGTTTAGCTAATTGAGGAGAAGCCGCGTAGTGGGGGAACTGTCTACAGGTAGCTGGGGCGGAATCATCACATGCCCAAAAATGTACCTAAATTAGTACTCGACCCACAAGAAACTATTTATTTCTGAAAGATAAAATGTATTCTGAAATAATCTAAATCTTAAGTTTGATAAGATTTCTATTACAATCGCAATAGCACTGGTGATATTTAAATAATATTGCTAAACTGGAAATTTTGGGAGATAACTATTAATTAAATTCCTAATCCTTTAGTAACACCAGATTAATAAAGAATAAAAACAGTTGGACAGTGAAAATGCTACTCATAAAATGAAATTATTACCAACTCTGACAAATGAATTTCTTGGAACATTGTCTCAAGTAATAAATCCTATGCTGAAGTATAAAACAGTTAATTTAGCTTGCCATCTTACGAAAATGTCGTGAAATTTTCTTAAAATATACTTACTATTGATTTTCAAATATTTATTCTAAATGATGCCTTTTTAATTTTTCACAATATTCTTGTTCGTCGTTCTGCTTTAAGCATAAAAGGAAGGAAAATGTTGCAAAACTTTCGTTTTACGCTAAAATAACTCTATGTTCTAATATATATTCTATTCTCAAAATCAGCCCAATTTCTCAGTAAAAATTATTCATTCAAATCGAAATTAAATAAGCACTGAGATTTTTTCCAACATCCCCTATTCTCCTTGTAAAGTTAGCTCAGTAACTTCGCTTATTAGGGCTGCTTTTTTTGAACATTGATATTTTTAATACGTTTTGAAGGAAAAATTTTATATTTCATATCATATTTTATTAGGAACCAATCTCAACAAATCGTGTTCGTTTCTAAACTAACTAATATATCTCACTTTTTATGTTTCTATCCTCTATTCTTCTGAAGGAATAGGATAAAAAGGAAAACGAAAAGGTACATAATTTTGTGAAAGAGAAATTGGATAAAAAGTGATACAAAATATTTTCAACTCAGACAGTTGTAGGATTAGATAGAAACAAATCAGAGATACGGTAATTATGTTTAATATATAGATATTGAATATGTATATTTTCAACATTAGGTATTGTCCGAGCATGTATCAATATAACCATCCCAGATAAAATGATGACTGCAAGAGAGATATTCAAATGATGAATACTAAGGAATTTTTAATTTATTTATTTAGTCCCTAGAGCTAAACAGTCCTTCAAGGAGCAAATTATACATTTTTTGCAAAAAAATATATACCAACTCTGGTCGAACGACGATTATGAAGTAGGTAAAACAAAACAACAAAACTAATTACAGATGGCTAAAGATAAAATAATATATCATATGATGAATATGAGTAATATATGCTGATATAAGCTAGTGGTAGGGATAACGGATATTATTATAAAATTAGAAGTAGAATTATCAATGCTCAACAAAAAGTTAAAGAATAGCTTTTTAAAGTGATAAAGGCGAAGATGCATCTCTAATTGATTCAGGTATCTTATTCCAATAAATAATCTTTAATTCACCATAAGGGATCTTTTCAAGGTAAAGTGACATTTCTGTTTTCAAAGAGATCTAGAAGATATTCTGGTTTTGTTTATGAAAGAGTTTGTGAATCAGATTGTCCATAAAAAATTGTCTTTTCTTAGCCACATTAAGAAATCCTGCCCGTTGCCGATATAAGATTACTGTGTTATTTCGGTACATCCGGGTACATCTTACAACTAGATGAATCGCTCGAGTTTAGAATCCAGTTCATCTGTGATATCGTCATCCATAATACACTAATAATCAAAAAACGAGAGAATAAGACTCTCAACAAGAAGAATCCGAGTTGATATTAGCAAGGATTCCTTGTTTATTTTATGCTGTTGGGGTACTCTGAAGATATTCCTCGAGATTTGAAGAATTCGCTCTTTCCAGGAAAGGATACGGTTAAGGATGTACCCTCAATCACTGTACGAATCAACGAAGGCAATGTCAAGGCCATCAATCTTAAGCTGTGGGAAGGACGCCAATGTACTAGTGGACGGGGAAGAGGACTGTCGAATAATAATTGCTTTAGTTTTTGAAGGGTTCAGCGTCAACCTATTGTTGAGTGCCCGCATTGATTCACTATGTTAATATCCTTCTGAACTGGTGCAATCAAACTATTAATGAAAGAGATTATGGTGTATGAAATATTTGCAACATACGTGAGATGTAGAGAAAAATAATTCTCCATATAAGCGAATCTTGGGTTTATACAGATTTGTTTTATGTTGAAACTTGACACTACTTTGAAGCTTATTTAAAAGAAGTTTGCAATATCGCTCATTTAGCTCAGAGATCTCTGAATCAGGGAACTAAATGGCTACATAGTAACAGAATGTTCAAAATTATACGAAAATCGATATCATTTTGATATACAACAAAAATGATACCAAAATCCAGAGCTTTTTGATCGGCCGGAATAAATGATCGATTTTTGAGATCTTAATGATCTGATTCGGAATCATGTATCAACTCAATTCAAGATGGCCGACGTTCTTGGAGTACTTTAGCTCAAATGCGGATCATTATGAACAAAATGATACTTTTTTTACTGTGTAATTCCAACATATCAGGTTTTGTCAACCTATATATATTTTAATATACTAGTAGTTTTTGTTCTTGTGGCTTTGGGATCCATTAACGATGAAGAATATTTAGGTTTCCATTAGGCATGAGGAATTTGCCGTGTTCACTAATGCGTGAAAAAACAGTAGCATAGCGGCCTAATTGGATAACAGCGTCATGTTACGTCACGTTGCGTCAGTTCACTCTCAGTGTTCATACGACCGTGATGTTTACGTTCAGAGAGCCTCACTTTGAGTCGAAAGTCAGAAGCAAAAAAGTGCCCAAATTGAAGTCGGAGCGTAATTATTGTTCTATATAACTGAAATATAATAACAACCTTTTTACATTTTTTTCAATGCGTGTTTACCTAATCAGTGTCCAACAATGTAAACTTGAAACATAAGGTTATCATTTTTATGTCAACATAAAACATTATTGCACTACACTTATTGATTCAGAAGAATTATTTTCATTATAAATATGAAAGTAAAAAATATATGTAAAATAAAAATATAAAAATATATATAAATTTATAATTTCTTAATTGCCACTATTTAATTGTCTGTCTTTCCGTTTCTCTGGTTTCCAAATTGATAACTTTGTACTTTTCGCTTTTTATTGTGTTTTATGCTTAAGGGGGATGGGACAGAGAATATAAAAATACTTGAACATTTAGTAAAAATTCAATAACAGATTTCCACTTCTAGTTGTCTGTTTTTCCGTATCATACGTTCAGATTAATAACTTTGTAGTTTCGCTCTTTTACTGGCTCTTATGCTCACTTCAAAATAAACTATAAATGAAAGTCATTATTCTAAGTGAATAAGTGTAGTGCAATCATTTTTTACGTTGATGTTAAAGTACTTACTTAACGTTTCAAGGTTACGTTGTTAGACCCTTATTATAGATAAACACGCATTGAAACAAATATTAAAAGGTTGTTATTATATTTCAGTTATATGGAACAATAATTATTTTCAAAAAATGTTGACGCACAAAAAATAATCTTAGGGTAAAAAGCGCACTGAAATGTACCAAAAACTTATATCAAATATGTAACCTTCTAGGATAAATCACTGAAGAGATATATGGAGGTGAAACGTCTGATGGAAATCTAAATCTTCTTCATAATTTACGGACCCCGAAGTCACAAAACCAGAAACTACTAGTATACTATAATATATGTAGTTCGAAAAAAAACCTGATATGTTGGAATTAGTTAAAGTTCTCTAATTCAGAGATTTCTGAGCTACATGAGTTACATATGAAATTCAGTTTTAAAATTACCATTAAAGTACTGTCAAGTTTTAAAATTACAGAAAAAAATCTAAAAAATCCCAAGCTTCGTTTATATCGATAATTATTTTGTTCAGCATCTCACTTATGTTCCAAATATTTCATACACCATGATCCTTAGTATCCATCACTTGAATATCTCCCTTGCAGTTATCATTTTATCTGGGATGGTTATATTCATATGTGGGAATTTTTACAGAAAGTGACATTTTCTAAAAAAAATTGTTAACAAATCTTAAGGCACACATTTCATACTTTTTTCCTACATTTCAAATTAATGTAGAAACGCATTTTTCAATTCTGTCAATATCTTTGAGCATGCGCGTAGTTTGCACAAAATATTGAAATTAATTAGTCCATAAATTTAATTGAATGAATAATATTTTCAGAACAGAACATCAAAGAGGGGTTTTTAAATGTTCATGATACTTTAAGACATTGACGTTTGACACAGATATGGATTTGAAACTTTTGTAATTAATGATAAACAAACTAAGAGTCATATTAAAAAAAACAACTAAAAAACACCTTTCGACTCGCCTTCCAAATATCTAGGTGTGCATTTTTTCAACAATTACATTATTTTTTATAGTTCTGCAATTGTTATAAACAAACTAAGCATCCGATCGAAAAACCAACAACACTATTGATCAATTCCATGTGAAATCATCTGAAGAATTTCAGGTGTTGTTAGTAATTTTGATGAAAATTATAGTATCCGTTCTCTTAGGTGTTTAAAAAAAAACCTTAAATAATTTTTGAAAAATTAAAAAAACTTAGGGGATATTTAAAATTGAAAATTTTGGTCCTTTTTTTAACTTTCATAACTTTCGTGATTTTGATGCTATTAAGGTGTATTTTTTAAAATTATTCGTAATAAGGCGCAGTTTTTAAGAAATATTCTTTTAAATCAAAAATTTCAAAAACTCCTTGGATTTTTCGAAAACAAATTTTTAAACTAAATTTCTGAAAAAAATCCACTTTTTATTTTCTTTCATTTTTTTATAGTTAGCTTACAATATCATTTACAAGCCCTGTAAATATCAAAATTATTATTATACTACATAAATGCAATAGAATAAATTATATAATAATATAACTCTTTCTCTCTGATGTTACTCACATAACATTTAATGGAAATTATATGAGGATGTTTCTCGAAAAATTAACTTTTAATAAAGTAAGTAAATGAAACGATTCTTAAAGTTTAATTACATTTTATTGTTGAAAATTGGTTAAAAATTGTTTCAAAAATATTTTTTATCACTAAACTATTATTTTAAATATAATGCTGTCAACAAAAATTAAAAATATTTTCTTGAATTCTTCTCTAATTCAATTTTTTAGAAAAGGGTTAACTTTTTGTAACAGTGATAGACTTATTTGCCCAAAATTTGATATAAAAATGATTTTTTATTTTGTATTTTTTACTAAAATGATGTCAGTTTGTGAAAAACTCAAGTCCTTTCAAATATAAAAACCTATTCGTTTTACAAAATATTTTTAGACGAGCAATTTGATAGAAACATGTAATATTTTTCCATTATTTGCCTATTTTTTGTAATATTTCAAAATATATTAACTTTTCAGAAAAAAGTCTTAGACAAAAATTATTCCTTCAAATAACTTTTTTTTGTTTTCGTGTAACTTTTGAAGAAAAGCCATATTTATGCATATTTTGATTTTGATGAAGCACATATGATTTTTCAGCAACATAATTTTCCTTGCGGAAACGTATTTTGGCTACTAAAATACAGCAAAATGAGGAACAAATTTAATCTTATCTTGATGCGCGCGATTTTTACACCTACAGACGTTGGAGGGCACATTTGAATCGTAAAAACGGGGACACGACATTAAGGCCCTTTATCAGAATGTGTTTACGGTTATGAATTTTGAGGCCACACGGTTGAATATTTTTGTCTAATTTGTTACATACGCCATCTGCATAGTAATATTCATGAGTTCTCAGAGCCGGTTTTTCGAAAACATGTTTATATTTGTTTGAATAAGCGATAACAAAAGTACAATAGCGGTGATGCTCAGTGTTAGCTCTCTCTGTGTTTTCGTCTGGTCTATTTACTAAAAAATGAAAAGTGTATATGCACAAAAGTATTTATTACCTGAAAATTTCCATTATTACTGCAAATATTAACCAATTTTCATGAAACTTTTTTTCACTTTTTTCTAATTATATAAATCAATTAATTCTGCTAATTAAAATTAAATTAATTCATGCTTTCATTAAGTCGGTTTTTGTAAGCGGCCTTAATCTCATAACAATGAAAGGGTAATTCGTTCCGCATAATTCGACTCGCAGCGGGGTGCCTGCCTCCTCTTGTTTGACAAGGGTCCACGAGCGCGCGGTGAAAACGCAGAGACGGCTAAAACTGAGCGTCACTGCTATTGTACTTTTGTTTTTGATTACTCAACAAAATATAAACATTTTTTCAAAAAACCGGCTATGAGAGATCCGAGATATGACTATGTAGATGATGTATGCAAAAACTTAGAAAAAAATATTTAAACGTGCGGCTTCAAAATTCAGAACCGTAAACCCCATTCTGGTAAAGGGCCTTAAGATTATCTTGCTGAGGTACCTGGTGACAAATATTTTACAGGTATATTTTTGGAATTTTGTCCAAATATTATAATTATGTAATATCTTTTCATGAGCATTTCTGTAATAACTGTAAGCTTTTTTTTTTCTATTTCAGGAAGTCTGTCTGTAAATTTGCATACAATATGACTTGTATTTTAAGTGTAGGTTTACCTATAAAATCACGGTGACAGAAAAATAACACTTTTCATGTAAACGCCTATATGCTCGGAGAAATGTTGCAAGTATACATATTCAATATCTATATTTTTTAAATAATTACCTTATCTCTCATTTGATTCTATCTAATCATATAACTGCCTGAGTTGGAAATATTTTGTACTGTATTACTTTATTCAATTTTTTTTTGTGCACGCTATTCATTTAGTACTTAATCAATTAAATAATGTTTTTCTTCGATTTTCTACTCCCACACAAACCTCTTTAAAAAACTGGACCAAATCAGTGATATACATGCGAGAAAATTATTATTAAATCTCGTGTGAATGTCTCACACTCCTTACGATGATTTATCATAAATAAAATATGAGTTTTTTTAAATAAAAATAAATAATAGAAGCTCAATAATTTTTTCTTTTCTTCTCTTCTTCTATATTCATTTATACTACAACGGACACGCTCACCCTTCGAACCTAAACAGAAAAACCTTCAGAATTCACTCCTTTATCTTCTTTGTTGGTTCGATAAGAATCATTTTGGGGATCCCTTTCGTGAAATAGAAGGTTTGAGAAGATGAGGTGTAATCTTCCTTTTTATTGCAACACAGTTCTCCTAATCCCACGAGAAAGGTCGATGTTTCTCTCGGATAATCTCCATATTTAGCTTGGATGTGAGACTAGGATCATGAAGGATAAGTTCTAGGCCGCTATTAAAACAAGGTTTTCGTTGAAAAGCCTTGAATTTGAATTAAGGCTTAACCAACCGTTTAAGTGACATAAGCTCAATATTAGTTAATACGGTATGCATAGGGATTACCAAAAATTTATTTTAAAATCAAGCATGTATCCTGATAAGTGAACTGGGGGAGGGGGAATTGTATAAACAAAGAGAGCTATGTATTAGGAGACAAATTCTCAATACATGTAAATGTTACATAAAAGTTCAGAAAATTTAACTTTTAGACCTGAAAAAAGTTTCAATTTAAATATTGAATACTCAACTACAAAATCAAAGCATTCGAAGCACTGGAACTCATCTAAAGTATTTGCATATAGATATCTATCTTTGGGTGAAAAAATGGACATAATATTATTTATTCATAAAAATTAGCATTCTAGTGATATAAAAGGATTTTATTAACTTTCAAAGAAATTTATACAATATCCAAGGATTTTAAATATTTTAAGGAATGTTCAAAGCTTTTAAAGATTTTAGGGATTTCAAAATATTTTAAAGATTTTACAGCAGTGCAAGGGATTGAACAAGAATTAATTAAGAAATTACACTGGAACCTGGATTTCCGCAAACTGCATTTGTGCGTTCCCAGAATTACTTGGAAATTTGTTAAGTTATCTTATATTACAAAAAAAAAATTTGAAATTGGAAATCCTTGGAAATTCGAGGATGAGGGGAACCGCGGGACCGAGAGAGAAGCGGTGCTCAGTCAAGAGTGACAAACAGCATGAGGGCCGCAATCTTAGCGCGTTAGTTGTATCATGTTGCGGCAGGCGTCCAAATCCAACAGAAATTATTCACGCCACCCTGCATGTTTACTTTCGGAGTCCCTGGATTTATGTCTAAGGTCACTGCTGCTTATGCACGAAACTGTGCACAAATCCAGGTTCCAGTGTATTTCAATGAGTTATAGGGATTTGAGAGATAAAAGCAAAATTTATAGAATTACAAAGAATTTTCTGAACTTTATAATTATTTTGAAAGATTCCACAGGATTTAAAAAGTTCTAGATTATTTTTAATAATTTCAAGGGACTTCAGAGAATGTTAAAGATTTCAAAGGATTTTTATCGGGTGATTTCAAGTGATTTTTGACGGATTTCACAGGGTTTATAAGATATTTGGATTTTGAAAAAGATTCCAACGGGATTTCAGTAATTCTAATGGATTGTGGATAAATTTCCCAGGATTTCATAGTAATTTAAGTATTTTAAGATATTTCAAGGAATATCTTCGCATTTCATGTATAATTTCACGGTATTTCAAAGGATTTCACAATATTTTAATGGATTTCAAAGAATTTATTTACAACAATTGATAGATTTCAAAGCAATTTCAAGATTTCAACAAATTTTCAAATTCTTCTGATAGATTTAAAGCTTTTGAATAGATTTTATGGGATTTCAAAGGATTTTGAAGATTCTAGAGGTATATTAAGGCCATGTGACAAATGGGCCACGTGACCGGATTCCTGCCTCACCGACACTTTTTTTTATTTGTAAACTTAATTTCACACAATTAGCCACATCAAGTTGAAAATTTGGGATAATAAATAAGAAGCACTAAGAAACGCGGCTCTGGCCCTACATTTTTCTAATTATGAAAAAAACAATAAAAAAAATTATTTACAAAAAAAAACTTTTTTCATTATGATAAAAATTTAGGACCAGAGCCGGATTTCTTAGTTTTTCTTATTTATTATCCCCAATTTCCAACTCGATGTGGCTATTTTTGTGAAATTAAGTTTACAAATAAAAAAAGTGTCGGTAAGGTAGGAAGCCGGCCACGTGACCCACTCGTCACATGGCCTTAAGATTCCAGTAATTTTCAAGTGTTAAAAAAAGTTTCAAGGTATTTTAGAATATTTCAAAGAATTTGAAATATTTAAGCTTATTTCCAAGAATTCCAAGGAATTTTGAAGAAATTGAAAAAATTTGAAAGAATTTCCGAGGATTGTAATAATTTTAAGGAATTCAGAAAAATTTATGTGGTTTTGAAGAATTTTCTAGAATTTTAGAAGATTTGGAAGAATTTTATAGGACCTATAAAGTTTTAGGATATTTTAAAATATTCCAAAGAACTTTTAAAGGATTTTATTGGGTTTTATTGGATTTAATAGGATTTCGAGGATTTTATTGATTTTATGGGTTTTAAGCGCTCTTAAGGTATTTCAATCAATTTTCCAGGATTTCAGGAAATATCATCAGATTTTATGGAAAGTATTTTTCAATAATTCAAACAGGTTTTTCGAGGGATTTTATTGTATTTCAACGGCTTGTAAAAATTTAAAGTGATTTTATAATATTTCAAGTGGTATAAAAAGGAATTTCATAATATTTAGGGAATTTTAATCAGATTTCCAAGATTTATAGGATATAAATTTAATTTTAATTTTAATTATTACATTATAATTGATATTGAAAGAGTCATAGTTCGTTGAAGACGATAGTATCTGCACAAAACCTAACGAATAATTAAGAATACAATTTCAGTTGAAGGGCTAAGAAGAATTTATGTGCATAATAAAACTGAGAAAACTTTAGGATTTATTAACGTAAAATTTTATTATTTGACAAAAGCCAGACGTTTACAGCAGAATTTAAATTTGTATTTGACATCAGCAAAAGTAACTTTATTGTCAATTACCAATCAAAAGTTGTTAAATTTTCAACTCAAAAAGATAAATTTTCAACTAAAAGAGACTAATTTTCAAACCAAAAAAAGGAATTTTTAACCCAAAAAATACGAGTTTTCAACAACATAAGTGAATTTTTAACTAAAAAAGATCAATTTTCTAGCAAAAATGAAATAGCTACATTCTCGGTAAAAAAAAATTATTTTCAACAAAAAACCAATTTTCATCCAAAGAAATAAATTTTCAACAAAAAAAAGAAGAGAAATTTGAAACAAAATACATAAAGTTTCAATTAAAAACGGTACATTTTCAACCAAAAATATAATATTTTAATTCTCAGTCAGACAAAAAAGTTTTCAACCAAACAGGTGATTGTTTCTACCAAGAAGAATTAGTTTCTATGAAAAATATAAATTTTACACAAAAAGTAGAACAGTTCAATTTTCAGTTGAAAACATCAATTTTTAATAAAAACAAACTAATTTTCAATCAACGAAATTAACTTTCAACCGAAAAAAAAATTTAACCAACAAGATTAATTTTGTACCAAAAAATACTGACTTTTAACTAAATACATGAATTTTTGACCAAATATTTATATTTTTAAAGGAATGTTCAATCTAATAATTAAATATTCAACCAAAGAAATGAATTATCAACCAAAAGGATGAATTAATTTCTGCAACAAAATACTGAATTTTGCAACCAAAGAGTTGAATTTTCAAATGAAGGAGATACATTTTTAACCAAATATTGTATAATTTTTGCGGTTAAAAAAATTATTGGCAAAAAAAAGAATTTCAACAAAAAAATTGAATTTTGAACAAAAAGAAAGGTTTCCAAACTAAAATGATGAATCATCAACCTACAAAATTAATGTTGAGCTAAGTAGTTCCAATTTTACCTATTTCGAACCAAAAAAGATTTTTCAGTATCTATTCACAAATAGCGAAAATTTTGAAAATCTAATCAAATTTTTATATCAGGAAAAAAATACCGGAAACAATGTCAAATCTACAGGGTGATTTAAGTAAGAATTGATTCAAATGCCCTGTAAATTTAAGATTTTCCGTTTTTCATTCTAAGAGTATCATCTGAGGGAAAATGTAAAAAACCTCTAAAGTGTCAAGTTTCGAAGTGAAATTTTTCTTATTACAAGATCAAAATCTGAAGAGAAGCTCGAATTTTTAATAGATCAAGCAAAAATTAAACATTTGTCGTAAGTTTTAGTTTTTAAAAATAATTATTTAAATTCAAATAATGTAATATAAATATAGAATACTATTGTATACGTCTGCCTTAATTAAACAAAATGTCACATTATAGATCTTGAATTTTTCTCAGCTTCATCATGCACATAAATATTACAGTTTTCTTGCTCTCGAACTGTAATAATAAAAATATAATAATATAATACATTTATATGATAAATATGTGCAAAAAAACGTGGAAAATGGAATCTTATAGAAAATTCGAATCAAATTCAAATAGTCCAATTAAATTCTATCTTGATGAATAGTTCACCCGGAAATGCCTTGAAAATGTATTTTTTATGTTTTTTAAATATTAAAAAAATATTCAAAGTACTCTGTCGCATTATCACATATGCCTCGAGTCATATATTTTTAACGAGAAAAATAATCTGCTAATTTCAAAGAATTTCAAGAAAATACAAAAAATGCTGTCATTCATATTGAATTTAATGGAATTTTCTCGGTGTAACAATTGAAGTTTTATAATAAAAGTATTTTTATTGATCCAACGTTATCACTGCCTAGGCTTCAATTAAAGAAATTTCTTCAAATCATATACAAAGTTCTCAAATCATATATAAGATTATCTTTAAATATATAACAAAATGCTGGAAAATGGATAGATTTTTTTTCTAAAAAAAGCATACAATGTTTTATAATTCAAAAAAAAACATAAGGCATTGTACACTTAAAGGTAGTTTCAACTCGAGTTTCAAGGCCTCAATAATTAAACTCTATAAGAATTGCACATTAAAAACTATAATTATTAATTGAAATTATAGAAATGTTATAAAGATTATACAAATTATTAAGAGGTACCATATCATCTAGTATATTGAAAGTGATTGAATAGATTTTATTATCAAAAAATGTGATTTCTGTTCAGAGAAACATTCACTGTCATTTTCACTGGCGAAAGTTTAAGAAATTTAAATATTGTAAACGTTCAAAGTTTTATTATTCCAAAAACGCTGCAAATTATGATTTCTGATTGGAAGCTTTAAAACCCCATCAGGCGGAAAAATTATACAGAGTCAGGAATAATGAATTCAAACTTAATTGAACCGTTAAAAATTAGACAATTCCAAACTTTGTTTAAAATTTGAATTAAAATAAAAGTATTCTTAAATTAGGATCGTGAAACTATGAGTTGGTCAAAATGAATCATTTCCAAATTATGCATCATGCGACAACGCAGGAGCTTCAATGTGGACAAATTTAATAAATGAATTAGAAGATTATTATATCAGTTTTGCGATATTTCAAATATAAACATTTTTAATCATTTTTATCCAATTTCCAGTAAAAAAATTATGGGGGGGGCAGTTTCGCCATCGATCCGCGTCTATTAAAAAAAATGGTATTAACATGGATATTATGGATTCCTATTACCGACATTACTAAAATCAGGACACGATATCAGAAGCTGATGTATTGATAATCGATACCAAAAAAGTTTGATTGCAAAGAAACCTCCAGTTACAAGAAAATATAGTCCAAAGTTAACGATATCAGGTTGACACTTTTTTTGTCGGTGTTCAAGTCGACTTAGGACAGTGATAAAAGACCGTATCTTTAATTGTGTTTATTTCATGAACACTGTCCTTCCTTATAGAGAATTGTTTTGTATTTATTGTTCATGTAATTATAAGTATAGTTATGAAGAAATAAGTGTTTTACAATAACCGTGCTGATTTATTTTCTATGATCATGATTAAATTCTTCTTTGATAAACTTTTTTTATTGAATGAGAACGCAATACTTCAAATTAAAAATGATAATCTATTCAATCCTTATTTATATAAATATATAGAATTTATATTAATATTAACAGTTATATTTTTTCCGATTTGTATGTATATTAGGGAATATGACAAATTTCAAAATTTTAACTTCAATACCACCCAATTTTTTCTTTTTGAAAATTAAACTACTTCATTGAAATATTTCATCATTTTAGTTAAAAATTCATCTCTTTGATTGACAATTATCTTTTTCAACTGAAAATTTAATGATTAAATTTTTGGTTAATAATTTATCTTTATGGTAGAAAATTAATCTTCTTAGTTGAAAATTCAACATTTTAATTCAAAATTCATCCCTCTGGTAAAAAATTTAACTATTTTTCTGAAAATTCGATTTTTTTTTAGGTACAATTCAATTTTTTTCACTGAAAATTTAATTACTTTTGTTTTCAAATTCGTTTTTTTTTTGTTAAATCTTCATTTTCAATTTGTGGTTGATAATTGAGTTTTTTTTTTATTTGACAATTCATGTATGTGATTGAAAATTCGTCTTTTTTTGTGCAAAATAATTCTTCTCGGTTGAAAATTCATCTCTCTTGTAAAAAATTCAACTATTTAACTACTTTGTTAAATTTTTTTTTGTTGTTGAAAATTATTTTTTTACTTGAAAATTTAACTACTATACTTAAATATTCTATCATTTTAGTTGAAAATTGCATTTCTTTGGTTGAAAATTAACTTTCTTAACTAAAAATTTAATTATTCCATTTTTGGTTAAAAATGTATCTTTTTTTTATTGAAATTTAAATTTCCATAAATTTCGCCATAATTTTCTGGAAATTTTGGAAATTTTTTGGTGATCCACAGCCACAGAAACTCGTGATAACCAAAATTACCATAAATGGCCAATAAATTTCCACAAATGACCGATAAATTTCCATACATTACGAGAAATTTCCGGAAATTTTTCAAAATTTGGGGATATCATGTGAACTCGTCGATAACCAAAGTTACTCTCAATGACCGATAAATTTCCATAAATTACCAGAAATTTCCTTAAATTACAGGAAATTGTCTGAAGTTTTGAAAAAAATTGGTAATTCGGGTAAAATTGCCAATAACAGAAATTACCATAAATAACCAATAGATTTATATAAATTACCAGAAATCTTGGACATTCTTGATAATTTATGGAAACCCGTTAAAAGGCAAAATTACCATAAATGACAGAAAATTTTCTTTATATTACCGGAAATTATTGGTAATTTATGGACTGCTAATTTCCGGGATCAGCTTGATTTGAAGTGATTTGATTTATATTTCAAAAATTTTGCAAATTTATAGTAATTAATGGAAACTCATTAATAACCATAGTTACCATAAATGACCGATAAGTGTCGAAAAATTTCCAGGAATTTTGGAAACTGATAATTGATAGAAACTTATCAATAACCCAGTTCTACTTTTAAATTTTCCCGCCCTGCTCTGTGGTGCCGCCTAGTGGCAGAATGTCATGCGCAGGCGCTTTAACCGCCAGAACGATCTACGCAGTCGCATGGCGTTCTCTTCGCCGTAATTTTGGCGGGAAAATACAAAATTTGAAAAATGTAGAAATTAATATAATATTTAAAATTAATGAATATAATATCAGGAATTGGAATTCAGGGTTCAAGATACTAATGTAACGTACAAGTGAGTGTTAAGCTTTTTCATTTATTGAAAATATTTCTGTAAAATGTGTATATTGGCCAGGCCACATTAGCTAACAAACCGAGTTTTTTTTTTAATGATAAAAAACGAAATCGTAGCGAATAGAAAAACATAGTTAGAGATATTAAAACTAACCATCGCTCTTTATCCTAAGTAAAGGACCAATCAACGATACGACCGCTTACTTTTATTATAATCTTAGTATATTAATTTATATTGTGTATAACAAAGCGGTAACAACTTGTTAATTGTAACTATTTACGATAATAATTATTTATTTTATATAATTACAATAATCAATGTAAGGATCGTTTTTAACTAACCGAATAACAAATCAATCGTCCTTTTTAGATCCGATATCTTTCCCTAATCATTTCTTTCCTCATTTGATTCACCCCCCCCCCAACCCCTCCAACCCAACCACTTTTAAATTATTTAACAACATTTTCATCGCCTCTTTTTTCATATTTGCTCTTTAATTGAGTAATTGTAGTAAACGTAGTAAGTAGTTATAATATTGTGCAAATAACTCATATTTTCACTGGTTTTTTTTTCTCGGTTACCATGTTTTTCTCGACGCTGAGAAACGAACGTTTCGGAGGAGCCTCTGTACATTTTCATTTTCGGATGCGCTTCTTCCGTATAAGGACCTTTTTTTTTACAATGGCAAACTGGACTTGAGGGCGATTACTTAAATTGCTTTCTCCTCATTGTTCTTTGTTTATTTATCATTTTTCTTTAGTCACTTTTCAATTTTTTTCATTTTCATTCTAATGCAACAGGAATGTAACTGTTATATAACATATATGTAACAGGAATGTTACTTTTATATAACATTATTAACACGAATGTCACTGTTATATAACATATGTAACAGAAATTCAACTATAATATAACATATACGTAACAGGAATGTATATGTTTTATAACATTTATGTAACATTCATGTAACTGCTATAAAACATATTTGTTACTGTTATATAATATATATGTAACAGATTTGTGACTGTTATATAAACATATACGTAACAGAATTACAACTTTTACATAACATGTATGTAACAGAAATGTAACTGTTATATAACATAATTGTAACATAGATGTAACTGTTATATAACATGTTTGTTACAGAAATTTAACTGTTTCATAACATATATGTAAAAGAAATGTAATTGTTGCATTACATACATATAACATTCATGTTACTGCTGTAAAATATGCATGTTACTATTATATAATATATATGTAACAGAAATAAAACTATTACATAACATGTATGTAACAGAAATGTAACTGTTATATAACATATTTGTAACAGAAATGTAACTGTTATATAATATATATGTAACAGGAATGTAACTTCCACATAAAATACATGTGACGTTCGTGTAACTGTTATATAACATATCTGAAACATACATGAAACTGTTATGTATACCATGTATGTGCCAAAATGTAACTGTTATGTAACATATATAACGGTTATTTAACATATATGTAACTGTTACCTAACATATATGTAACATACAAGTTACTGTTATACAATATATATGTCACAGATATGTCAATGTTTTATAACAGATATGTGACTCATATAACATATCTGTAACAGTTACATATAACATTCATATAACAGAAATATTACTGTTATAAAACATGTATTTAACAGGAATATAACTTTTGCATAACATACATGTGCCATTCATGTAACTGTTATATAACATATCTGTAACGTACATGTAACTGTTATACGTATGTGACAGTTATATGTGACAAAATGTAACTGTTTTGTAACATATATGTAACAAACATAACGGTTATGTAACATATATGTAACATACAGGTTACTGTTATACAATGTATATGTAACAGATATGTCAATGTTTCATAATAGATATGTGACTTATATAACATATCTGTAACTGTTACATATAACATTTATGTAACATAAATGTAATTGTTACCTAACACATATGTAACATACAAGTTACTGTTATACAATATATCTGTAACTATTACGTATAAAATTTATGTAACAGAAATGCAACTGTTATATAACATGTATGCAACATGAATTTAACTTTTGCATACCATATACGTGACATATATGTAACTGTTATATAACATATTTGTAGCATAAATGTAACTGTTATACGTATGTGACTGTTATATGTGACAAAATGTAACTGTTGTGTAACATATATGTAACATATATAACGGTTATATAACATATATGTAAAAGATATGTAACTGTTATATAACATATGTATAGCATACAGGTTACACTTATACAATATATATATATATGACAGATATGTCAATGTTTTATAACAGATATGTGATTTATATAACATATGTATAACTGTTACGTATACAATTTATCTAACAGAAATGCAACTGTTATATAACATGTATGTAACAGGAATTTAACTCTTGCATAACATACATGTGACATTCATGTAACTGTTATATAACATATCTGTAATATACATGTAACTGTTATACGTATGTGACTGTTATATGTGACAATATGTAACTGTTATGTAACATATATGTAACATATATAACGGTTATTTAACATATATGTAACTGTTACCTAACATATATGTAACATACAAGTTACTGTTACACAATTTATATGTTACAGATATGTGAATGTTTTATAACAGATATGTGACTTATATAACATATCTGTAACTGTTACATATAACATTCATGTAACAGAAATGTAACTGTTATATAACATGTACGTAACATGAACGTAACTTTTGCATAACATACATGTGACATTCATGTAACTTATATAACATGTATGTAACAGGAATGTAACTTTTGCATCACATTCATGTAACATTCATGTAACTGTTATATAATATACCTGTAACATACTACATGTTACTGTTATAATACCATAGATATGGCAAAATGTAACTGTTATACAACATATATGTAACGGTTATACATAATATATGTAACATATATGTAACTTTTATATAACTCATATGTAACAGATATGTAACTGTTATGTAAAAATATGTAACTGTTATGTAGCATATATTCAATAGTTATGTAACATATATGTAACTCTTGCATACAATGTATGTAACAGGAATGTAACTTGTATAACAAATATGTAACTGATTATGAACGATAAAAATGAAAAATGTGAAAAATATCAAAAGTGAAAGACAATCAATGAACAACGAGAACTGGAATTTAGATAATCGCCCCAGGTGAATAACGAACAATCCTTTAATTAATATTTCGATGGCTAGCTTGTTAAAATTGGATTCTTAGCTCATCTATCTAGCTTGACCCATGGCAGTTGCTCGTTCATTACTAGCCGACAGGCTCATTTTTTTTTTATATTTATCTATAATTCTTGATTAGCTTCACACTTTACAGTAGCCTTCTATTAACTTATTATCTCGTGACTTGAAAGTGAGTGTGTGTGAATTTTCTCTTAACGATTCGAAAATTTTGAGAGATTCTAGAAAGCCCTGGTTTTTTCACCCCCTAACCCTTAAGAAATCACCCCTCGAAAATTATTATTTTACAAATCGCGGACGCTCGCGGGGAGAGCTCGAGGAATCGATTTTTCGTGACGCGGGGAAAAGAGTACAAAGTACAATGAACCAACTATTATTTTACAGCCTTCGATCGCGTGAAAAAACAATGTACATACACACATACGTATTATTATTAGGTATCGTTAATTATCATTATTTATTAGTATTGTTATAATTATTATACTTAAAAAATTTACAAACAATCACGCGTCTTCTCCCCGCGGTTGACGAACCTCCGACAATCTAAAGTTCGTATGGTACGAAAAAAGGAAAAAAATACCAAAAAAAGGGCCAATGCGATTTGGACTTTTTTCCGTACATCGACGAGAAAATTGTGGAATCCGGACGCTGTGTTGAACACGATTAAAAATTTTGGGGAAGTTATAGGCTTTGCGTGAGATTCACATAATTTTCCCGTCAAAATCTATCTGCAATACAAAAAGAACGCCATGCGCCTGCGCAGATCATTTCTGGGCATTAAAGCGCCTGCGCGTGACTTTCTGCCGCTTGGCGGCGCCACAGAGCAGGGCGGGAAAGTTTAAAAATAGATTTTCATAAATCCAACTAAACAAATCTTAAATGGATTTCTACTGCTCAAACTCGCCCCCAAACGGTAAATAATTGCGCATGTGTTTCAAAAGCTCAGAAAGAATCGGCGCCAAAATTTAAAAAATGCACAGTGCTTCGTAATTTTTTTGAATCGGGTAACAGCTTTCGAGATACATGTTTCTTTGGTTGCTGAATCTTCAGTGTGCACATTTAAAGCCTTTGAAAAATCACATATTACTTCATTGGTCTGAAAGAGTGTTCGAGATTCAACATTTTTTTTCGAGTCTACAGCGCGTGGAATGGAATCCATCATTCGCGGGGAAGAACGACCTATAGATTTCGCACCACGCATTTTGCTTTGTTTCATCCAATGACTCAACAATCTTAATTTTCGCTCGCTACTCACACTTTGACACTCCGTGCAAACTTTCTTAGTTACTTTAATATTACATAAATGTTATATAGCAGTTACGTAACATGTATGCAACAATTACGTGACCGTTTCATAACAGTAATGTAATGTGAATGCAACATATAGGTAACATAAAGGTAACGTGGACGTGACATGAATGTAACACAGATGTAACATGAATGTAACATGAAGGATTGTTTGCAAGGAGGTTTTTTCCTTCTCTCTCCGCGTTGCTCGATGAAGTATCGAAAAATACATGTACAATATTTATATTTATGTTAATATATATAAACCATGCGATATTTATTATTATTATTATTATTATCGAATTATTTGCACATATTACAGCATTGAGAACTCAAGGGGTCATCAAAGCATTAGCCAGTAATGAAAATAATGGTGCGACGACTCGGAAAGGGTCCATACAAATTTTGTCATCACTAAACATAACTAAATCGAAGCAAAAGATTTACTTGGGGCAAAGCAGAATGAACCCAACAAATTGATTGATTCGGATTAAAATGTGATGAGAGCTTTTCGAGGCGAACTAACAATTTTTCAATAATTTCCTAGGTTCGATCTCAAACAAACCTTTTCTTCGCTACTGGAGATCCAATCATTTTTTTTTTCACATTTTTTCAACCGAATTTCAATTTTAGTATAAATTTTTCTTTACATTTAAAGAAATTGGATCCCCTTCAAACTACAGTCGGATCCAAATCGGATTTTCAAAACTTGAAGACCGATTTTCACTAAACTGAGAATATCATTCCAAAAGCTCAAATTGAAATGTTTCAACTCACCAAAATTCTGTTATTTATGATCCGAAAACTCTTTGACTGTTTTGAAAAAATACAATTTTTGAGAGAAATGCTTCTGCAAGTCCAAAAGTCTGTGAATTTTGTTTATTCAGAGATTGTAAACAGCTTTCATTTTTCACTACCACGTCTCCGTTAAAGGCTAATAATTATTTATTATACAATTTTACATAAATTCGGGCAATATTAAAATATAAGAAATAGTAAACATCCATTAGCATTTATATATTACAATTTACATACATGTAACATTCGTAAAGTTATATACAAAAACTATATAAATATTTAAAAATATTGAAGATTCTTCAATTTTACTCTTATAAAATTAGCAATAAATTGTATAGAATTTGTAATAAGCATTTTCACTAATAATAAGAAAATGTGCTATTATTTGTCAAATTTTCCATCACTAAAGCTGCAGACATTAGGTGCTAATCTTATAAAATTTATCAATAAATTATATGAATAACTCCCAATAATCATTGTCCTCAATTCATAGGGGATATTACTGTTATTTTATCTTAATTCGTAAATAAAATTGTAGAATTCGAAAAAATATAACAGTTTGCTGAGATACTTCTCGTCCGAGATTCACGATAAATCTGATTCTCAGACTTTCATAAATTCTTCTCTATACAATTAAAAATCTCTTCTCTCTGAATTTTCAAATATTCTTTCAAATTCACAGAATTTTGAGAGGAAATTCACAGATAATTTCTCGGATATGTGATACCTTTTCAAAAACTTATTCATGTTTAATTAAAAATTTGTCTATCAACCACTTTTCAAACGCAAAAATCGGTCTGCATTGAACAAAATCATCGATAAATTTGAAAAAAATGAACTTTTTAAGAAAGGTTTTCATACGATTTGAATTCGAAGACCGCTATCCGAATCGACGACGATATACGAATGATATCGACATACGAATGAATCGCCCGTGGAGAGAATTGAAAATGCAAAACTATGTAGAAAAAGTACGTGAATATTGATCTCGACAGGCATTCTAAGATTCTTCGAAAAAGCGGATTTCGACACCGATAGTGAGTAATTTGTACGAGTAATTTACAATGATTTTTTTCTTGTCGCTTGAGCTTCTATAGCTTAAAGTAATGAACATTTTTTTTGTCGTTAATGCATTACATCTCCCCCATGCCTTCCTCCTACGACCCACGACTAACTTTCCACCTCCTTACTTTTTAATCCGTCACCCCCTCTTTTCTGTCATTACTGTACAAAAAATTCTTCATCTAATATAACAGTTATGTAGCGGTTATATAGCAGTTATGTAACTGTTATATTGCCGTTATACAACATAAATGTAACTAAAATGTCTTCGAAGGAAGCTAACAGTTACATTAGAGTTATGTAAATTTTATAACAGACATATAACATTTATATAACATTCATATAACGTTCTCAAGCATGACTATGAAGTAACTTCAGTGTTGCAAACTGTTACAAAAAACAACTCGGAATGAAATCTAATCCCCGTGAATCGAACGGACACGCGAAGCAGTAATTCATTTTTTAAAGAACGATGATCTTTTTTTTGACGCACACGAAAGTGGGCACTGGGCATTAGAAAAATAACAAGCACTCATTCGCAAAACTCAGATCTCTCTCTCTCTCTTTCTCTCTCTCTCTCCATCTCACGTGATATCGCATTTGTTTAACGTTTACGTTTTAATTACAATTACGTTTTTTATAAATAGGTAATAGGGTCTCGATTCGTGGGATCGCGTTATATATTTATTTTATACAGTTTAATTATCGTTATTAATTTATTTAGTTATTTATTAACATTATGTCGTTATCCTCGTCATCGTTATCGTTATTGTTAAGTATTAGTTTTTATCGAGATACCTCGTTTTTTAGTTTATAACGCGCGTAAGGATTTACACTGGACTTTTCCTACTTAAAAAGGCGGTGCTTAAAAAACGGGACGGCAGGCAAGCTGAATCGGGTGAGATGCTCGCTGACTTTGGCCCCTTCGAGCTTGAAATCCAAATCTGTTTCGAAAAAAACGACAAAAAGTTACTGCGCATCAGAAGTCTCTAAATTGATCCACTGCGCATGAATTTTGTCGACTGGCAGCTACTGCGCGTCTCTTATCAGAATTGATCTACACACCAATGCGCAGTAGATCAATTCTGAAAATATAGTTGCGCAATCGATCAATTCTGAAACTAGAGGCCTCCAGAATCACTCGTATACCAGATTTAAATTTCTACCTTGAGGGAGACGTCGGTAGGAATATTTTATAAAAGTTTGCGCGAAACCTCTCCCCGGACAAATGAGAAAAAAAGTTCGATACGGTTTGTATATTTGTAAGCGTGTTGAACGTTTTTACGTTGCGGCTCTTTGTTCGCCAAGTTCCTTTTTTTTAACGATAAAAGCTACATTACTCCCTCTCGACACACGCAGGTACACTTTTACTCTCGAAAACAGGCACGCACGTGGAATTACGCACTCCGGTAAAAATTACAAGAACTAGAAGAGTGCAATTCGTAGAAAGCGAGTATGCAAATCGAATTTCATTTGGTGTATTTACACGTAAGAATCATTTCGTGTTCTATGACCCTGCACCAGGTCAGGTATGATTCGCTTGTGCCGACAAATTCCCGGGATCTGGTCAGACTTATTTCATCGACCAATTATCAGAAAGGAAAGGAACTTTTTTTTCGAAAGGACGATCGATCGGATGTGAAAGATCTGCTGAATTTCTAATCGTTCATTCGATCATTATTCGTTGAAAGTCTCTGGGATCGATTACAATCAAGAGAGAGTTGATTTCGAGTCTTTTTAAACGTTTGGGGAAGGAAAATAAACTTTGTCTTGAACGTAGTCGATCCTAGACTCGCAGGTAAGACAAGGTGTCTGGACGAAATTTCGGATTTAAAAGTAGGGAAGAATGAGTGACTCAGAAGTGCGGGATTTTATCGAAGTTGGGATTTAGGGAAGTCATCTTCCGCACTGCTGAACTTGAAGGAAAAGAGGAGGAACTGCGAAAGGGGAAGATTCGAACAGTTCTCATTTTCTCCTCACTCTAGGGAAATGATGATCTTTTGTGAAAAATTACCGGGGAAGATATGTATAATTCTCTTTCTTGCAGTAGTGACAGGCCTGGTAGATGAAGAAAAATAATTCAGCTTCTCCTAAACTAGGAGATCCCATGGAGATTGGGGAAGGACATGGAACTCTTAGGTTAGGTTTTGAAATAGACACCTTGTCGGTTGCAGAATCGATTCAAGCTCGATCGGTCGTTCCAAGCAGCAGCGATTAATGAAGAGAAAGAGGGGGCTGCTGGATGATCAGTAAGAATAAATTCGGTCGGTTAGTAAAAACCCGTACACTTCGTTCTGGCGAATCGCCTATGTTTCGTGTATCCTCGAACTCTGTCGGCTCCTAACGACACACTCGTGAAGTCGATAAAAAGGCAACTCGTTGGAGGAATTTATTATACAACTATAAGGCTGTTAAGTAGTAAACGCACGTGCGAATTGTTTCCTTTATCTGGGAGGAGGGCGCAACGAGGATCAGACATCCGCAGTACGAGATGTGACGCTCGGCGAGCGGCTGTGAATGACGACCCGGTGGCCATTTTTGGTGATGAAGCCGTCGCTCTCGACAAGCACTGCCGTTTGTCTGACTCTGGGATCCATGTCGGGATCGTCGCTCTCCTCGCTGGGGCCGCCGAGTCGTTGTTGCTTATGCTTCCTCCAGGCATTTTGGATAAGACGTGCACAGTACTCCTCGCGTTGTCGCCACAAGGTGGAAGATACAGGTTCATAACCGACTTCGCCAGGCCTGGTTTGAACTTCAGCCAGCTCTCCTGTTTCTTCGATAGGATTGCCCTTCCTTGCGAAGAAGTCTTTTGTGAGAGCATCGAGGATATCCACGCAAAACATAAGGTCGCCCTTACATATGGGGATATCCATCGATACAATCTTGTACTTATTTGGTTTGTGAATCTGCAGAGGGGGTTCGAGTACGTCTAGGAATTCGGAGAGCTGGTCGTATCTTATGTATTGGGTGCCGTCTGGGTCGAACTGCTGCCAGATCTCATAGTACATGTCGTAGTCATCATCAGTCAGACCCTCCTGGACGTCCTCGGTCGCCTGCGAGTAGTTCTCCAAGATGACGGCGATGTACATGTTGATGACAATCAGGAAACTGATCACCAGGTACGAGAGGAGATAGGCGATGCCAATTGTGGAGGAGCCACAGTTGCCCGGGTAACCGATCTCGTTGTTCGGCTCTTGACAATCCTCCTCGTTGATAATGCCGTCCAGCACGCCGTCCCATCCAGCGGATGTTGACATCTAGGAAATAAATCGAGTTTTAGATTGCTGTCAAGCTAATCTAGTCTCTTGTTACTAAATTGATCCACATCACATGGGAGTGATATCAACACACAGTTGACCAATTTGGGTATTGTATCTTTTAAGAAAGTTAGGTAATTTACCTGAAAGAGCAGTATCATCGACTGTCCGAATGTCTTGAAGTTGTAAACGTCATCCAGACCACTCTTGTCCTTGACGTGCATGAAGAAGGACATTCCGAATATAGCAAAGATGAACATCACCAGGAACAGCAATAAGCAAATGTTGAAGAGGGCCGGTAACGACATGGCCAACGCGAAAAGCAGGGTACGAATTCCCTTCGCACCTTTCACGAGACGCAGAACTCGACCCACTTTGGCTACCCTCACAACTCGAAGCAAGGTTGGCGATACAAAATATTTCTCAATGATGTCGCTCAGTACCAACCCTAAGAGAAAAAAGGAAGTAATTTATTAATACATTTTCAACTTCTTAGTCAACATTTCAAGCATGCTACTTTCAAGATGCAATTGGGATTGGGTCTTTATTTTTTTTAGTACGTGCATTTGAAAGACATGCTAATCATCTTTAAGATGTAAAATTTTGTGGGATTGGGGTATTAGTTACTAGTGTTGTTGGAGTTTCTTTTCCGGTAGTGTAGATTAGAAAAATAATTAAAATGTAGCTACGAAATAATGAATCTTGGTCTGCAGAATCTCAGTCTTATAATTAATCTATCTAGCATTCTGTTATAAGCAGTGTGATACGAGGTAAGTCGAAAAATGACGAAACTACTCTATCAGTACTTCTAGACTTGGATGAAAAATTAGGGCATCAGGTATTGAGCTAAGAATCAAAGTATATATAAGACTATAAAAGAAGTACTAGACTGAAGATCACTCCGTTGGAGGATTGTAAACAAACCTTTCTCAATAATCTTACCGGAATTTTGAACCTTGGCCATTAACATGCCTCAAGTTCTCAATTTCGTGGCGTTTAAGATTCTGACAATTAAATGTGAGAGATCAACCACCACGAAAGAGTGATTGATAATTCTGACAGAGCGGGAGGGGATGGTGGGGTTTTTTAAAAATCACATCAATGTAAGGCTACATAACGTAATGATATAGACCAGTTGTTGCAACTCGAATGAAATGTACACCTGTTTGCTTTACTTCTAGGTTAAACTACCGTGCATGAGAATGAGAGAATAATAAAAGAGTGTGATAAAGGCGCAAACAGATCATGTCGGAAAGCTAACAGGATTTTCTTTTTAGACAACAATCGATCGCTTTCATTCGAGTCATACAACTGGTGTGATCATTACGTTACATTACCTAATATTGATAATATAACAACAACAAAATCAAAGAGGTTCCACGGCTCCTTGAAGTAATGGTAGCGCAGGGCGAAGATCTTCATGAGACACTCGCTGGTGAATATCACAATGAATATCATATTCAGATAGTCCAACACGTTGCTGAAGGTTGCAGATTGTTGGTAATGGTCCATTGTCATTGTCAACATGTTGAATCCGATGAACAACATAATTATCATATCGAACTTCTTATCTGTCACTATTTCAAACACTATCGCCTGCGGCCTCCACTAAAAAAGAGAATATTAAATTTTAGACTCCGGATTGGCAGAGATGTGATTTTCTTCTAGGATATACTAACCCTAGGTCGCGGAATGGCCTTCAAGGGCTTTTTACTCCCCATTTTCTTCATGGCGTTGTAGTACTTTTTCTGGTCCTCTGTCATGAACATCTCGAGGGAACCACCGGCTTTCTTTTTCTGCTCGTTAAAGTTGTCGATGATGACTCCGATAAACAGATTGAGCGTAAAAAACGATCCGAAGATGATGAAAAATACAAAGTAGAGGTACATGTAGATGTTGGTCTCGCGAATTGGTTGCTTGCCAACCTATATATTAATCAAAGAACGGAATTGAGCCTTTTAAAGTATGAGCAATTCAAGGATTTGGAAACAGTCGCAGCGGTGGGAGTTTACCTAGAAGAAGTTAGTTTATTTCCATTTTTGATGAGGTAAGGAAAAAAATACAAACCTCTCTCGAGTCAATAGCGTCGTTCATGATTTGAATCCATCCTTTGAAGGTGGCCACTTGGAATAGGCACAAGTAGGCTTTGCCCACATGATCAAAATTCATGGGCGAGTTTTCCCAAGTATAATTTTCGGCTATGCAAGCATTTCTGTCAGGGATGATTTCGTGACTCAAGGTTGTCTTGTTCGCGTCGACACACTAAAATAAGACAAAAAAGGATGAATCTCCTTCTATTTAATCATCTTTGCTATTTTTTAAATAATCTTACTTTGTAATATTTTCCAGCGAAGAGTTGAACCCCCATAATAGCGAAGATTAGCCAGAATATAAGGCAGACCAGCAATACGTTAAAGATAGATGGAATAGCTTGGACCAAAGCATTGACGACCACCTGGATAAATATGAAATCACTATTAACCTTTGAGTTGAGAAACCAAAAAATATTGCTTTTTGCAATATTTCGATCTTGTACTGTTTTTTCTTGACGACCGTGTCCAAGAAGAAAGGAAGAAAAAATATTTGAGAAGTGACTCTTGAAGATAAGCTAATTGAACTGGATTTTTTCTTTCTAATTGTATATTATTTTTGAGAGAATTTTTTCTTCCTAAAGACTTTTTTTAATGCAAATGTTGGGTAAAGGCAGGGTTGACTATTTTCATGCCACGTAATTCACTACGTGATTCTATTGTCAAATCCCAAGTGAAATTGCATTAGGGAAAATTAAAAAACTAGTGTTCTTGTTTTTAAATTTTCTACTATTTGAGACAACTTCTTCAATCATTGGTGATGAAAAAAATTGATACAGTGCAAAATTTTTTTCTTTCTTGTCTATTCTTTTTTTTTTTTTTATGAATCACAAGAGAGTGATTGAGGAAGCCGAAAAGCAATCAAGGCAATAAATGAAATTTCTTGCAGTAAGCGTTCTACACAATAGGCGCATACATTGATGGCAGCACTACAGCACATTGAAAGCACGAAGGATTCATGCGATGAAAACCAATAAAATACGAAAGAGGAGTAAAGAATACATAATGTAAACTTACATGTTGTGTCGTGTCTAAGTGCCACGAGTATCGGACACGGTATCATGCAAAATGTCATGAAAAAACTTATAAAGGCAGAGTATATTGTAACGGGCAGCTCTGCTAAATCGGGAGGTTCCGAAAAAAACGGGTAGTTCTGAATTTCGGGTCATTTTGTACTAATTGAAACTTTTTTCCTTATAATTTATGGAAAAAAAAAAAATTATTTTCTATCAATACTTTTAGTATTTATTATCACAATTGTTCACATATATTTTTGGTATTTTTCCGCAAATTAAAATGTGCTCTAACCACTGAACTACAGAGAGATCAGAGGAAGAATTCTTGTTTCTGAAATACGCTTTATTCAGCAAGATGTTACATAAATTTTTAATCGAAAATCTGTATGATCATCGGAGAAGGTAACGAATCGAGAAGAGAAATCCACGCATAAAATGTAAATCTGCAATATCGGCCAAAGTTATATTCTCCTATAGAGAAAATATTTCAACGTAAGTTCAGACAAGATGGAGAATAAACATTTTTAATTAAATTTCATTCAGAAAAAAGATCTGCTTCTTTCTCTCTGCTGGGGTTCGAACACCAGGTCTTCTTATTTCCCGTCATGTGCTCTAACCACTGAACTACAGAGAGATCAGAGGAAGAATTCTTGTTTCTGAAATACGCTTTATTCAGCAAGATGTAACATCAATTTTCAATAGAAAATCTGTATTATCTTTGGAGAAAGTAATGAATCGAGAAGAGAAAGCCACACATAAAATCGAAATCTACAATATCGACCAAAGTTATATTCTGCTATAGATAAAATATTTTAACGCCATTTCAGACAAGATCGAGAATAAACATTTTTAATTAAATTTTATTCAGAAAAAGAATCTCTTCCTTTCACTCCGCTGTGATTGGAACACCAGGTGAACTGATTGCTGGTCAGGTGATCTGGCGACTGAGCTACACAGAGATCAGAGGAAGAGTTCTTTTTTCTGGAATACGCTTTATTCAGCAAGATGTAACATTAATTTTCAATAGAAAATCTGTATTATCTTTGGAAAAGGTAACGAATCGAAAAGAGAAATGTACACATAAAATGGAAATCTACGATATAGACCAAAGTTATATTCTCCTATACAGAAAATATATTAACACCAATTCAGACAAAATGGAGAATAAACATTTTTAATTAAATTTTATTCAGAAAAAAAGATCTTTTCCTTTCACTTCGCTGTGATTCGAACACCATGTCAACTGATTTCCGGTCAGGTGCTCTAGCTACTGAGCTACACAGGGATCAGAGAAAGAATTCATTTTTCTGGAATACGCTTTATTCAGGAAGATGTTAGATCAATTTTTAATAGAAAATCTGTATTATCTTTGGAGAAGCTAACGAATCGAGAAGAGAAATCCACATATAAAATGAAAATCTACAATATCGACCAAAGTTATATTCTTCTATGCATAAAATATTTTAACGTCATTCCACACAAGATGGAGAATAAACATGTTACATTATATTTTATTCAGAAAAAAAGGTCTCCCACTCCGCTGGGATTGGAACACTAGGTTAACTGACATCCGGTCAGGTGCTCTAACCACTGAGCTACAGAGAGATTAGAGGAAGAATTCTTTTTTCTGCAATATGCTTTATTCCGCAAGATGTTACATGTATTTTTAATCGCAAATCCGTAGCACCATCAGAGAAGGAATCGAATCGAGAAGATAAATCCACACATAAAATGTAAATCTACAATATCGACCAAGTTATATTCTTCTATGCAGAAAATATTTCAAGTCATTCTGCACAAGATGGAGAATAAACATGTTTAATTAAATTTTATTCAGAAAAAAAGGTCTTCCCCTTTCACTCCGCTGGGATTGAAGCATCAGGTCAACTGGTTTCCGGTCAGGTGCTCTAACCACCGAGCTACACAGAGATCAGAGGAAGAATTCATTTTTCTGGAATACGATTTATTCAGCGAGATTTTACATCAATTTTCAATAGAAAATCTGTATTATCTTTGGAGAAGGTAACGAATCGAGAAGAGAAATCCACACATAAAATGGAAATCTACAATATAGACCAACGTTATATTCTTCTATACAGAAAATATTTTAACGACATTCCAGACAAGATGGAGTATAACAATTTTGAATTAAATTTCATTCAGAAAATAGATCTTTTCTCCTCACTCCGCTGTGATTCGAACACCAGGTCAACTGATTTCCGATCAGGTGCTTTAACCACTGAGCTACACAGAGATCAGAGGAAGAATTCTTTTTTCTGGAATACGCTTTATTCAGCAAGATGTTACATCAATTTTTAATAGAAAATCTGTATTATCTTTGGAGAAGGTAGTGAATCAAGAAGAGAAATCCACACATAAAATGGAAATCTACAATATCGACCAAAGTTATATTCTCCTATAGAGAAAATATTTTAACGCCATTTCGGTCAAGATGGAGAATAAACATTTTTAATTAAATTTTATTCAGAAAAAGGATCTCTTCCTTTAACTCCGCTGTGATTGGAACACAAGGTGAACTGATTTCTGGTCAGGTGATCTAGCGACTGAGCTACACAGAAATGAGAGGAAGAGTTCTTTTTTCTGAAATACGCTTTATTCAGCAAGATGTAACATTAATTTTCAATAGAAAATCTGTATTATCTTTGGAGAAGGTAACGAATCGAGAAGAGAAATGTACACATAAAATGGAAATCTACAATATCGACCAAAGTTATATGCTTCTATACAGAAAATATATTAACACCAATTCAGACAAAATGGAGAATAAACATTTTAAATTAAATTTTATTCACAAAAAAAGATCTTTTCCTTCCAATCCGCTGTGATTCGAACACCATGTCAACTGATTTCCGGTCAGGTACTCTAACCACTGAGCTACACAGAGATCAGAGGATGAATTCTTTTTTCTGGAATACGCTTTATGCAGCAAGATGTGAGATCAATTTTTAATAGAAAATCTGCATTATCTTTGGAGAAGGTAACGAATCGAGAAGATAAATCCACATATAAAATGAAAATCTACAATTTCGACCAAAGTTATATTCTTCTATGCATAAAATATTTGAACGTCATTCCACACAAGATGGAGAATAAACATGTTTAATTAAATTTTATTCAGAAAAAAAGGTCTTCCCCTTTCACTCCGCTGGGATTGAAGCATCAGGTCAACTGGTTTCCGGTCAGGTGCTCTAACCACCGAGCTACACAGAGATCAGAGGAAGAATTCATTTTTCTGGAATACGATTTATTCAGCGAGATTTTACATCAATTTTCAATAGAAAATCTGTATTATCTTTGGAGAAGGTAACGAATCGAGAAGAGAAATCCACACATAAAATGGAAATCTACAATATAGACCAACGTTATATTCTTCTATACAGAAAATATTTTAACGACATTCCAGACAAGATGGAGTATAACAATTTTGAATTAAATTTCATTCAGAAAATAGATCTTTTCTCCTCACTCCGCTGTGATTCGAACACCAGGTCAACTGATTTCCGATCAGGTGCTTTAACCACTGAGCTACACAGAGATCAGAGGAAGAATTCTTTTTTCTGGAATACGCTTTATTCAGCAAGATGTTACATCAATTTTTAATAGAAAATCGGTATTATCGTTGGAGAAGGTAAGGAATCGAGAAAAGAGATCCACACATAAAATGGAAATCTACAATATCGACCAAAGTTATATTCTTCTATGCAGAAAATATTTTAACGCAATTTCAGACAAGATGGAGAATAACAATTTTCTATTAAATTTGATTCAAAAAAAAGATCTCCTTTCACTCCGCTGGTATTCGGATACCAGGTGAACTCATTTCCGGTTAGGTGCTCTAACAACTGAGCTACAGAGATATCAGACGAAAAATTCTTTTTCTGAAATACGCTTTATTTAGCATGATGTTACATCAATTTTTAAGAGAAAATCTGTATTGTCATCGGAGAAGGTAACGAATCCAGAACAGACATTCGCACATAAAATGGAAGTCTACAATATCGACCAAAGTTATATTCTTCTATGCAGAAAATATTTTAACGTCATTCCACACAAGATGGAGAATAACAATTTTCCATTAAATTTTATTCAGAAAAAAGATCTTTCGCTCCGCTGGGACTCGGATACCAGGTGAACTCATTTCCGGTTAGGTGCTCTAACAACTGAGCTACAGAGGGATCAGACGAAAAATTCTTTTTTCTGAAATACGCCTTATTTAGCAAGATGTTACATCAATTTTTAAGAGAAAATCTGTATTGTCATCGGAGAAGGTAACGAATCCATAACAGAAATCCGCACATAAAATGGAAATCTACAATATCGACCAAAGTTATATTCTTCTATACAGAAAATATTTTAACGTCATTCCACACAAGATGGAGAATAAACATTTTCAATTAAATTTTATTCAGAATAAAGATCTTCTCCTTTCACGCCGCTGGGATTCGAACACTAGGTCAACTTATTTCGGTCAGGTGCTCTAACCACTGAGCTACAGAGATATCAGAGGAAGAATTCTTTTTTCTAGAATACGCTTTATTTAGCAAGCTGTTACATCAATTTTTAATAGAAAATCTGTATTGTCATCGGAGATGGTAACGATTCGAGAACAGAAATCCACACATAAACTGGAAATCTACAATATCGACCAAAGTTATTTTCTTCTATGCAGAAAATATTGTAACGTCATTCCACACAAGATGGAGAATAAACGTGTTTAATTGAATTTTATTGAGAAAAAAATACCTTTCCCTTTCACTTCGCTGGGATTGAAGCAACAGGTCAACTGATTTCCGGTCAGGTGCTCTAACCACTGAGCTACACAGAGATCAGAGGAAGAATTCTTTTTTCTGGAATACGCTTTATTCAGCAAGATGTTACATGAATTTTTGATAGAAAATCTGTATTATCTTTGGAGAATGTAACGAATCGAGAAGAGAAATCCACACATAAAATGGAAATCTACAATATCGACCATAGTTATATTCTCCTATACAGAAAATATTTTAATTTCATTTCAGACAAGATGGAGAATAAACATTTTTAATTAAATTTTATTCAGAAAAAAGATCTTCTCCTTTCACTCCCATGGATTCGAACACCAGGTCAACTTATTTCCGGTCAGGTGCTCTAACCACTGAGCTACAGAGAGATAAATACCCTGGAATAGCATAATAAATTGCGCTCAGAGGAAAGGTGATTTTGTGTGAGCTTAAATACCTCTCTACTTAAGTACACTCTCGTTTACAGCGAATTCCATGCAAGAAACACGTAACCCAAATATTTGCGAAGACGGCCTGAATTCACTTTAACTAATCGGCAGGCGCTTGAGGGCCCATTCGAAGCTTCCAATGCATTCTGGGTTGGTTTATGGGGCAGTTTTGAGAGGCGAAGAACGGAATGGTTTAGTAAGGGTAAAGTCATTAAACCACAACGCGCGGGTAATAACGGAGAGCAGTGGCGTAGCCACGTATCACATGCATCAACGTCACGCAAATTGCTTTGCCCGTCTACATTGTAGTCATTCACCCAACCCTCTCTTTACCCCCTCTTCCCCCAATCTTCTCTGATATATGCCCCACCCTACATTTACCAAACAAATCGTTTTACAACAGGCCTGGACAGCGAGGAGAAATTTACTCAAAGTCCAGATGGTGCATTTCCACCACCACTTCTCTCTATTCACTCGAGAGAGGTGGTGATTAGTCCGGTGCTCCCAATTTAGCTCCTCAACTGCACTGCGCATGCGTCGCACCACCAGCCTCATTGGATGTTGATGGCGCGCTTATTTGAAATGATTAAGCATGCAAATCAATTTTTAACAATATATAATAATCAGAAAGTACGATTATTATGAATTATTTAAAATTGACATTGGTTTAAAAAGGTCCTTCCTTTGATCTTAAAAACAATAATTTATTTGTAAATAGTACAATTAAATAATTATTTCACCTTGTACTCTAAAAGACTATTTTATGATCTGAAAAATAATTGTTATTGTTTCCACAAAGATAATTTCTTATAAAAAATTGATTTACACATGCAATGGTTTCAAAAAAGCGCGCCATTTACAGCCAATGAGACTGCCGATGCAGCGCATGCGCAGAGTAGTTGGGGAGCCAATTGGGACCACTGGGTTACTCTCGTGAAGTAAAATAGGAAGTGGAGAGAGGTGGAAAACTCACATCTGGGATTTGAGCCGTTTCGACGAAAAGCCCTGGGATTTCTCCTCGCTGGGCAGTAAGGTGGTCCAAAAATACTTTGGAACATTTTTTTCGCTTGAATTTTTATGCATATCGCCCGGAAATTTGTTTGTATCAATACAAAAATAAATTCATTTTTTTTCTTTGAAAAAAAAAAATGATATTTAGAGGTGGCTCAAGCCCCATGAAGTTTAGCACGTACTTCACATTAGAAAAAAATACGATTTTCTAAAGTTTATTTAGAATCGTCAATATTAGCTGAATCGAGTTGAAACTCAAAATTTCTCTTAACAATTAGCCATAGAATACGAATAAAATATTACTTTTTAAATATCTCTTTGTTTCATAGGGTCCCAAAAAAAATCCATAAGTGTAAAAATAGGTTTGGCGAGCTTTCGGCGCTAACTATAATTTTTTGCGTTTAAAAAAAATGCAAATTGTTTCTAATACATAAAATACTACTTTACACTGATAATAAGATGTTCACATAGATTGTTCAAACAATTTATTATTTTTAGCAACTTTCAACTTTACATAAATAACTTTAACTTGTTCAACTATATAAATAAATAAAAACTTTATATAAATAAATAATTATTGTTTATAACTACCTTCTCCCTTAGTAATGCTCGATAGTTGCGGTTGTTTATGAAATATTCAACTTTTGATCCACTTTTCACTTAGTATAGTAATAATTAATGCAAGTTATACAAAACTAATTGTTTGATAAATTTATTATTGCTTATAACTATCTTCTCTTAGATAATTGCTAGAATGTTACGGTTTTTTTGAATGTCTAACTTTGCTTTGACTTTTTAGTTATGATCAAATAATAAACAAACATTAGAGAGAATCATATTTCAGAAAATATTTTTCTTTTTTGTGAATATTTATTCTTAAAACATTGGGGAAGAGCAAAAATAATTCTCTCAAAACAATACAATACTATTTAAAAAATTATTCTTGTTGAGGTTCTCTTATTATTTGTTCATAAATAAAAAGTCAAAGCAAAACTAAAGATTTCAGAAAAAAAACTTTATAGCATTACTCTAAGAAAAAATAGTTATAAACAATAACCAATTGAAAAAAGCGCTACTTAAAAAGTTAAAAATTTCAGAAAAAACGGCAACTATCTAGCATTAATAAAAAAGAAGATAGTTATAAACAATAATAATTTGTTTAAATAATTATTTTTGCCGAACTGAAATAATTACATCAATTAAGCATTACCTCATTTTCATTGAAAATTAGACAAGAAGTGGAAAATTTTTGAGAAAATTGCGACTATCTAACTCTATTCTAAGAAAAAATTGCTAAAAACAATAATAAGTTGTTCAAACAATTAATGCAAACATCATTATTGACATATATTCAACATTAATTGGAATCTCTTAAAATACCCGAAAATATTACAAATCTTTTGTAAACTTTTGAAATCCCTTGAAACTTTTAAAAGCTCTTGAAAATTCCTAGAAATTTTTTTAAATATCCTAAAATATTTAAAATTTTTTGGAATGCCTTCAAATCGCTACTTTGAAATTACCGAAATCTATTTGAAAATAGATTTCGTGATCGTGATCGCTTCACTTATAAGGGTGACAATAGTGACTTTATAGGAAAAAAATTACAGTTAATTAAAGTGCTTCAGTACATACTACATGGGCAAGGGTGTTTCTGGATACAAATCTCTACCTTACCGACTTTGAGAGCATTCAACAGCTCAAGTGGTTCATGTCCGTGCTAAGTTTCTAGAATCTTCTCAAAGTGAAGGTGGCGTCACAGAATTATATTGCGCAATTGTAAGAAACCGGTTTCTCGTAAACAACTTCAAGGTTATTTATCATATAAATTATTCATTTCTCGTAAACATTGTCAAAGTTTTATTTCGATTTGTCCTTGTCTTGAATTTTCTACTGCGTAATATAGTTGATAGAAATCATCCTTGTTCTCCACCAACTATATTGCGCAGTACAAAATGCAAGGGCAAATGAAAAAAATACATTGAAAATTTTTGCAAGAAATTTTTAATTGATGTGCCAAATAAAGTTAAACTTGTTTATGCAAAATTGTTTTTTTAAAATTGCGCAATGTAATTCTGTGACGCTAACGGATCCCTTGGAAGTCGGCAAGGTAAGGATTTGTATCAAAAAACGTCCATGCCCAACTACTTGTTTTTTATAGAAATTCTCTGATTTTCGCCATTTTTTTTTCAAAACCTTGAATTTTCCATGACTTTTCCTAAACAAAAATTTCCTGACTTTTTCGTGATTTTCAGGTTTTACCTGTCCATACTACAGACTCGTTTCGAATTCTTGACGAATTATAGTGAGCGGAACATTTTCGATCTACGCAGATTTGCTGTCAAAAGGTTCGAAAAGTGGGGAAAATTAATTAGATTTTGAGATAAGTGTAATTTGTGAAGGCAGAGATTGGAATGTACAAATGCAGCATGCAAAAGCGTGAACGATTTGCGAAGCGGATAAAATTAGCATTTTTGGTGGCCTGAATGAAAACTTCGTTCCGTTTCGTTCATCATTGGATTATAATATTTTTCCAGCACTTTCTAGATATTTTACAGAGAAAGAAAAGGTAACTTTGGTTTAGAAAACACAATTTTTTATTAACAAAATAGAACGAAAATTTCGTACGGAACTCTAAACAATTTTTAATTAAAAAATTGATTCTCACCTGATCGCTGTCGTGCCCTTGCCAACTGTCGTGACTCTGTAAAAAAAAAGTTTTAATTAACAATTTGCATTATGACTTACAATCAAAATTTTCATTACAATATCTTTTACTTTTGATTAAGAATCTTTTGCGACTAATGGCCAGGGCTTTCACATACTCACTTAAGTTACTTTTAGTCACTTCTTTTCCTGAAATCACTTTTCAATTACTTTTTTAAAAAAAAGTTTCTGTAGTCATTTTTTTATATAACAAAATAACTTTAGTCACTTCTTTCAAGTACTTTCAATTAATTGAATTCTTCTAAATTCACCCTGTATTACTTTAAATTTTCCTGAAATCCACTGAACTGATTTTATCAGAGTTTTATTCATTAATTCTATTGACTCCCATTTATTTTAATGCAATAGATTTTGTTGCATTTTAAAAATATTATTTTATTCACTTGAAGAAGAATTCACCCGGACTTCTCAATGATTTATTCTGAATTCTTTTAAATTCTTTAGAATTTTTTCAAATAACTCAATTCGATGAATTTTTAAAATAGTTATTTTGAATTAATTCTGAGGTCTTCAGAACTCACCTTGAATTCTAAGGCATTTCATCAAATTCTTTTGAATTCCTTTGAATTTTTCTCAATTCATTCCAATTTCATTGAAATCAGTGAAATATTGTTTTAATTTTTCTAAACTCATATAAATTCATTTCCTGAATTATTCAAAATTCTTTTCAATTCTTTGCAATTCTCTCGATTTTTTAGATCTTGATGAAATTTTTTGAATTCACTTGAATTCTTCTAAATTTACTCAACTCCACTCAATTAAATGATTTGAACAAATTTTAGTTCTTTTTTGTAAGTGACTTTAAAGTCTTTTAAAGACACCTTGCATTTTTAGGCATTTCATCAAATTCTTTTGAATTGCCTTTAATTTTCGTCAATTCATAAATATATTCTTTCAAATTCTTAAGAATTTCGTAAAAGTCTCTTGAATTTTCTTAAGTCCCTTTTGATTCTTTACAATGTACATTAAATTTTACTGAAATCAGTTGAATATTTGGATTAAAATTTTTTTTCAACTCATTTTAATTCAGTTGAAATTCACCTGAAATTCTCAGGCATTTTATCGAATTCTCCAGAATTTCCTTGATAGATAGTCACATCGCCTAAATCTCAAAATTAATTTTTTTAAATTAGAAAACTTATGAAACTTCATCCCTGAAAATTGAACTCGAGACTCACATTCCTGAGACCAGCTAACCCAAAACGACAAATCCCAACCCATAAACCCTAAACCTCTGAACCCTAAACCCATACACCGTAATCCCATAAACCCTACACACATGAACCATAAGCCTATAAAAATTAAATCCTCAAATCCCAACCCATAAACCCTAAACCCATAAACCGTAAACACATGAACCCTAAACCCTGAACCCTTAAATGCCAACCCATAAACCCTCAACCCATAATCCCCAACCCATACACCCTAAACCCACAAACCCCAACCCATAAACCCTAAACCCACAAATCCGAATCCATAAACCCTAAACCCTGAACCCATAAACCCTAAACTTATAAATATCAACCAATAAACAAAATAATAAATCTTAAACCCATAAATGTTAACCTACACATCCTGTAGAATACACTCTTAAACTCTTAACCTACAAATTGTAACCCATAAATGCCAACCCATACACCCTAAACCTATAAACCATAAACCCTTTAATCCCCAACCATAAACCCTAACCCCACAAATCCCAACCCATAAACCCTAAACCCTTGAACAATACACCCTAAACTTACAAATCTCAACTAATAAACAACAAAATAAATCTTAAACCCATAAATGGTAACCTATACATCCAGTAGAATACACGCCTAAACTCTTAACCTACAAATCCCAACCCATTAACCCTAAACCCACAAATCCCAACTATGGGTTTATGGTTTATGGCTTTACAGTTTATGGTTTATGGGTTTAAGGTTGATGGGTTCACGGTTTATGAGTGTAGGGCTTTAGGGTTGGGATTTATGGGTTTAGGGTTTATGGGTTGAAATTTGTGGGTTATGAGTTTAGGAGTGTATTATACAGGATGTATAGGTTAACATTTATGGGTTTAAGATTTATTTTGTTCTTTATTGGTTGATATTTGTAGGTTTAGGGTTTCTGGGTTCAGGGTTTAGGGTTTATGGGTTGGGATTTATGGTTTTAGGAGTCATGGGTTGGGATTTATAGGTTTAGGGTTTATGGGTTTAGGTTTTATGGGTTGGGATTTGTGGGTTTAGGGTTTATGGGTTGGGATTTGTGGTTTAGGGTTTATGGGTTGGGATTTATGGTTTTAGGGGTTATGGATTGGGATTCAAGGGTTTAGGGTTTATGGTTTTACGGTTTATGGGTTTAGGTTTTATGGGTTGGGATTTATGAGTTTAGGGTTTATAAGTTAGGATTTGTGGTTCAGGGTTAGTTGGTTTCAGGAATGTGAGACTCGAGTTCAATGTTCAGGCATAAGGTTTCATAAGTTTTCTAATTTAAAAAAATTAATTTTCACATTTAGGCAATGTGAGTCTCTTCGAAATTCAATTAGTAACAGTTCTAAAAAAATGCTTCAATTCGGTGAAGAATTGTGACCTCTAGGTGGTTTTCAATAAAATTAGTGCTCTATCCCCAGTATGCGTCCGTCCGTCCGATAGACGTACTTTTTTCCAAGGAGGAGATGTGAGAAGAAATGATGGGAGAAGAAGTAGGGCAAATGAGGGGAGCGAAAGTAGGAAAAATTAGGGGAGGGGAAGCAGAGGAATGAGGGGAGTAAGGGAGGGGTAGTAGGGGAAGTAAGGTTTAATGAAGGGAAGGAAAGCGTGGGGAGGGGAAGAAGGGAATGTGAGGGGAAGTAGGGAATGTAAAGGGAAAGAGGGGAAATAGGGGAGTGGAAGTATGGGGAGTGATGGCAGGGGACTTAAAGAAAGTGAGGAGAGTGGAAATGAGGGTTTGGGAATTGAGGGGAAGTGTGGGGTGGGGAAATAGAGGAAGGAGAGTGTTGACTGGAAAAGTGAGGCGAGGGGGAAGCATATGATGAAGAAGTTGGGGAAAAGAGAAGGAAGCAAATGTTGAAGTGTGGGGAGGGGAAGTAGGGGAATTCAGGGAAAGTAGGGGAGGGGAAATATGGGAGGGGGAGATTTGAACGACTTAATTATCGTCTCAATAGGCTGCGAAATGCTTTTTTGTAGACCTCTAGCGCTTACTTGGACGAAGTACTTTAAAATTCAGCTTCGCGGAGCGGATTATCCGCGATACTCTGCAAGAAAAGAAGAAATTTCTTCTAGGTCTCGACAAGAGGATTGGATCAAATATTCTTATCGATTACGGTTTACTTTCGAACTCACTTGATATGAAAAAATACAAATATTTTCCTCCGACCCGAATCCAGCTCATCCACTCGCACTTGATTTATATTCTTTGACTGAATATTCTATCCGGTTCACATAACAATGGGCTCAACGAAATCCGCGAAAAAAAATATTTATGAGAGAGAAGGTGAAAAAGAGAATCGAGGTGATATAAAAATAAATATAAATTTTTGCTTCAAAATATATCCGGGAGATGAATAAATAAAATAGGATTTTACAGTTTTATGAAACTTTGGTCAAACGAAATGTTTCATGAAATTCTGGAAACGTTGAAATGTTTCCAAAGTTTTGAATATTAGGGCGGGGAAATTGAACATATTTGAAAAATGCTATTAACTATCAAATTTAAGCATTTAATTATGTATTAATATAGATTACTATCAAAATTAATATATTATAATATGAATATTGATATAAATTATTATAAATATTCAATTCTGTATCAATACAACGAAATTACTGGGCCTACAATTTTCGCCCTTAAGTTTGAGCGCGCCTGGGACGCGTATGACGTGTAGTTTTTGTTTTATTCGTAAAAAACAATATAAGAAATAAAAAAATTAAATTTTTGGACAAAGGACACAAGCTACAAAAAAATCAATAGACAAAAGTTGTTAATCCATAAAAGAGCTATAAATTCTTTTTAATAATTCTTTGGTAGGATGCGTAGTTTTTGTTTTAATCGTGAAAAATAACATCAAAAATAAAAAAATTAAATTTTTGGAAAAGCAACGGAAGGTACGAAGAAAAGTTATTAGATAAAAGTTATACAAAAAAAAATCTATAAATCTGTTTTCGAACATTTTTTGACAGAACGTGTAGTTTTTGTTTTAATCGTGAAAAAATTAAAATAAATTGTTTTTGGACAAATGACACAAAATATGAAAAAAAGTTGCTCACCCAAAAAAGAGCTACAAATTCGTCATGAATAATTTTTGGATAGGATACGTTTTTTTTGTTTTAATCGTAAAAAATTATATTGCCAATGAAAAAATTAAATTTTTGGAAAAGCAACACAAGGTAGGATAAAAATTAATGAACAAAATTTGTTTACCTAAAAAAGAACTACAAATTTCAATTTAATTATTTGTTGATATTTTTTTTATATATATTTTTTAAATTAGTGAAAAATTTGTACCTACAATAACTATCAAGACTTTCTGAATTCGTTTCAAATCAATGAGCTACGTAGAAATGAGTTTTTCTTCTACATAAACTAAAAATAAAGAAATAATAAGATTCTGAAAACTTCCTAAAATTATATAGATGACCAAATAAATAAAATGTAAGACTTTCAAATACAGCAACTAATTAAACATTTTAATTTAGTTCGACTTCACGAAATCCCAGGATAAGTATAAAGTACCAATAAAATTAATATGAACAGGTTTTTGCAATTTATATGTATTATAAATAATGAAACCAAACACACTGAACCGCCGCTTTTCATGTAAATGTATGTTATAGTTATTTTCAGTTTTAGAAGGCCAATACATTATGTTTTACATAGCATTCATTTTGTCGCAAATAATGGATTATATTTTATAAACTAGATATCGACTTACGTAAGTCAATTGCTTATCTTGATTGTATAAGGAAAACGGCCTTGATGAAATTCACCTAATTGAACAAACTTAAAAGATAAAATAAAAATTATATTGAAAATATACATGTATTGTAATATTTACTGATGTATCAAAAAATGTAGGCTAAAAGCGTTGAATCTAAGTATCTGGTATAATTTGTTACATAAGTATATCAAACGAATTCTTTGGAATTCTTTAGAATTCCGTCGACAAAGAAATTAAGTCGACGATAAAATACGCCAGGAGAAAATTGAAATCTGGCAAAAAATATGTGAAAGAGTTTTTATTTTTAGAGAAGAGGGTCATATTTTTTTAATTTTTCATTATTTGATATCCAATAATTGATAAGAAATTATGATTTATTTCAAAGAATTAATTTTTCAGCCTCATTAATGACTCTAAATTAATGATTAATATTGTACATTTGAAGTACAAGGTTGAAACTTAAATTGCATCTATTTTTAATGCTTCAGCAGTTTTGGTTCGTTCCTTTAAATGTTTAAAATATGTCAAAAAGAATATAATAAAGCGCAATTTTGAGAACTTTAATTTTGAAAATAAGCATGAAGGCTTGGAAGTGACTGGAATCCAAAATTCAGATTTTACGGTGATTTTCACTAATTTTTCCGTATTTAATACAGCATGAGCACAAACAAAATATATTATATATATATATATATATATACGTATTTTATCATATTATTGTTTGTTCTTTATTTCACATTGACTTTTCTCTGTAGTTTAAAATGATTCAAATAAATTTACTGTTTAACAATTTTTTTTGTTACATCCGAAGGCCAATCTTGAAACTAATTACGTCGCTATCTCACATATATGTGAGATAACGACTTCTTACGTAAATATTTGCACTCTGATCATGCGACAAAATATTCGTTAGTTACATTTGTTGACCTACTTATTCACTGAAGCATTAATCAGTTTTTCCTCTACATTGCGAAAATGAGGATGTTCTATACTTTCGTTTTCCCTCGATTTCGTCGTGTCCTGTGACCACCCATCTCACGTTTGTGAGACGTGGCCATGAATGGGATTTACCGCGGTCCTACTTGGAGCCGGTGTCATTTTTTGGATGACAGTTGCTCCCAGTGGGACCCTGCGGTGGTTGTTGACCTTTAGTTTTTTAATTATATATATATGAGCAAAGATTCTGCTGTAACCACGTTTTTCGACCGAGAGATAGGTGGTTTGCGTCTGCGATGGACTCAGCATGATGATTCGGCAAAAATATCGTGCACCCTAAGGACACCGAGTGACCCAAGGACGACCGCACCGATGATCAGAACGGCTAGCTTAACAGAATAATCCAGATTTAACGTAGCAACTTCCTTCTAAGGTTTTTTTTTCTACCTCTATTTTTTTTGTTCTCCTTTGCTGTGATGTTTATGTCAGCCAGTGCCGAAATTTCGATAACCAACATGGTTCGTTTCTCGAAGTGAAGGAAAACTATATCAGGCCTGGAGTGCACAACATAGATAATTGTCGAGAATATGAAGTCTTAGCTCAAAATGTGGCGATGGTATGCTGAGGTGGAAATGATACCTTCTTGACACGCCAAAATTAAACCCTCTGCGCCCGACTTCAATCCGGGTGATTTAATGAAAGCAAACCTTAGCTCATACGACATCGACTGATCCTTCACATTTCTGTGGAAGATGCCGTGCATCCTTTTGTCGAGGAGCTGTTCGCGGAAGTTTTTCTCCGTAAAGTCGCGGAACAGAAGACTTAAGTTGGATGCTTTTGTTCATCAGCATAAGCTTTCGTGATCCGATATTGAGGGATCTGAGCTCGTCCTCTGTCCGTGGAACCACTCCAAATGAATAGAGTGATACCGGGAATGCGGTCCCGGGATGGTGCGATGGTGTGAGGGTGGAAGCCGAGGAGGTGAGTAGGATTATGTGGGGTGAATTGGGGAAATAAAAATTACTTTTCAGCGTAGTTGTGAGGTGGGATTTAGTTAAATAGAGAAAGTGAGGTTAGGCATTTAAGAGATCGGGGGAGTTTGTGGTCAGAAGTTTTGAGCCTATGAGGGGGACAAGGGTGGTTCTCATAGTGGTGGGTTATGTTACGGGAGAGAAAGGGGTGCCTGCTGGAGCTGTGAAACGTTGAATAAAGTAGGATAAAGGGAAAATTTGGGGCGGTAGGCGGCAACAGTCTTGAGAGACATCTGTCGGTTGTAGAAGGCACTGCATGCAGAGGTCTCTGTTACTGACGGAAGAGCGGGACGTGGGAGAGCGGAAGGTGGTCAACGAGATTGCTGGTAGTGAAGTTGACGTGGAGGAAACTTTCCACACGCCACGACGGTCAAAAGTGCGTGGGCCGGTGTTGAGCGGCGCCTCGGGGAAAGAGAAAAAAGAGAACTGCGGGAACGGAACAAGAGAGAAGGTCAGGGAGAGAGCGTCTAACGCAAGTGAGGGGGAGGATGTCTTGAAGAGAAAGAGAGACAGCCAAAAGAGTCCGGAGAAAAGCGCGGTAGGGAGTCCGTTTACAAAAACGGAAGAACACGTTGGTCATCCCCGGTAAAATGGAGGAGCATTCGGAGAAAGAGGCTCTCGGGATGCTGATAGGCGTGATCAGGGGACTGATGGAAGACGTAAGGGGGGCTAAGGTGTAGATTGAAGGTATGAGGGAGGATTTCAATATCAGAGAGGAGAAATGGGCAAAGGAGGTGGAAGAGCTGAGGGAGAAAGTAGAAGGATTAGAGAGAGAGAGGTGGTGTCGGTAAGAAAGAAAAAAGAAGTTAAAATGTAACGGATATATGATATGATAGAAGAGAAAGTGGGAGAGCGTAAGAATCGAAAGGAGGAGAGGGCTGATAGGGAAAAGATAAGGACAATCAAGTTGAAAATAGAGAGAAAAGAGAAGGCAGACAGAAGAAATAATATTGTGATAAATGGGTTGAAGCTGAAGAGCGGGGAAAAAGGGAGGGCGTTGAAGCGCTGCTACAGGGCAGAGGGTGAGTTAAAGGCAAGGTAGGTAAAGTTAGGCTGGAGAGGAGAAAGCCGAAGAAAGTGGCAGTTGTGGAATTGGAGAGCTGGGAAGAATAGTTGGCGGTAATGCGAAATAAAAATTGGATACAGGATGATGGTGTTTTCATCAATCACGATTTGACGAGGAAGGAAAGGTAGGTGGATAGTGGCTATGTGGTAGCGATTGATATCGTAACAGGGGACGAAGAGGAAGAATACACATATTTAGGTGAGGTAGGGGTATCGGTGATAGGCTTTGTAGTCATAAATATTCAAGGGTGGGAGGAGACGGAGAGATTCGCATAGGAAGGGAGAGTAGAATCAGACCATTAGCCATTAGGTTTGTGGAAAGGGGGGGGCGGAAGGCCAGGTGGGGAAGAGGTGTCGACGAGGGAGAGGGTGAGCTGGATGAGAGAGGCGAGAAAGAAGTATCAGGATCAGTTAGGGAAGGTAAGCTTTGAAGTGGAGTCGGTGGAATAGATATGGGAGGATTTGGAAGAGAAAGTGAAAGGGTGTGTGCAAGAAAAGGTATACAGAAGGAAGGAGAAAGGAATAGTGAATCCTGATCGAGAGGGTAAGGGATATATATGAAGAGACGAAAGGTAAGATAAGAGGAGGGGAGGGCATTTCGGAGGGATTATGGATAGATGGAGGATTAAGACAAAGGTGTCCGCTTAGCCCAACGCTTTTTGCAATTTTAATCGCCGATATAGGAAGTAAGCTAGAGGCCGGAATGGTAGGAGGAGTAAGGGTAGGAGGGGTTAGAAGTTTGTCACTCGCGTATGCAGATGACATAGTGTTGTGGGCAAGAAGCGAGGAGGCCTTAAAGGAGATGATGAAGAGGTTGAGAAGATATCTGGATAAGAATAGGTTAGAGCTAAATGCGCAAAAGCGCAAGGTTATGGTGTTCAGGAAATGAGGTGGAAGGGATAAGGGGGGACAGTGATTCCAGTGCCATTTGGTTTTTCACGCTTCAGATATACCTTGACACATTTTTCTAACCTAAACTCCATTCCAATCTCCGAAGTGTATTTCTCGACAATCTCTAGTGCTAGGTCAAGCTGCTGTTTATTTTAGGCATAGATTTTAAGATCATTCATGTAAAATACATGAGTAACCTTATGGTTCCGAATTCCACGTTTGCCGCAGAAGTAACCTTCGGAATGACGAAATGCGAGAGATAGTGGCAATAATGTGAATATCTGAAAGGTGACGCTGTTAGTTGTCACTCGATGCTTTTCAGATGACATAATAAATCTGGCTTTCCAAAATGGCGTTAATCTCTCTATGCAACTCAAGATGTGCGGATAGACCTTTAAGCTTTCGAACAGACAGATGATAATTCTATGGGAAGCGGAATCGAAAGCTTTCCGGTAATCAATCCAGGCTGCGTCATTCGTACATCTCTCGGCATGCAGGTATGCGGAATAGGCTCTTCCGACTTTAGATATGACGTGCAAATGCGGGCTAGATCCTGGTTGGTTGAACGAAACTTTTTCCACCAGAACGTCCAGCATCCAATGAAAGAAGACTCAGAGAACATAAATAACTTGAAGGAGCTGTGCAATGCTCTCATGATACTTTCAACCTACCAGCATCTGGCCCGCGTTTTAACCTTATATCTGAAGTCGGTAGAGCCTATTTCCGAGTGGTTGGCGGAAGAGCGCACAGTGCTCCTGCCGAAGACAGGCAACTTAGATGACCCTAAAATTACAGGCCAATTACTTGTCTAAACACACTGTATAACATCGTCACAGCTATCCCAAATGATAGGATTGTTCGAACAATCGGACCTGTGTGGCGAGAGATATACGAATTGAATGGTGTACGAAATGAAAAATGATGATGGAAAGCTTAAAGGTTCATCCGCACATCATGAAGTGCATAGAGAGATAGATTGATGCTACTTTGGAAAAACAGATTTACTATCTCATCGGGAAAACATCGAGTGACAACTAACAGCTTCACCTTACAGAGAGGTGTCTTTCAGGGCGACTCCATGAGCCCTCTCCTCTTTTGCCTCGCATTATGGCGGCTATCTCTCGCACTTCGTCATTCCGAAGGGTACTTCTGCGGCAAACGTGGAAATCGAAAGCATAAGGTCACTCATGTATTTTACATGGATGATCTTAAAATATATGCTAAAAATAAAGAGCAATTAAATATAGCTCTAGAGATTGTCGAGAAATACACTCAGGAGATAGGAATGGAATTTGGGTCAGAAAAATGTGCCAAGGTATATTTGAAGCGCGAAAAACGTAATGGCCTCTCTGAAGACCCTGAGCTCGTCGAAAGAAGCGCTACACGACACCTTGGCGCTTCCAAACTGTCGGTCTTCCAAATTATCGGCGAGGAACAAACTATCTGCAACGAACATGCTGGCCGTCCCGATTGTACTCTTTTTTATTTAGAGTGATTCTGTGAAAGAAGCACACATAGTCGCAAATGGATAAGACCCTCCTCTTAAAATGGTTAAGAAACACGATGAAGTGGGCAAATGAGCATTTCTATACAAAGCAGCGGAGGAGGCTGCTGAAACGCCTAGCCTTCATTTTAATATCAGGAGTGAGCAAAATGCATGAAATCTTATCCATTTCAAATACTCAATCCTAAAGGCCTGGATTGAGAGAGCACAGGAGGAAAACTTTCGTGAAGAAGATGCAAGGCATCTTCCATAGAAATGTGAAGGATCATTCGATGACGTCTCAGTGGGCACAAACTTTGTCGACATCTTTACGACATCGTTACAAAATCCTCGTAGAAACGTCGTCAAATTTGGTGCATAATGGGGTATGAGCTAACGATTGCTTTCCTTAAATCACCCGTATTGAAGTCGGCCACGAAGGGTTTTATTTTGACGTGACAAGACGGTGTCATTTCCACTTTAGCATACTGTCACCACATTTTGAGCCGAAACATTCTGAATGATAGCTGGAGAGCGTGTCGTGCACACCCCGAGCATCTAGTACACATACTATCTAGTTGTCTAACTCATGCCCAGCTGACATAAACATCACAGCCAAGCTAGTTGTTCTGATCATCGTTGCTCTTGGAGGTGCCAAGATTGTACTGCTTGATAGCCTGAAAAGCATCTCTGCGTGTAAACAAAATGCTAAGATATTTACGGGGAAATGCAAAAGGCGGTCGTCCTTGGGTCGCTCAGTGTGCTTAGGGTACACGTGACTTTTTCCGGATCATCATATTGAGTCCATCGCAGATTGTAACCCTCTATCTCACAGTCGTGAGGTGTGGCGTGGTTGCGGCTCAAATATTACCGTGATTTCGCCTGAAGTGATCCCTAAGGTTTAACCCAGACGACAGTGCACACGTGCTTATATCTAACACCTATTTTCCTTCTGAAAACGTGATTATTACCAAGTTTTTTGTTATTTTGAAATGAATGTCTAGATTTAAAATTCTAATAATTTATACAAATAAAATATTGGGTTATTAAATACAACAGTTATGATGACAAAAAGTGTAATGAATAAAAATAATATTAAAAGCCATTTCCGCAATATATTTGAGAACTGTTTTGAATTGAAAATCATATAATGTACTGCTGAGAGAACTGTTAGTAGGTTTCATAAAAGTGTTAGTCCGTCGCATAAATCTCTTTAATCTGCAGTCTCGTTCTATTCACTTATGAAATTTCTACAAATCATCATCCCTGACTTCATTGCATGACTTATTGGTAATTACGGTTAGTTGCATGAGATTTGGCAGTTGGCTCCAGTCCCTTGTAAACCCTAGAAATGAACGGTTCTAAGCATAATTGAATAAGTACATTGCTGTTTATGATGACAAAAATGCGCCAAAATACGGAAATTAATTTGTTAGGGGACACAAGTGAACATTTCTGCAGTCGAAAGTTACTTTTCAAAAAAAAGGTGCTACGAGTGATTTTACCATCAAAAGCTATTAAAATAAACTATAAGTTACAGTTTGACGCTTACTGCTGAAAAGTTAATTGTATTTTGGAACAAAGCAGACATTCCAGTTCGGAACAAAAGAGTTATCATAAGAAAAATACAAAGTGTAAATGAAAATTGGTCAAAGGTGAACATGAATTCAAGGTTAAAAACTGAAACCGAAGCTCAGTTATTCATAGAACTAGCGTTTAAAGACGATCTCGAGTACCTGTTCGAAATTGCGCATGTAAGGGCTCTAGCAGATTTCTCATATGAAGATAATAAATAATTCCTACGTGCTCAACGCGCGAAAGGTTATCGTGGATTCTTAGCTTTACCCATTGACACATCGACTCTTGGAAATGATGAAGCGGTCGAAGAAGAAATCGAAAGTAAGTTCTGTTGCATATTATATTTTTCAACGATACTGTGCAGGTGACGAGTATGAAACCGTATGTTTTATAATGATTGCTTGGTTCTTATAATGTTAATTATATATAAGAGTTTATTTTCTTTTCAAAAATAGGTTACAACCCGTCAAACTTATCTATAAAATAAACCTAAGATGAAGTCAATTCATCAATATTTTAAGAATATGTTTTTAAAAATTGACCAAGTGCAAATGTTATAAATTGCAAGAAAATGTGGAATTTTTTAACGACCGAGAAGCTTGGAGCATAGTTTTTTAATCAAAAAACGATAGGAAAAATCTGAAAAAATTTATGAAGGAACTTTCAATATTTCCTAACCAATCCCCCTTGGAAAATTTTCAAGGTTCACTACCGTCCAGGAGTTTGAGGACACGTAAAAAACTAGTCTGATTTAAAAAAAAAATAGACTGGCCTAATTTCTGCTCTTTTCCAATTTTCATGATTCAACTTCAACTCGTGGCAAAATGAAGGTAAATTATGATAAAAATTTAAAAGACGCGCAAAATGAAGAACTACTCGTATCTTCAAATATTCCACAATCTGTATATTTGAAGATCATATGGTTGTGTGTTTGTGTGAAAAAATAAACATTTTGTTATATTTTGAAAATTTTTCAACGAGAATTGGATAACAAATGTTTTAAGTACCTCAATGAATTTGTTCACAATTTTCCTTTTTGGTCAGTGATAAATTATGCTCCAAAGTTCACTGTCAGGAAAAACTTTAACATTTTCTCACTTGTAATGAGATTTGTTGGTCTGTAGGAATGCCAAATTTTCGGGCATATTCGTTTCAGACTCATTAACGTACAATACTCTAACTTTTGAAATGGTCATGCATCCATTAGGCTACCATATTTTTACTCACTTTCTGAACATCACAGCCAGATGACTTGAGTTTTTTCGTCGACAGTATGATCATTTTATATTTTCATTGAGTTTGCACCACCATTTTCTTTTTTCGAAGAAATCAAAGTTGTTCTGAGTCGTGCTAGGCATGCGAAACAAGTATTCCTTTGAACACTTTTTTATCACATCTATGATTTTAGGTAAAAAATAGCCTTTTTGGACCTCAGAACAATTTTCTTAACCGAACATTTTCAAAAATACGAATTTCGACAATGTGAAAGTTGTGCTAAATAGCACTCGAAATCATTTATTTTCAACCAAAAATGAAAAAATTTGCGAAGTTTGAAAATCTAAAAGTTGTGCTGAACGGCGCATGGGGTGTACAACAACTATTCAGTTGTTCACCTAAACAATAAACATCAATATATGCACTTTTCAATTAGATCTATATTTTTTTATAAACACAGACTCTTTTGCACTCGGAATAATTTTGTATAACCAGAAGTTTTGAAGAATAAGAATGTTGAAAATATGAAAATTTTGCTAAGTTGTAATAGGTGTTCACAATAACTACTCTTCTACATAATTTGTAGGTAGATCCATATGTCTTGTTAAAAAATACTTTTTTGACCTGAGAATAATTCTTTACCCGAAAATTTAGAATAATGCGAATTTTTAAAATCTGCGAATTATGCTAAATAGTTTCAGGAGCGCACAACAACTATTCTTCTGAACACTCTTCAATCAGATCTATATTTTTCGGTAAAAATATATTTTTGAGCACCAGAACTAATTTTTTATAACCAAACAATTTGAAAAAATGCTAATTTTGAAAATGTGTAAGTTGTGTCAGTACAACAGCTATTCTCTTGAATACTTTTAAATCAGACATATTTGTATTTTTTTGGAAAAAGGACTTTTTTGCACTGAAAATAATTTTTTTCGAAGAAAATTGTTTAATATTGCGAATTTTGCAAATTATAAAATTTGTGCTAAGTCATGCTAGGCGTGCACATGAAATATTCCTGCAAGGAGTACAACATAGCTCAACTTTAAGATTTTCGAAATGCGTATTTTTTACTTGGTGGCCCAAAAAAGTTTTTCCTGCATTTTTTTATTTTTTATTTTTTAAATCGGTTACTATCTCGAGAAAAAAATTTTCCACAACTTTACTTAAACTACTTTCTTAAAATAAAATTGTCAATTGTTGAAATAATTAGAGGAGGTTTCTCAACTCGTATGAACAAATAACTGTATTTCATAATAATAAAATTTGACTTGCAAATATATGTATAATCACAGAAAGCACATCCAAGAGGAGACGACAAGGAACTTTTAGAGTCTACTTAGGACGTTAACAGTGAATCAGATTACTTACTGTCGACCACCCGCCCAAACCAGAGGAGAAGGTCGAAGCATTCTGGAGGGAAGTCTACGAAGTCCAGCATCTACTAAATGAAGACAAAAATAAAATAAATAGCCTCAAGGATATGTGCAATGCCCTCATGACACTTGAGGAGGAAAGCCTACCTATTACTACCGAGGACGTGAAACAGGTATAATATTACAAGGCGTGAAGAACTATGCCACTCCAAGACCAGATGGTAACAAAACCTTCTGGAAGAAGAACTTTCCTTCAACTCACCAGCATCTTGTCTGCATTTGCACCTCATATATAAACTCGGAAGAGCCTATTAGGAAGTGGATAGTGGGAGGATGCGCAGTGCTCCTCTGGAAGTTGGGCAACCTATTCCTACGCAGCAAACACGTTCTGTAACTGCTACATAACAAAGGGGTAACAATTGTCATACCTGTTGAGTAACTTTTTACCGAATGAAGATGTACCAGTTCCATAAAAAAAGTTGTAACAATTATGTAGCAGTGAGATGTGATTGTTATAGAATCAGAATTTAACACTGGTTTTATAACTTGATTACACGCATGAACTATAAAAATTTCTATTACAGTGTTACGTAAGTGAACTTTAACGGCGTTACAATGTAGTTCTGTAAGTTGTGTATAATGTAAACTAGTAAAGATGCTGCAACAAAATGACATACCTGTTATGTAACATTCGGGTAACATTTGTTCTGCTACTTGGTTACATCCATGGACTATAAAAATATTGTTATAGAATTACACGCATAGTCTACATGAATTCTGCTACCTTGTTACGTAACAATTCTAAAATAATCTATCAAATTTGTCTCCGAAATTAATTATGTATTATCGGCATTATTTATACAATTATTATCGAATATAAGTATATCTTTTCAAAATATTTTACGATTCATTAATAATAATCTTCAAATTCATGTAATATATTTAACATGCAAACTTCATTTACAGGTATTCAAACTTGTGACGTTTTAAAATGAAATGGAATGAAAATATAAATAAAGTTTGACTATAATTATTTTTGTTAAAAGATTAAATATATTTTAATTCGATATAAGCAACGATTGTAAGAGATTTATAAGGGTGTTAGATGCAAGTTCTAATATAACATTTAATGTTTTTACATTATACTCACGGCATAATTTTTCATTTGCAACATAATCTTATGATAATGTTGAGAATAGAACTTGAATATAGCACTCTCAAAGCGGAAAGTTTCATATATAAAACTCTTACAATCTAGAACGTTAATCATCTTTAGAGGGATATAAGCCTGATATAAGTCACATGCACTTAACTTATAAAAGCTTGTTATTATAGAAACAGTGAAAATGTGATTATCGTTCCCAGAAATAACTTTTATTGTTGATAAAAGATATTGATGATTCAGCAATAACATTAAATATTTAAAACGAACGTTTTCAAATCCACCCATTAATAAAATATGTAAAACGGGAAAATACAAAAATAAAAAATGTATTTCTTCATTAGCCCTGGCTTTCCAGCGAAAAAGCTTGGCTCAGATTTTGTCGGCAAGATCCAAGCGATTCATTAGCTCAGTTGACTAGATTGTGCGGTACATTAAGTTTATACCTGGTGGGCAAAAAATTTGGCGACGTCTTTACGACATCGTTGCGACATCTTTACGACAACTTTACGACATCCTATGTCCATGTCGTTAAGGAGTCTTTACGATATCGTAAAGACGTCGTAGAATCTGACGATGTCTTTACGATATCATAAAGACACCTTAACAATATGGACATAGGATATCGTAAAGTTGTCGTGAAGATGTCGTAACGATGTCGTAAAGACGTTGTCAAATTTGGTGCCCACTGGGTAGGCTCATGTTGTTGGGTTATGGTTCGAATCCCCAGCGGGTGCGATTTTTTAAAGCGTTTGAGCGTGTGATTATGTTTGCAAGTGACCGTGCGTACAATTGTGTAATTTAAAATATAAATCAAGTGCAGTGATAATATATATATATAACATTTTTTTTGTGCAAATTCATCATTATATTTTCGTTTCGTACGTGTTTCGTAACTTCTATATATTTATATAACATAACAATGTTTGTGTTTCAAAGCTAATGTCACAGATTTACAGAGCAAAGTGTGACATTTTGCATCACAGGTTATGTAATATGTTACAATATATTATTTAACAGTTATATAATTATTATCTTTTCATGTCTGCTGGGTAAGAATTGCAGACCAATATCTTGTCTGAACACGCTTTATAAGATCTTCACAGCTATCCTAAATGATAAGATTGTTCGGACAATCTGGCATGTGTGGCTAGAGATGTAAGAACAACGCGGCTCAAAGAAAGGCGTAGCAGGGTGTCGAAAGAACCTGCTCATCGACAGATGTGTCTACAAAGACGCAACATCCTACCAGCGCTGCCTATCCATACCCTGGATTGACTACCAAGAAGCTTCCGATTCAACCTCCCAGAGAATTATCATCGGCCTGTTGGATAGCTTAAAGTTAAATCCACACATCGTAAGGTGCATAGAGAGATTGATGACGCTTTGGAAAACCAGATTCACCATCACGTGTTATCACCAAACTCTGTGCTGGAATAGAAATTTTACAGTGCGAAATGCTCTTGCTCTCAAGACCTGGTTCTTAACTCCGCAGGATCAGCCAACTGCTAAGAAGGGTGCTTAAAGATTTCTATAACAATTGTGAATTTTTGTTTTAACCACGTTTACTCTGTACAATTACGTTAAGGGATTAATTTGTTAAGCTAAGCCAAGTTTCTGCATTGCAAAATTGAATTAGGTCTTTTTCTTGATTAAATATAAGGCAAAATTCAATATAAAATGTAAATTTACTTAATCCTATTAACTTAATTAGACAAATTTTTAAATTAATATTTCATGGGTGATACGGGAGTGTCACTTAATAGTACTTTTTTTTACATTTAAATGGAGATACTTAAAATTATTACGATTTAAATTTAATTTGGTCACCATTGTTTATGCGCATACGCGTACTCAGTGTTCGAGGCAAACTTCGTCCCCTCTCAACCTAGCCTTAAATTTATAATCTTCACTACGCGTTAGAATACTTGATTAAAAATAATAAGGCAACCTGAGTATCTCATTTGTAATTCAGACTTCGCACTTTCTGTATTACTCAGAATCAGAAATTAACTTAATAAAATTCAATTTGAAACCAAAATCAAATTTGAATTATGAGCAGATGTTTTTTGTGCCAAAAGAACAGGCATCACGTAGTCAAGTAGGCTATTATTTCCTGAATAGTTGGAGAGGGATCTCTACTTGAGATTTCTCACACCCCGTGGAAGTGTGGCGAAGAGGGATTTCTACTTGAGATTCCCCCTAAGCTTCCAGTGAAAATAAAATAGTACCTTTAGAGAAGATGGATCTCAATATGATCAATGAGGCTAGCCGTATGGATGGAGTCTTGCCTACGAAACCAATCTCTGATGTTACTCCTAAAAGGGATTACGTTATTTCCAAAATTCGTAAAGTCCACACAAAGTATTAGGCAAGGATTGTGGCTGCGTTGGAAAATCAGTTTGTAGTTTTCTTACCCAAAAGAATCATGCAAATTTTCAAGAATGCAAACTGTGAAAATAAGTTTGAGCGAATGAAAGATGCGATTAAGATAAAGAAGCTCTATTTTGATTACATCGAAGGACCCTACAATTATTTTGAACCTAAATATATACAATAACTGTCCTTTCCTCCATAATTAGTCTATGCTGCAAGAAGTTTGTGAATAATAAATTATGCAAATCTCATAGGTCTACTACTAACCGAATGTATAGAATGCAACATAACTTTTTTCTAAGCTCTTGGCGAATTAAAATAAATCCTTGGCGTTCAAAATCTGAATATTCAATGTTCGTATTGGGCTTGCTTAAGCAGCCGCTCTTTTAAGTGCTCCTTTCATTCTATAACAACGATCTATGCCATGAGAAGTCAAAAAGAAATTCGATTCTCCTTTGCATCCGAAGTCAACTTCATGATGTTTTAAGTTAACGAAATTTTTTCAATTTTTATATTGAGATGCTAATTCGTCAGAAAAATAAATAATTACCCACAATGAATATTCAGAAGAAGAAGCCCTTTTACAAGCACGATTTGATCAGTCGATTACCCTCCCGAGAACCCAACAATTCCATACTTTGATTGCATTCTCACGGAGGGAAATCACTGCAAATAAATTTTCGAATGCGAACGAAAGTCCAAAACCAATTAAAGCTTTCAGATCGCCCCTCGTTGTCTGACATCGTGTCTATCGTTTTGGCGTACATTTTTAATTATTTCTCGAAAATTAACGGAGATCCTATTTTTATATTAATAGAATTTTTAGAGGACACTGTAAGCTATCTATGAAAAAAATATTCAAGAATGTTTTTTTTTTCAAAAGTTGACTTTCAAAACTTTTTTTTATTTTTGAAAAATCGGAAACGTTTTTGAAAATTGTCTCAATATCATTAAAATGCAAAAAGTTATCAAAGGTCAAAGAAGGAAGAAAATTGAAAATTTTAAAATGTCTCCTACGTTTTTAAAATTAATTTAATGTTACTTTAGAATTTTTCTTTCAACACCTAAGAGTATAGATACTAAAAGTTTCATTGAAGTAACTAACAACAGATGAAATTTTGTAGTTAGCTTTAAAAAAAATTGCTTAAAAAGAATTGGCCAGAAGACTGTGAAAAGACTATAAAAATGAAGCACGAGAAAAGATTTTGCATGAAAAAGGGAAAGTAGAAGCGGTAGAATAGCTCAGGAAATTGCAAAGAAGGAATAAAAGAATTAACACCAGTTAATAAGTTGATTTGAAATAATAAGATTATCAAATATAATAATGAAATGAAATATAATTATGCAGAAGGTTATCCATAAGTAATGAGCAAAAATGAAAGAAGAGTACTCTGTAAATGGGTGGCGTTGGTTTATAGAAATACAGATATCTATGCGGCTAAATAATAACGAGTTTTGGAGGCTACCAATACGTAATTTCAAGGCTAGGGTTATGTATGTTAAACAGGTATTTGTAAAAAGATTTTTCAATGTAAAAATTAGACGGCAAATTCCTGATATCTTGTTCCAGAGTCGCATTTCCCTCACAATAAAGGATCTCTGCCGCTTAAAAGGTATATGACGTGAAGCTGCGAGATACTTTTTTCTTTTACGAAGTTTTAGCTGATTAGGTTTATTTTTGTCACAAAATTCGGAAAAAAGTCCAGAAGGTATCTACGTGTCTTATTCTGAAGGAGATTATATAGTACATTAAATATTAGTACCCTTGAAAAATTGTCTTCTCGTGACAAGATTAAGAAGACCAGGACGCTGCCTGTGTGGTGTTCTATCCTCATACTTAGGTGTACTATAAATTGAACGAATGCCAACATTCAGTGCACGCTCTTGTTTGTTGTTCAGTTTGTCCGTTATGTCGTCGGATGCGATACACCCTGAGTAAAAAACTGGAAGAATCTGGCTCTGAACTAGGAGGATCCACGTAGGTGTTGATAATGATTTCTTATTCCCTTTTAGTTGCTGAAGTACTATGAATGTCTTCCTTGAGATGTTAATGCCATTCTGTTTTCAGAAAAGAGTACCGTTAAGCACATAACCCAAGTCCCTAGATGCGTCTAACAATTCAATTCCTAGGCCACAAATAACACAGCCCCACAAAAAAATTTTCTTCAGCTAGAAACTAGAGCCATCATTTCTTATGGATTTTGACAAGTCGATCTCGAATCTGAAGGCCGTTTTATCGTGTTGTGCGTAGTATTCACAGAACCTCAACATTTTCGAATTTTGAAAAAAAAAAATTTTTTTTACGAATGACGTGATTTTTTTGAATTAAGAATAGGCAAGAAGTATAATTTGACGTGTTTTGTGCTGAACTTTTTAGGTCAATCATTTAAAATGTTCAATAACTGCAGGCAAATTACTGAAAATGCTGATAAATAATAAATAATAAATAATAAATAATAAATAATAAATAATAAATAATAAATAATAAATAATAAATAATAAACGGTTTCAGCGACCCAAAAAACATATAATCCACTTGGTCTGGTTTAAGGAACCCTCCACTCAATTTTTTGTGGTCCTAATTAAAGCTCATATAAGAGCTCAAAATTAATGCGTAATGTTAATAGTCTGCTATTAATGCTATTCATGGCACAATGCAACGTGGACAAATTAGCATATCTTGGTAATGCCTTTTGGATGCACCTGCGGGCACTCAAGGAGCTTAATAAGTAGCACATGGTTCGTGTTATCGAATGCCTTAATAATCAGATTACCAGATTAATAATGTACTATAATATCGATATATATGCATAGTCAAATTGGCAACTGTATAGAGCATGACGGCTTCTCTTGCCAGGTTACGTGTGAACAGTTACAGTTACTACAGTTACTAATAAGTTACTACTACTAAGTTACTACTAAGCCCAAGTAGATATGTGTATGTTTCTCCATTACCAAGATGTTGAATGGTATTTCCGCCGATGAGTTGAACAACCTGATCGTCATCCGATGATGTAGTTTCTAGTCTTCCTTGGTATAGGTCGAGGCAGGCACACTTGTTCAGCCCGAAGATCATGCCAATCGCTTTAGAGTAGCTATTCACCGCCTCCACAAGGATGTTAAGGTCCTCTTTCGAGGAAGCTTTTGCCTCCGAGCACAATAGATAGTGGCAAGAGGGAGATGCAGAAAAGTATCTGACTTAGAGAGTCTCCTTGAAAGACTCCCCTCTTTTACGTGATATAGCTGGTAGTCACTTGTCTTTTGTCTGATGTTATGACAAGTCTTGTCCGCCAAAAGAGCATAAGCTCTTTTATGCATCTCACTATCTTTGGATGCACCTGCGGGCACTCAAGGAGCTTAACAAGTAGCTCATGGTTCGTGTTATCGAATGCCTTACGGTAGTCAATCCAAACCATGGACAGATTACGTCGATACCTGATCGAGTCCTGGGTAATACACCTGTCTATTAACAGGTTCTCCCTGCAACCTGCCAGCCCTCTCTTGCATCCACGTTGTTCAAATATTGCACTTCATATTGGCTCGATAGATGTTAATATTCTCTCTTTGAGAATGCCAGTAATTAGCATGTAGCTGGTGTTCAAACATGCTATGGGCCTGTAGTTCTTTGGACTTGACGAATCTCCTATCTTAGGGATCAATACCGTGCGTTCTTCCACTAGCCACTGCGAGATGGATTTTCTGCCGTTTAAGAAAGCAGCAAATATACGAGCTAGATGTTAGTGCGTAAAAGTGAACTTCTTCCACCAAAAGTTGTTGATTTCATCTGGGCTTGGGGCTGAAAAGTTCTTGGTTCTAGCGATAACTTTTTTCACTTCTTCAGTTAATATATCTGAAGCGTCTACATTTAGCTGATGAGTATCTCCATACACTTGCACCCAGCAGACTCGAATCTCTTCTCGACTAGGCAGATTTTTAACGGCACGTGGCGTTGTATTGAACAGACGCAAAGGATGAGTAAAAAAAATAGAATTTTCCTGAATCCACTTTACTCGCCGTTCAAGGCGCTGTTTCGCTGTTGAAAGAGATTTTATTTCTTGCATCCAGTCCTGCTTGATGCTCAACAGTTTACACGTTTTCAGCGTGTAATTTGCTTTCCTTAAGTTTCGAGAAAGTGCCCTAAATTTTGGAGTGGATTTTTTAATTGATGTTATGTAGCTAATCACGCACTGAATATTTGATAAACCGTCTCACCGTTTCAATTTCAAGCTGAAGCTGTGCAATACGCTCGTGAGTCTTACTCAGGCATACTGAAGTATTGTTACTTCTATTGTCGCTAACCAGGAAGATCGCCTTCTCGTGAACTACACAGTTCAGATGTCAGAGATTAACATCTACGAGGAGCAAATCGGGGTAAGCAGTATTAACTTCAGCTAATATGTCCATCCTGAGAAAGACTTTCTGGTGGTATGTTCACTGGAGGATGTTGCTCTTTTTCTTGCTGATAAAGAGTTTCATATCCGGTTTTGCACAAAAACGATACCTGATCTCTTAAATACTGAGGCGTTTTATAGGCATATTCCGCGTGCATATTGACCAAATGGTCATGTAGCCTCTACATGAATCCTCTTCGCGCCGGTGAGCTTCTTTGCCAATAGGTAAGGATGTCCCTTCTAAGAAGGCCATACCATTTAAATCGAGATTCTCGCGTTTTTTTGGGGCCATTGCCTCGTCGTCGCCTCGGTTCGGTGCTATTGCCACTCCCAACTGAACCATGGCCTCCATCCTAGAGAGGCCTACTGTGTGTGGGTGGCACCACGCGATGCTGATTACGTAACCGCGTAATTCCTCGCATTGGGGAGTCAGCCCAATGCAACGTGACTGACTGCAACAGCCGGAGCTCTCGGGCGATGAGGTCGCCACATTCCTACGCCATTAAGCCACATCCCTTTCGGGAAAAACGTCACTTACTCGGTTCTAGCGTCGTTATACTGTCGGGGATCAAGGAGTTCATATGAGGTAAATTAGAGGGGGAAGTGTACCATAAGGTGTAGGATGGGCGGGGGGGAGGCTATAGACGTTTAGATTTATTTCGAATTCGCATCTGGCTTATTTAAACGCTGATCAATCTCTATATAAATCACCCTAGGCGAAGATTTTTACAAATTCATTACGTGGCATGGGTCACACAAAAGTACGGAAGCTTACTGATGATCACACAAAAAACTCCATACTCTTTACTCTAATACATCCACCAAGTAAAGCGCTCCAGGCGGGCCCGTTAGTGTCCTAAGTCTTTCGTTTCAGGCTTCTCTCACACCACTGATATTATTCGTCTCACTTTTCGTAAAACTATTTGTCGCCATTTTTTCCTGTCCTGGCTTACAAACTTACCTTCTTGTACGTTATTACATTTTCTCATGCAAGCTCTTGTGTTTCTATGGCTTTTAGTTCTTTTTGACTTAGGTTCTCCTTCATATATTCTCAACATTTTCTCCTCGGTCTTCCTCTGGGTACGCTACTATTTATTTTACCTAAATATACTTGTTTCATTACTGACTTTGTCCAGCAGCGTTTTTCGCATACATTGCGCAGAAATTGCATCTCGACGAAGTTAATATCACTCTTATCCTTTTCTTGGTGGGACCAGGTTTCGCTAGCATACACAGTGAGTGCAAGTACAGAATTTCATATTGTAACTTCAGCTTTATTTTTCCATTTTTACATGTGAAAACTATGGCAAGCAAAATCGTGTAGAAAAACATGCCATTTGCAATTTTAAACTATACTTTCATCCATAATCCGTACTGAATTATTACCTTGTATTAACACCTAAAAGGATTTTTGGCGGTCGAAACGTCACAACGTGGGGCGAAGGAACAGGTTCATGGACAAATGAGGTGACATGAGAGACACAAAAGTTTCGAATTTTAAAGTCTCAAATGCTTGTGCATCAGCAAAATTTGATTTAAGTGGATGCCATAGTTTACTATCAATTTTGACTTATACTTCGGTACTTCTTTTGATCATTTATAATTTTGGACTCCCATCTCGTTTCTTATTATAATCTTTGTGCGGTATTATTGAGTATCTTTTCGAATTTCATTCAATAACTTTCCTGCCTTGCAGAAAATAAAATGGTCTTTTCCTTCATTAAAATCTATCTGCATTTCAAGTTTAGGAAAATTAGTATTATCTGTAGCAACAATTTTTGAACACAATACAGATAATACGCAGTCTTTGACAAAGTACCATTAGACAGTAATATATTAATGTTACCATTACTTCCTTCAAAATTTGTAACGCTTTACCGTTATCGTTACTGAAAAATGTCACGAGTTATATTGACGTCATTTTCTTTCTCTATAAAATTTCTGATACCTTATTTTGAATTCTTGGAAGCTTATTGAAGAATTTCACGTTCATAATCTGTAAACTGTTATTATTTCATACTTTTCTCAATTCTACATAATAAAATTGGCATAGAATATCTTTTTTTTTATACACCTAGCATCTCAAAAATTTCATTTTTAAACGAAATATTTCAATCATAAGAATATATCCTGCTTTTCCGAACAGAAATTCTGATTCTATCCTTCAAGTAGCAGAATCTGTCAACGACGAAGTATATTGTTTTTAAAGGAAATTACGCGGCATATACTTCCGATTTGAGATAAAAAAATTTACATTAAGTTACGGATATTTGAATCTTGACATTTATTTATCAAAAAAACACAAATTGGTACATATATAATGACTACATAAAATAACAACTGAATAACTATGAACTAAATATAATTAACTAAAAAAAAAAAAACTAGATAATTGCACAATTGAGAAACAACAAAGACGACAGCTCTTTGCCATTGTTACATAACAAAAACTACAGCCACCATTTATTTCTTGATCTATGGACCAGACTATAGATGAAACATTGGTCTCTAGTGAAAGTTCAAGCCCCTTATTATAAAGTGGATTACTACAAGCAGTTGCAGCTTTCTGAATAAAACTTCTCCTATGAAGACAACGATCGATAACAGATATCCGTAAATGGCGATGATGACTAGATGTTGTTGAAGATTCCGGACACTTACAAAGGTTTCAAACTCTAGATCCTGATGATTGTTTAAGATACTACCAGTTTGGGAAAGATCGCGGGAGTAATGCCCAGACCATTTTTGTCGCAATCCGGATTCAAACATTCTTATTATTACTTGGTCCATACGCTCAACATAGGGTGACCCTTTTTCCAACACCATAACTGTGCTGGAACTCCAGAAGCGCTGTTTCATAACCTTCACGTGGGAATGACTAGAATCGTCTCTTAAAGATTCTTCCATTGCTACTACCTTTGATCCTGGCAATATGCATGAAACGTTCTTATATTTATTTATAAGCTTGCCACAGGTTATGTGAATATCCCCTTCTTTCAAGCTCTTTGTTCGTAGATTGGATAAAGAATCTTCAGACTGATCAAAAAGCTTGCTAAACAGGTTTGGATGTAATATGGGTATTAAACCAGAATTGTCCAGATCTTTGAAGGTATTCAATTCCATTTGGGTAGTGATCTTCAAATTTGTAGATGTAAGTCCTCCGAAGAAATTAGAGGCGTATGCGAAAGATAAAACGATCACTGAGACGAACAAAATTCTTGCAGCAGCAGATGTCGGTTCTCGAGGGGCAGGCATTCCTAATAAAATTCGGAAGACGTTAAAAATGTCCCAGTGATGAGCATCAAATTGTAGGAGATGTGCTGACACGCAGATCACTAATGAAATAATCAAAAGTGCTAGTAGCGTGGAATACGATGTCTTTTTAGATACTACTTTTTCCTTACCGGGGAAAGTTGGTACTACAGCATAAAGAGACTCCCAATCTAACATTCTTGTCTGTTCTGTCAATAATTGCTTTGATGAAGTAAATGATAAAAGTGAAGTGATGAAGGTATTGATTTCATTGTTTATGCACTTACCGATCATACCACTTGCAGATTTGTTTTTGTGGTTAATAACACCGATTTTCGCATCCACTGATGAAACTACAGATGCAGAGAAATTTAGCACCTTTGATAAAGCCTTAAATGTCAGAAGATCAGCACCACTGTAATCAACCAGGATACCTTTTTGGTTATACTTTCCTTTGCTATAAGGAGGATGATTAACGAATCCTCCTTTTAAATTGTAACCACTCATATCCTGGAGTTTATCGGGAAACCATTGTATTTGCCGCGTATATTTAAGCTTTTCATAAACACCAGTGAAGGGGTTGAATGTATGAACCACTGCTTTCACTTGTTGGCTATTCTGGAAAGATCTTTTTCTAATTCTTTCCTTAGCCAGTTGAAAAACTGATACATCCAAATAACGTTCAGACCACATCTTTCGAAGTACTTTTTCATAGGCACAAAGGTTTCCTTCACATAGTGAAATGATCAAGCACGTTGGTCGAATCCGGATTGGCCTTAGTTGGTTCAAGAAGTTTAGGAGCCCCACACCTGATACGGATACATTTCCGTTGAGATTCTCAATATAGATAAACAATGTCGTCGCTCTCAGTTCGTCGAAAACTGGCAATTTAACAAAATTTTCTTTCGCTTCGGACTGATTGATGTTAATTATAAGTGCGGGAAGTTCAGACACAATGAGATGAACAAGATTATTGGAATCTGAATCACAGTTTCTTGTATTTATGATTAAACCCACTTGATATTTCTTTGAGTCATCCTTCACGTACTTTACAAACCTTTTTACATATTTTGCATACATAGTTTCACATTCGTCGTAAAAATTAAAGAATAGAATTATAAAGGTTAAATAAAGTTTTAGGAAATTCATATACATTTTTAAAGTTGAATGAATTTTTACGGTTTTATAACACAAATTAATTGAGTTTTTTCGTTATGTCTGAGCTGATCGACTGTTACGTAACTTCTGAGGCCTTTCTCTGGTAAAATGACACATGGCACAAACTAAGGTGAACTATTGATTTTTTCATTTTTTTTCTAGAAAAAAGTGAAACGTGAATAATTGTAGCTACTACTTTGCTCCGCTGGAAAAGATTTCATATCGATGTATGAAATTAGTCCAAAGCTTTTGTACTTTAGAGCTTTCAATGTTTTTACTTTAGCTACTGTGAATTAACTGAAAGTTGTTTTTCCTTTTAATAATATTCTGAATTGACAGAAAGAAAATTTCGATTTTTTTCTACCTCGATAGATAAAGGGAAATCTATATTTTCTGAAAGAAGGTTTTCAAAGAAGGATACAAAGAATACCTCAATACAATGACAATTACTTTCGGTTGTTTAAATGTTGGACTTGAAGTGGCAGCTAGATTTAAAACTCATTTTTTCAGATGATTTGGAATGTTGAGTAAGATTTCACCTACTTTGAAACCCCATGATTGACAGTAAACAATCATGAGGATCCCCTTTTCCCAAGAAATGCTTACGCAATATTTGAACGACTTAACAGTTACTATGTACAATGTCACAATCTGTATCAGTTCATTTTTCTCTGATCATGTTATCACGCATCTTTATTCTTCATGCCCATAATTCAACCTCCTGTGGCTTCCAATATTACAGCTTTCTTCTTGAATTTTTCTGTTGATTAGTTTCGTATCATCGAGCAAAGTAGCAGATACAAAAAAGCTTAGAATGTTATTCTTGAATTTTTCTACATTAGCAACACTGAAATTATGTGGATGACTTTCATTATTAATCTTGACTTTATTACAAGGAGAAAGATGAACTATATTGTTTATAAAGTAAAACCATTTATATTCAGAAATTGATCAGGATACCATTGAATGTTTAAAGCATATTTGATGATTTTGTAAATATGTTTTAAGGGATTCGTCAGATAGAGTACAGATTTTACGCGTTTTTTCGTAACTTTTGAGTATTCGTTTCACTAGTAATCGTTCATGAAATTGAATTCTGTGAACTGGCACGTTGGGCATGCGTTGTTTACATTGGACTGATGGATTATACATATTGCTTCGAAAAAGTGAAATCGACGATTTTTATGACATTTTGGATATAAATAGTACAATTCTCTCAAAGTGGATTATAACGGAATGTTTTCTTTTCTATTTATTTGGGGAGAAGGGGGAATTATATCGAGGAAAGCTTAGTTTCTCAATGATTCCAAAAATCAAACAGTGATGAAAAACCAGACCAGAAGGTTTATGGTTCTTTTAGAGCAAGGATATATTATATATGCTTATGTCACATTCATTGTGTGCAGCACTTACACAAGTGAAAAAGTTAAGGATGTTATCCGTGCACTTATATTCCTACAAAAAATACCAAATCGTTCAACTTCTTCTTTTGGTGGTGCTGATTGATTGCGAGTTTAGAAGTTAGGATTGATACAAGGATACGAATTGAGAAGTACTCGTACACCAGCTATCAATACACCAAATTTCAATGTTCTCACTGTTGTCTAGCATTTTCGATGATTTGTTAGTTCTGAAATCAACAAATAGGCTTCCTCTGTAATGTTAGCTTTTTTATTTCCTAAATTCTTTATCTTGATACAGTTTTCTCTGTAATTCTTTATTTGAAGAGATTCTACGCTAAGCAAATGGTCACATAATTTGATTGCGCAGCAAAAATTCTGGAAGCTGTTTGGCAAGGAATTGAGAAGCATAATTTGAAGCGAATTGGCGCTTAAGAATTCAACATTCATATCCTGGAGTCTTTCGATAGCATTAGAAAATCTTATGTGGGGCTTTTAACATAGTAACCATCTTCAATTATTCGCTGTGTATTGTTCATGCTTTTATGATTTTGTTGTATTTTAAACATTGCGATTCATGCCCGTAATCTGTTAAAAATGAACAGAATCAATAAATCGAATAATAAAAAACAAATCATTTAGATTACCAAAGAACCTTCCATATATTCTAATTTAGATACAAAAATTGGACTTACAACCAAACCTGTTTCGCTGTCATGGGGCATAGACAACAGTAGCCCATAGTTAAATCGAGCACGTTTTCGAAAGAAGTACAGAACATCTTCACCTTAAAGTATGTATTATTAATATATATATATATATACATGGCCAAATAATTTCTGAAGTAATTTAATAAACGTCGGTGGACAATTTCAAACATTAGTGCCATTCTGGGCAAGTCTGGGCGTGTACTTTTTTTTTAAAACGTGCTTGTTTTTCGTTACACTACTTTGGCCTCCTTTAGTCTGTTCTCCATGTTCGTGATAAAAATTGAAACTATTGTAATTGTGAAAATACTGAAATCCAGAGTGTGTAGCAAAAGAAACGCGGAACAAGTTTATAATTAGAGCCAGAATTGTAATTTTCAACAAAACCAATTCGCAAATTCTATGCTGAAAAAATTTGATAACACAGTTTGACTATTTAGTTAAAAACTGTTTTTCTTATAAATTGAATTTACTAAAGCACTTCCTTTACAGACATAACGGATATTCCTGTACAGAATACATTTTTATTTTTCAAACCTTTATGTAGGAAGAATGTCGATCAGAACAAAATACTTTCATCTATGGAATTTGTTAGTGTGTTCAACGAATTGATTTTACTTTTGAACTACTAGTGACAGAAAAGTACATTAAATGGAGAACAATACGTTTTGCATGAGCCTATTAGACAGTATTTACTATTATATTCAAATTTTATATAGAGTTTGAATCGAATAAGTATAATATTTTGAATTCCTAAAAGTTTGGATAAACAAAGACTTTATCTTATCAATATAATGTTCTATTAATATCAATGTTCTGTATACAGAATGACATTGGGGTCCGAGACTATCCATCCATTCTAAGTTAGCACGAACTTCAAACCAATTTTGCACGTTCAAGTTTCGTATTTTGATTGCAATAGCCCAATCTGATAAAAAGGGATGGGTTGATCAAATATTGCTCAATAGTGAATGTGAAACGGTGATTGTAATCAACGGCTGAGATTAGGCTACCCGAGTACGTGGGAAAAGTTCGACCGTAGCCATCCGGAAGGCGATAGGCGTAATTGGAGATAGTATAGGTAGGCAGGTGAGGCGCGAAACGGGAGACAAGACGTGGATTGAGGGAAACTGAAGTCCACATCCGTATCATCCCTCCCAGTAGCTGCTTGGCCCCACGCTCTGAAAGGATATAGATACGTAGTTTTTGAATCTGGGTACCCTGCAACAGGCTCCAGATATTTTGTTTTCTCAGGGTACGCTGTCCAGGCACCTGAATCCTTTTAATCTCTCTTGGAATGTGTACGCTGTACACGCACCAAGACTTTTCGATTGCTTGCTTTTTCTGGGTACGCTGAAAAAGACTCCAGACTTTTTTTAATTGTTAAGATTTCTGGACACGCTGCTGCAAGCTCCAGACAGTTTTTACAGGTGATCTCTCTTCTGGGTACGCTGTCTGAGGCTTCAGACTTTTTATTTTTTGTTTTGATTTCTTCTGGGTACGCTGTCACAGGCTCCAGACTTTTTTCATTTTGTTTTTATTTTTGGCTTTCTCTGGGTACGCTGGAATAGGTTATGTCAATATTCACTTCTTTCAAGCTCTTTGTTCGTAGATTGGATGAAGAACCTTCAGGCTGATCAAGAATCATCCTAAATAGATTTGGATGTATCATGGATATGAAACCAGAATTGTCCAGATCTTTAAGGGTATTTAATTACACTTGTGTAGTGATCTCTCAGTTTGTAGATGTAAGTGGTCCGATGGAATTAGACCCGTATGCCAAAGACAAAACGATCACTGAGGTGAAAACATTTCTTGCGGCAAGAGATGTCGGTTCTCGGGGTGTAGGCATTCCTAATAAAACTTGCAAGATGTTAAAAATGTCCCAATGATGAGCATTAAATTGCAGGAGATCTGCCGACACGCAGATCTCTACTGAAGTGATAAAAAGTACTAGTAGAGTGCAGTACGATGTTCTTTTAGATGCCACTTCTTCCTTACCGGCGAAAATTGGCACTACGGCATAAAGAGACTCCCAATCTAACATTCTTGTTTGTTCTGTCAATAATTGCTTCGATGGAGTAAATGAAAAAAGTGTAGTAATGAAGATATTGATTTCACTTGTTGTGCACTCAACAATCATACCACTTGCAGATTTGTTTTTGTGGTTAATGATACCGATTTTCGCATCCACTGATGATACTACAGATTCAAAGAAATTCAGCACCGTCGATAAAGCCTTGAATGTCAGAAGATCGGTAACACTGAAATCATCCAGAAGTCCTTTTTGGTTATACTTTCCTTCGCTTTCACTTGTTGACTGATCTGGAAAAGTACTCTTTCAATTTCTTCTTTAGCGAGTTGCAAAACCGTTACATCCAGCAAGTGCTCAGACCACATTTGTGAAAGTAGTTTTTCATAGATGCAAATAAACAATGTCAAATAACCCATGTAAACCAATGTAAACAAATGAACAATGTGAACAAACAATGTCGTTGCTCTCGGTTCGTCAAAAACTGGAAATTTGATCAAATTTTCTTCTACATCCAATTGACTGATATTAATTATAAGTCCCAATAATTCAGAGAAAATTGAAGAAAAAATAGTATCAGAATCTAAGTTTTTTAACCTTGTATTTCTTATCGAAACTATCTGGTACTTTCTTAAGTCCTCCTTAGCGTATTTCACAAACTTTTTCAAATAGTTCGTATACTTAGTTTCACATTGTTGGTAGATATCGAAAAACAGAGTTATGTAAAGAAACCAAGTTTTGAGGAAATTATTATTTATTTTGAAATTTGAGTTACATTGCACTGTTTTACATGCAACAAAATTTAATTCTGATTTTTCAGTGTGTCTGAGCTGATCGACTGTTTTGCGTGAACTTTTGCTGCTTCAGTTTCTTAAATGTAACGTGAATTCAGTGGAGGTGAGCTATTGATTTTTTTCTTTTTCTTGAAAAATAGTAAAGTCTAAATGATTATAGCTATGAAGTTGCAGATATGAAAGTTCAGTATTGTATTTTTATTTTTTTAGTTCATTACTAACATGTACATCATTTATGGAGATGTACATATAGAGAAGCCATCCTTATTATGAATTTGTGTGCATTTTTTACTACGGGAAAGGGAAATGGCATAAACTTTTCCCGAACGCATATAGCCTTTGTATAGCATCGAGTGCAGTAGTTAAACGCTATGAAAAAAATTACTATAATGAGAATCACGAACGGACACCCATGTGATCGCTAGCCGCGCCCCTTGTGCTCTTGATTTACAGCCAAAGCGAGAGTGAATAGTAGTAGTGCTATAAGTCTAGGTATGAACTTATTTATTAACCTTAATTGCGCTATAATTCTGATAAAACCGCCTGTTGTTCTTGACAGAGTTAAATATTTTTGAGGTCCTTCTCGCAAGGTTAATTGAGGATAAAGTATTAGAGCAGAGGACAATTGGGCTCGCTGTAAATCTTCTGGATATAATATTTTATCATAAGCTCTTATCCATGCCGATTTGTTCTTTTGAAGAGAGGCAAGAGAAAGAAATTCCCAATCGCCCTCTATCCCAATCTTTTTAAATATACTTCTAGCTTGGTGGGCCCAGTTGTATTTCTCTGGGGTTGACAAATCATATTTTAATCTATTCAGTTCTCTTAATCTTAAATAACATTTCTTTGGGTATGGATCGTCGGACGTATTGAGAATTTTCTTTATCCCAATTGGGAATTGACCCAAAAACTATAACTGCAAGTTGGGATGCACCTATTTCTAATCTAATAGCTTATCCAGCAGTATTCTGTGGAACATGCAGGATTCTCTTATAAAAAGTGGTTAGAACTTTTTCTATGAAATCTGAATACCTGAGACTCCATATGCGCGCACCATACATTAAAACGCTGGATACAAGACTATCGAAAAGTCGAACAATAGGATTCCATGACTTAAGTTTTAATCTGTGAATCACAGAAATCGTTGCTCCTACAGCAAAGTTAGATTTACAAACAGCTTTATCTTTCGCCATGACAAAAGTGCGGATTGGGTGAATGGGATGCCCAGGTAGATATAACTTTTAACAATATCAATCTCGGAGGTTCCGTGCATAAAAGGTGGGTATTTTTTGTTATGGCTATGACCTCCCTTTCTGTAGATTACTATTTTTGTTTTTTCAATGTTGATTTCGAGCTCATTTATCATACAGTAAGCCAATAATCCTTCAAGAATCTTATGCATCCCAACCAGGGAGTCCACGCAGAAAGCCAAATCGTCGGCGTAAGCTAAGAGCAATATTTTCAACAAAAGGTCTATTGATACACCTCTGATACCTCTGGCATACATAAATTCTTGTAAATCCTCAATTGAAAATGTAACCATTGTTAAACTTAGAACCTCCCCCTGCATGACTCCTTTCATTACATCTACCGATCCGGAGACGCCCTTATTTCCCTTCATTGCAATGTTAGCTTTAGAGTAAAAATCTATTAGCAATGTAATAAATGTTGACCCGCAACATTTCGAGATTGATTTGTTCCATAAGATATTATGATCAACTGATGAAGAGGCTGATTTAAAGTCAACATAGAGTACAAAAAGCTTGTCTTCGTTCAGCCTCAGACGATTTTGAGTCATTGCGTTAAGGGTAAAGATCTGATCCGTGCAACCTCTCCCCCTCCTGAAACCTGCCTGCCACTCTGGAAGGAGTTGCATGTCTTCAGCCCAAGCTGTCAGCCTTTGGAAAGAATCTGCGTGGATATCTTTTCATCATACCTTCATCGAAAGATCGATTTTCAATGCCTGTAGAGCGAAGCGAAAGTGGCGGAAAGCAGCCGAGTTTTCGTTCCCTTCCTAGGGAGGAAAAGTGATGAAGTTGCAGGATGAAAAGAAATAAAACGGCTCGTGATTGGTCGAAAGCAGAATCTCTCTCTATTGTGACGCGATCGTTCTCTCTCTCTTTCCATCTCCGTCATAATCCCACGAACGCTGCAGCCAACTTCAAGTGACTACCCTAACCTCTTGTCTGCTGTCAAAATATTATAGGGACCTTTTCTTCATCAATTATTTTATTAAATAACGAGTTTAAGTAAAGGATCAATCAGATTGCCAGGAAAATTTTTTGAAAAGTCATAGCTAATACCATCCGCACCAGGAGCCTTGCCATTTTTTGACTGTTTCAAGCTTGAAATAATTTTATCAAGAGTTATGTGTGAGTCAAGATGAGGATTTCGAAAATTATTATTCGGCATTAAGTAAGAATTTGGATCCCGGACTGGGTAGAGAGATTTCAAGTACTGTTCCCATACGTTTAAGTCTATATCATTTTTCTACGAAGGTTTGAAATTATGTCTATTTACTATTTTCCAAAATTGTTTAGAGTCGATTGCATTTGCGAGATAATCTAATAAGGAATTTTTATAATATTTCTTCTTGGAGTCTAATAATTTTGTATGTACTTTTTTACATAAATCGACACAATATCAGGACTGAATTTTTGTTTCTCACATTTCTTAAGTACTTGTTTCAGCTCTGTTTTACTTTTTTCTGCATTGTGTATCAAACCATGGCTTCGAAAGACTCAGTTTTTTAGACGGTTTTACGGTCATGTTATGTTCTGTTACTGCGACTTCAATAGCATTGATTACATTTTTTGAAAGGTCATCTATCGATAAAATTTCAGAGTTAATATTAGGACGATACTGGATAATTGCTTTAAATTTATCAGCAAAGTCATTATTCCACTTTAAAAGAGTGGTGCTCGAATTGTTCGTATAATTTAAGTCGAATGATCCAATAACTTCAAAGCTATAGGAGAGTGATCCGATCCAGTTGGAACTTTCAGCATTTGGAAATCCTCGATTGACTGAATTCCCACACTATTAGACCAGGCAAAATCTATAATTGAAGACAATTTTTTCTTCATAGGAATGTACATTGAGCTGCGCAGTCGCTTTTAGTTCTCCCATTCATGACAACAACAAAAAAAAACATTTTTTCAAAGTTTTCTACTATCTGTTTTCCCCTTTTGTCTAGATCAGCGGCCAGATTTGTTCTTACGTCATACAAATATAAATTGTTCAAAGAGTTTCCTCTTCTAATTTATTTATTTATCCAATTTTAGCGTTAAAGTCCCCTCCTGCAATTATGGAGTATTCCGGATATTTCAATGAGAGGTCAAAGATTATTTCGTTTATATTGAACAGAAAATTATCAAAATATATATATATATATATATATATATATATATAATACAATTAATTTTCGTGCAAATCCCTGCTTTAATAATGTCACCAATTTCGGTGGTTCATTTTTAACAATATTTGCAGCTAGATCAAAGATAAATATCGCTGGTTTAGCTATACATTTTTTCCGTGTGCACTTTTAACAAATTGTTTCATTATAATCTCAAAATTATCATTTCTTTTTTTAAATGACAATAAAGACAGGAGAACGAACCATTATAATAGCTACATATATAGCTATACAGATTCTTAACAATATAGAAATTAACAATCAAATTCTATTTTGAATTTTTAGAAGAAACTCATTGTTAACCTACTGAGTGCTGATTAATAAAAAAAGTAACATTTAGTAAAATGAATAATTATTTATTCTTTGGTTAAATAAAATTTTATAATAGCTTATGAAATTATTTTTGATGCGTGTTATTAATTAAAATTATAAAATATTGTACTACAACATTTGATTATATATAATCAAAATTGTATGTGTATAATCAAGTGAATTCATTAAATGAATCAATTTTCCAGTTTAAAAAGAATTTTCCAAATCATTCCTAGCCCTTTTTTCTCCGGAATTGTATCTATTTTAATAGTGTTAAAATCACCATATTCTAAAGAGGAAAATATTTCTAAGAAAAGATCTCATTGTCTTGAGCAACAGATTGGAACGTTAAAAATTAATAAATCATTAATCAGAGTGATTAGCACCTCATAAAATAAATTTTTTTAATTCGATCAGATTTTCAAGTGCATGTAGTATTTCTGACCACCATATTTGAAATATTTATATTAAAAATTAATTGGAATAGAAAAGGAAGTAAAAATTTATTTAATATGTACTTTTAAAAAAACTGTATCATTTTTAAGAAAATATATTTTAAGCAAAATTACATTTTTTCATCTATATTTGAAAAAAGTGACTTTTTTAACCGAAGAAGTGACCAAAATTAAGTGATATTTTTTTCAATTGAAAAAAATTCAAAAGAATTCTATGACAGTTAGAAGAATTCCAGGTTCATTTAAACAAATTCAAGATAATTTTCTTGAAAACCATGAATTAACTAACATTTCAGTGAATTAAGAGAAATTTTTTAAAGTATAAGAAGAATTCGATGAAATTCATAAAAATTATAGGCTCAAGGTGAATTTTTTTTAAATTCCAAATATTCTACTGATTTCAGTAAAATTGGAGTGAATTTAGAAGAATTTAAGGGAATTCAAAATTGTTTGATAAAATGCCTAACAATTCAAGGTGAGTTTAAAAGACCTCAGGGTGAATTTGAAAAAATTAATCCATCTAATTAAATAGAATTGAGTAAGTTAAGACAAATTCAAATGAATTCAAAAAATTTCAGCTAGAGTTAAGAAAATCAAGAGAATTCAAAATTTGTAACGGTTTAATATCTATAGCTAGCTGTCCCAAAATTTAAAATCCAAGATCATGAACGATACAATACATTTTTCTCAGTGAATTAAAAAGAATTCATGATACATTAATAAAGATTTAGGGTAAATTCAAAAGAATTCAAAAGTATTTAAAAAATGTAATAGCATTTTATTTGTTTATTTATTTTATTTTAACTTTATTTAAAAAGCAGCTCTGTATATTAGAGATACAATTATGTCAAATTTTGTTTTCTGCACAATTTTTTAGATGGAACAACTTTTTTTAAATTTTCTTGACTAGATTAATATGTATTAAAAATAGTATAGATTTATCTAGGAAAATGGCCTGCACACTTTGATTTTTGAGCATTTTTGACCATCAAAAATAAAATAATTTTGTAAATATTTATACAAATAATAAATAAGGTACAAAAGACAAAGAGGACACAACTAATCACACATTCAAGAATTTCTTTTCATATTTAATTACAAATATTATAATGATTCTTTTTTTGTAACTTGGACGAAAATTTTTTAACAACCATATCATACAAAGCTTTGCAGAAAAAATTATGTCAGAAAAAATGCCTCTATAACTTCTTTCAAAAAATGATTTGTAAATTATTCTCCCATAACTTGTTCCCGAATGAAAATGCATAACAAAAAATTTTTTCAACTCAAAAAATTAATTTTAAGGTTCCAGTTTTCACTTGAAAACAATAATTAGATCAAAGTTTTTGATATTACTGTTTAATTCCTACGGAATATTTTGTCTTTTTAATTCACTATTGTGGTGACTTATTTTTATGACATGATATTGGGTCAAGGTTGTATTTTCCCATATGATTTTCAAGTTTAATTCAAATATACGTATTTTTATATTGTAATAAATATACTTATATAAATATATATATATTATATATTATATATCATTATAATAAATATAATATATAGTCTAAATCTGTAGAAATAATAATATTTTTATTTATAAAAATGGATCATAACTAAAGTTCGGATCACACATTATCAATTTTTAAATAAGCAAAAATTAACCAGTAGGCTTATCAAATCAAAAAAGGTAATACTTGAAGTTTTTAATTGAAAAATGAAAAAAGCATTTGAAATTGAAATGTTGAAAATTGAGAAATTGTATACAAAATTCATATCTCGGTCCGATTAGCATATTATAATACTTTATCAAAATACTAATTTTCTACTGCAAAAGAATATGCTAAGGAACATTGTGATACAATTCAAAAGGACCAACTGTAAGAAAAGAAGCAATTCATTGATCAAAATTGAATGATTGGTGCGAGATGTAAGGAAACTAAAGGGAATAACTTTAAAAACTTGATAATTTGCCAATAAACAATACTCATTATTGAACAATATTAGGGGAAAAATTGATATTTATGGGCACGCATGCATACTATGCTACCCTTCAATTTTGTAAATTATTATTTAAAACTTGAGAAACAACTGAATTTGATAAAAAAATTACCCGCGAATATGTTATTAAACAGTATCCCCAATCAAGTAATTAATTTCACCGGCAAATAATCGTTGTGTGTACACAGGTAAAAAGCGGTGCATAAATTACAGATGAAGTTCACACGATCGACTCATAAAACCTTGTATCTCATGATTAATAACTTCTAAAGGAGCTGGTAGTAAACCATTAGGCGAAACCCCTATACACCAATTAGCCATTCTTGCGTGTCTTAATAATCGTATGTCGATTAACTTGTAATTATCTCATTTCACAATGCATTATTGCGGCACCACACATATGTACACTCGATATTCTATAGTTTGAATCGGGAGTGTCCAAAAAATTCTATTGATTTGGATTCCAAAAGGAATTGCAAATTTTAACCAGGAATTACACTATCACGAGTTCATTGTCTGCACCTGAGGGTGAATAAGTACTGCATTTAGTGTAACGATGCAGGATAGACCACTGACGCATGTATTGCGGGCTAAACCGCAGAGAATTATATTGTAATACCTTACTATTGCTATCGGGCAGTTGTACCGAGACGATCAATCACCGAGTGAAAGTACATAAAATCACGAGGTACATCAGTATCTGTTTAAATGAACAATTAATAATTCATATTCTTTTTCAAATTTATAAAAAATGGTTTCAGTACTTGTAAAAGGCGAAGTGGAATGCATTACGATTTATGAAACTGGAGAAAACATAGTTTATAGGGGTGCGATTAATTTGATAATATATTCACGAATGCAAAACTAAATATCTATGTTAATAGAAAAAAAAATATATTTTGAACCGTATGAACGGAATAAATTTCTACACGGAACAACTTTTTTATTCAACGCTCAAAGAAAGTATAATATAGCTGGATTTGGAAACTCCAAGCCTACTGAGTTAATACAATAATATATTTTTCATTCAAAATCCATTTAGAAAATATTTAATTTAAGCAAATCGCATATTTTTTTATATTTGAGTGAAAAAATTTAAAGATTGATTTTTTGGTGAAACTCAGCTGCAATTTATCAAATGCAAACCATTTTTGGAAGAATAATTTAATAATTAGTTATGATTTAAGCTTGTGAGGGAAGAACAATTTTGTCAGCATGATACATCTAATATATTTTCTATTGTTCAAAAATTAGTCATAATTTTAATAAATAATAACAATAATTTTTTAATTGTACTTACCAACAACATTCTGAAGTCTTAAATTCTCTACACAGTTTATACACTATTTTTGGAAAATTCCAACTATTGGATTAAAATATTGGTGAGCCCATTTGGGATGAAGAAACGCAAATTTTCAAAATATAATTCCGAATTTGGTAGAGACGCGTTACGGACTCGGAAGGGAACTGATCCAGTTCGTTAGTCTTGAGAGAATGTCATGATGCTTTGGACCTAACTCCCTTCTCGAAGAACCCCACTTGGTTCTTGAAACCTCGATGAGGTGAAGGACTTTAAGGACCCTCACGAGGACACGCGAATAATTAAAAAAACGTACTTTCCTTCCGGATCTTGAAGTGGATGTTAATCTTCAAGGATACAGGTTTTTGCAATAGTTCGCGAGATTTTGCTTTAAATAATTCGACAATTTCGAAGAATTAAGATTTGATTGTCTGTTGTATTTTTTTTTAATTTGGAGACCTGTGCGCTCAAAAAACCATTTTCAAATTACAACATCCTTAAATTTCCAGTTCTTTTTTTTAATCAGAATATTTCAAATTAAATTAATTTAAATTGCTCTCTGAATTTAGAACTCTAAAACGAAATTCTCTGCTTTTTAAACTTTCTAATTTAAAAAATTGGGAATTTTGAGTGGTTACAAAAATTACAAGTTTACAAAATAAAATAATTATAATGCAATGTTCTTACCGAGCTGACACAATTTTAGCGATTTTTCAAAATATCGAACATGAAAAAATACTGAAAGAGAAATGTTACAAAAATACGGAAATTTCAAATTCCCAAAAGAAAAGAAAACTACCAAAAATGTTTATTTCAGAAATTTTTAATTCCCAAGAATACTAAATTGCCGAACTTTCCAATTCCCCCAAAAAAAGAAATATTTAATAGCACACTTGAGAATAATTACCCCATATAAAAAAAAATATTATTCTAACCAAAAAATAACTATTAAATTTTTTCCGGAATTTGAAAATTCGGTAATATAATATATTCGGGTATTTAAAAATTCGGATTTTAAAATTTTGGGAATAAAAATTGTAGATAGTTTTATCTTCCTTTGGAAAATTCCTGTTTTAGTAATTATATTTTCGCTATTTTGTCACATTCCGGATTTTAAAAATTTGGAAAAATTATGTCATCCTGTTCTTAAGGTCGTTGTCGTTTTAAAAATCAAATCTCTAAAATAAATAGTTTTTCTAGGATTTTAAGAATCAAAATAATATTTTGGGGAAAACATTCTCTACAACTCTTATGTTCTCAATTTTGAAAGTAAATTTTTCTTGGGCTGAAATCGTTCAAACCTTTCTTTAAAACCAAACCATTTTTTAAACAAATATAATATTTAAAGATTATTCACTTATTTTCCGAATTGGAAACAGTATAGTTGGAGGAAAAATCAATTACAAAAACTATTGTTGAAATAATTATTTTCCGTAGGTTGTAAACCTTTTTCATAAAAAAGAATGTTTTTTCTATCGTGAGACAAGACAGATAATATTATTTCAATTCACTATCTTACATTTGAAATCTTCAATTTTTAAATAATTTTTAATTCAAAAGATTCACAAGTCTGCTTGGGTACATGGAATATTTAAGGATGACTAGAAGCTTTATGAAAAAATGAATCATTTAAAATTGAACAAATTTCAACTAAAAAGTACAGTACAGGCGAAAAACGAAAAATTGAATTAAATTTAAAGTGACGTAAGTTTTTGTATAGTTTTTTTGTAAGTTTTTTTTTGTAATTTGGAATTTATCATTTCTGATTCTATGAATAGACTACAGAATAATTATTATTCGTCACGTAGCATCGTTGCTTCAGGCAAAATTGACCGGAACTCAATAACCTTGCTTCACTAACCTATCTGCTAATACATGTACGAAACCCTAATAAGTATGCCAATACTATTGCCATGATATAATTAATTTTTTATCCGACCCCCCTTGAAAACGCGCCATTGCATGCACGTGAAGCAGGCGTAATGGGCCGCTTCCAGCCCAGTGACGCTCGTACATGCGCACAGCGCCGCCGGGCCAACATGAAACTTTACGCCCGCTACATAAAAATTTACGCCCGCTACACATACACATCACCCCGAAAGTGAGAAGATGGAGGAATTGATCTTTATATTTGAAAAAATTGTATTGCTATACCCGACAGTCTCCCTTCTGCAAAGTACGTTATTGCTTCATTTCACCTGTAATCTAAAATTGTCAAGTACATCAAACATCCTCTATCTGCTTCACATCTGTTTTCAAGGAGGGGGAACCAACTGAACAATCAGTTATCCACAAATAATAACTTTAAAAAATTAGTTACTTGGAATAACAAATCCAATCGGTAGTGCTCGACTGGTGTCCATCAGTTAGACTTCGAAAAATAACTGATATTTCACATGGACATTGTCGTACTGACTGAATCAGTTAGATTTTAACTGACTAAAATTTAGAGAGCATATGATAATATATCTCATAGTTACATACATTAAATATATGACCAGTTTTATTTCAAATCTTGCAAAGTTTCAAGGAAAGTCTAGGATTCTTTACAATCACTTGAAGATTACCAGGAAATTCTGAAAAAAATGACAGCATTTTTCCTTTGAAATGTAGTACTTGCCGACCGAGCATATGAATTTGGGATTTTCCTTTTTTGTTTGACATGGAAAGTCTTGTTCGTTCAATTTATCGAAGAAATTTTTTTTTTGTTTTTTGTGAAAAATGACAAAATAGCGGTAGTTCTTCTTCAATTATTAAAAATGGATTTTTTCAAAAACCCCACTTTTAAAAATTTGTGTTTTTTTAGAGATATATAATAATACGTACTACATATTCTCTGAGTTTCGCTTCTTGCAGACCACTGCTTCACATTGAAAAAATTAGTTGAAAAATCAAAATGCAGGATTTTTTTTTGAATTTTTTAAACTTTAAACTTTTTTGTATTTTTTTAACTTTTTTATTATCCTTACTGTAGTTAAGTTGAAACTTGAAACGAAAAGTAAATACGTGAAAAATACAAATATTTTCGAGATAGAAGCGAAAGGAAAATCATACTAAATAATCAATGAGATCGAGACTCTGCGAGGGAGTGTATGATTTATATATTAATTAAAATGGTAAGGCTGTTATCGTGGAAAATAATAAAAAGTGCAAAATATTTGTTTGTTACAATTTTAACCAAAAACCAATATCCTCTTCATATTTTCAAATTTTGAGTTATAATTTTTGAATAAAACATAAATTATGACTTTTTAAAAAATAATTTCTTATAATGTGAAGCAGTAGTTTCTCAAGAACGAAATTTAGGGAATATACAGTACATATTACCAGTTTTTTTAAAGAAAATTTTAATTCGCGTCTTTCAGAAAATCCATTTCCATAAATTTTAGAAGAACTGCGACCATTTTGTAATTGAAAAAAATAGATTAATTTTTGTTTATTAATTAAAATAACAGGTGTCTCCCAGTTCAATAAACAAAGAAAATGCCAAATGCTTATGCTTGTTCGGAAAATACTGCATTTTGAAAAAATGACGTAATTTTTCAGAATTCTCAGACAATCTTGAATTGATTATAAGAATAAAAAAATATAAGTTTTAGGCAATCGACGAAAGGTCAAAATATCCAAATACCAACTCCATGTAGAATTAGTCAATATACAGGGTGGACCATTTTAATCTATTATGGGAAATAACTCAGAATTTTTTTTGGATATAGAAAAATAGTTCAGCCAAAGTTGAAGGGAACAGAGGGGGTTATCTACTGGTACCAATTACCTTGATCTTGAATTCGATTTCAAGGTCATTTGAAGGTCAAAGTGATGTTTTTAAATGAAACCCCCTACTTTTGACCCCAGATTTGAAAAGAGCGGGAAATTTTACGTTCAAAATGATATTTTTATGAAGGTCATGGCAAGGTCGAATGAAAGTCAAATTTGCGATAATGTTTAAATAATGCGTGTTAGCTCGGAATTGAGGCTGCTAACACCAAAATGTTTCGAACAAAATTTATCAGAGGTAGAGGGATCACCCACTGGTACCAATGACCTTGACCTTGAATTCGATTTTCATTTTCATCCCATCTAAAATATTGTAATTATTTATACTGTAGGTAAGGATATATTAAATAAATATTAGGAACTACATATATATAGTTTAAAACCCAGGACAAAGAAAACTTTGTAAAAGCAATGGAAGGAGGTATAGGATGGCCTCAAAAAAACATTTGTTTTATTGTTGTCTCATTCCCCCATTTATTTTATTAAGTGTTTAAATAATTCTGCAATTTTTTATAAATCAACAACAAATGTTTAACCTCTGATATAAAGCCTTAAAAAGCTAAAAAGTGATAATTACGTTTCTTTTTGTCAAAACGACAAATGACTAAGGTAAAAGCAATAAAGTATGACAATAAAATGATGATAGGCATCACTGAAAATAATTTTATCTTAATTTCAATTAGTAAATGACACTCAAAAGTGAAGTTGAAATGTGTGCTAGTAATGAAAAAACACCCTTAGCATTTTTTAAACTACCCCCTGGAACGATATTTTTCTTTATTTTTGACAGTTTTTACATAATTTCTGATAAAAAATGTCCTGAAAATTACTTCAGCAATATTGCATAAATACTTAGTAGCTTATTGAGTTATTTAAAGATATTTTAAGGTCCGGTTTAAGGTCTTCAAACCACTCTTATTAAAAAAATGGTATAATAGCGTCTTTTTGCGTATAGTGAGACACGTTTTTACAACCATTTCATAAAATAAGTCTGGGACTTCTTCAAGAGAGCAATTAGTTATTGCAAAAAGACAATATTCTACCATTTTTTATTATAGGGATTAAGTAAATATTTAAAAAACATTTCTCATGTAAGCCTAGAACTTTTTTGTGAAATTATGTGAAGAGCTGTGAAAGAAATATCGTTATCAATTTTATAAACATCGTTCTAAGCGGTATTTTTTAAAATTTAAGGGGTAGTTTTCTATCAATGGCACACATTTTAACCTTCACAAGGTCATTTTTAATCATTCAAGGCCAAAAATGTCTTAAATATATGAAAAAGGACATTATAAATTCTCAACCCCCTGTACGGGGTGAATTTTTTACTTTTTAGGGTAGTATTCTAAATAAAAGTAGGATGAAATCATTGTTAGTGATATCTAACATCATTTTATAGTCATACTTATTGCTTTTCCTTAAGTCATTTGTCATTTTTACACATAAAAAAATAATTAACACTCTTTAGCGTTTGAAAGCCTTGAACCACGGATTAAACATTTTTTAAAGTTTATGAAAAATTTCACAATTATTGTTACACCAAATGGAAGAAAATAGAGGGGTGAAACAACAACAAAAATATATTTTTTTGGCCACCGGAATGTATATGTATTTATAAAATCCTTGAAAATCAAGAGACTAAAAACAAAAGTTGTGGAATCTACTTTTGTGGAAAATAATTTTCTTTGTTAAGCATAAAACATTTAAAAAATAAATAAAACGTGAATGGAGAATGTTGTCCACAAATAGTGTTAAAATAAAAATTTTTCGTCGCCCCTGAAGAAAAAAACTCTTCAAACCCAATATTAAATATCTCTTACTATATTTAATATTGTAAGCTGTACTGATTATTTTGCATAACTTTAATATTCAAGAAAAAAGTGTCGTATCCTTTTTTTTTTTTTGAGAAAATTGGTAAAAACTAGAGTGTCTACTCAAAACCTGGGAAAAAAATCCTGACAATTCCAGGTTTCTTGTAGGTATCTCAAGAGTTTTCCAGGTATAATTTTTCATAGTACGGAGCCATTTAAGTTTTTCGATTTTTTTCAAACAATAGACTTGAAATATGTATACAATTTCAAAGAGATTATTATTTTGAATACGATATTTTAGGCCTTGTAAATATCTAAATGTTTAAAAATAGTACTAATAATATATATAAAATACCATAACTAATTTTTTATTTTCGGGGATTTAGTTTCTAGCCATTTAATTAATATGTTCAATTTAGAAAGCTTTGACCAATTTCCATGAATTTGTATAATAATTAAAATTAATTTTTATTTTGAAGCTTTTCTGGTTAGTATAAACCATGTAAAAAATGGGGAAATAATGAGAATTTTCACGAAAATAGGGAAATATATTCTTTGAATTAAAATTAATGTGAATACTATGTTAAATTCAATTTAAAACAATAATTTAATACATGAATTTTCAATCAAATAGTTTAATTTTCATTTTAGAAAGATAATACATTTTTTGAAAAAAATAGAATAGTTAAATTTTCAATTAAAGAGATGAATTTACAATCAAAATAGTGAATATGCAGTGAAAAAAAAATTAATTGTTAACAAACACTTTAACTTTCAAAAGTTACAAGTTATGGAATTTTTACCAAAAAAATATGAATTCTCAAGGAAAAATATAATAGTTGATAAATAAAACGAAAAGTATTTTAATTTTACGTCAAAAACTGTTAAATTCAACCTAAAAAGACGAAATTTCAACAAGAGTTTGATTTTGAACTAAGAACGATTCTATAATAGTTTATAATTAATAGGATAATTTTCAGTTGATAAAAAAATTATTTTCTAACCAAAGAAAATGAATTTTTAACAAAATAGTTAAATTTTAAGTTGAAAAAATACGCTTTGAATAAAAAAACTAATTTAAAACAAATATTTTAATTTTCAAGAAAACAGATGAATTTTCAATTACAATGTTGAATCTTCAACGAAAAAAAATGTAACAAGAGTTTGACATTCAACAGTTTTAACGAAGTAGTTGAATTTTTAAACAAAAAACTCTAAAGTCTCAATGAAAATGTAATAGTTCATAATTAAACCAATCAATATTTTAATTTTAAATATAAAACAGTTTAATTCAACCCAAAAAGACGAATTATCAACAAAAGTTTAATTTTGAACTAAGAACGAATTTTCAGTAAAGAGAGAAAAAATTGTAACCAAATTGTTGAATTTTCAAGCAAAAATTAATTTTCAACCAAAAAAAAGATCAATTTTTGACAAAATAGTTAGAGTTTAAATTGAACAAAAATTAACTTTAAATAAAAAAAAACTAATTTTCGAAAAAATAGTTTATCTTTCAACAGTTTCAACTAAGCAGTTGCATTTTTAACCAAAAAATATGAATTCTCAACAAAAAGTGTAATAGTTGATAATTCAATAGAAAAGATTTTAATTTTTAATAAAAAACAATTGAATCCAACCAAAAAATCCAGTAATATTAGGCTTTTTTACTTATAAAAAAAATTTTGTATTTAAGTTTACATTACAATTTTAAACCAATTTAAACATAGTCTATAAAAAATCCACCCCCCCCCCCCCGACATAAAAAATTCTCTGACAATTCCAGGTTTTGCAGGTGAGTAGACACACTGAAAACAATAAATATAAATAATATAAGGTCAAATTTATTTGCAATTATGCAACAATTACAATAAGTGAAATTACAATTACTATGAATTGATAGTAAAAAAGGCCTTTCACAATTGTAAAAGGCTGATCTAGAGGCTAAATTATTAATTTAATTTTTCTCTTGTGAAATTAAAATTAACCAGAGTTTTAAATTTACTTTCATGATTAAGTTTGTCACTTTTCCTTTAGTGGCGGAAGTTACCATATTTACCATAATCACGATAATCTGAACCACCTAATAAATAATATCTGATGAAATTTTTACAACTTAACCTATAAACAATATTCATAATTTATCAATTAGATCGCCCTCTTATTGTAAATTTCAAATCTTTGAATTAAATCTTCTTCATTTCTAAATATAATCAGTAATATTTTAATCTCAAGATAAGACTTATGTACTAAATATCCCAAAAAATTAATTATAATTAACGAATATACATCAGCTCACCAGTGTTGACATTTCAGCTTTCATCCTTCAAGGATGAAATCAAATGAGTTCATTTCATCAAAATTACCAATAAAAAAAGTAACTTTTGCTTCCGTAAGTGACAAAACTTGTCACAAATCACACTCCCGCGACAATAATAACACAAAACCCGAATTACTTTCATTTTTTAAATTATTTTATTCTCAAAAAATTCAAAACCGACTCTGAATTGCTCCGAATGTAAAACCGACCGAAATATTTCTTTTTACATACTGATTTCGCGATAAGTGGGGTACAGCCTTTCGAAATAATAATTAAATTATTTTTTTCACGCATTTTATAGCACTGAACGCAAACCGCAACACTAATTTGCGACAACAAACGATCCATAAAGAGGCAAGACTGCAAAAAACAAATAACAAACAACTAAAGACCGGCGACTTCGAATCCAAAAATTTGAATTTTCAGCGAAGGTGCTGCTCCTAGCGGACGAAATACGCTACTGTCCTCGTATATATAATTACTTCCGGGCCGCCTCGGGCGGATTTTAAACCTGTTTATGGAGAATATCTTCTAAGATTGTTTGTTCCTAGTGAGTTCTCGTGAGCGAAATATTAAAAAGTCATTCGATAGTTTCACACTTTTCGGATTTTTAAGTTAAAATCATTTTATTGCGCTGACATAAATTGCAAATGATGTCGTAACACGTGGCTCTCACATGCGTTGTTGCGTTGTTGTTGAATCTGTCAAAGAAAATGGCGAGTCCCGAATAAAATTAGATGTGCACAATGCTAAATTCGCGTTTCCAACTTTCAAAGTTAGTTTAAATATTTTTTAAATACTCCTTATTATTCAAATTTCATAGAATCGATCCATGCAAGACTCATATTGATAAAATAATCAGACATACGTACGTGTACGTAGAAGAAAATGTATAACCTCAAAATCGTGTAATACTTTTGGAGCAAACATTCTGTTCCTAATAAACGCTGTTTCTTAGTAATAAACACACAAACAATGAGTGAAACACTTTAAAAATGATTTGAGAATATGAAATAATTTTCAATCATGTGATTGATCATTTTACTGCTCTTTTAGAGGGATAAGAGCCAAGAAAATAGAATTTACGATTTTCAAGTTTTGTTGTTCTTGATTTTTTGTGCTAAGAGTGTAAAATATTCTTAGTTCGGGTAATCTGTATTATGTGGTTCGAGTGTTTCGTGTTTTAAAAAGGATTTTACTATTCATTTTTATTTTATATAGTTCTTCGCTAAAAACGATGTCAGCACAAAATGCTAAACCACCGGATAATCGAAGGGCCAAGCAAGGTGATTTTACACTTCTGCAAGGATTAGAGGTTTGTTTTCGTATTTAATTTAATTATTCTCTTTGACTTCTATTTTTCTGCATGCCATTTTTCTGAAATAAATCAATTAAATCTTATTTATCAATTTAATATAATATTCATTCTGGAACAAAATTCCAGACCTCGGGCTCATAGCACTTTTTGATACTTTTTTATCTTGTCATCTTCTTCGCTGATGGGCTAAAATGGCATATTTGCGAGGGTTAGGGAAAACCTCGAAATCAGAGAAAAGTCAGGGAATTTTCTTGGTCAGGGAAAGCCAGGGATTTTGAAAAAAATGCAAAAGTCGGAGAATTTCTGTAAGAAATTGAACTTTCTTTGAGTAACTGTCAAGATTAATTAAAGATGCCACACTTGTCACTTTTCTTTCAGTCAATTAACCCATGGGTTAATACTATTGAATTCATATATATCTATTTCTGAATTTTCTGGAACTCCTTGGAAATATATTATGGTATTTTAAAAAACTCCAATAAATGTTTAATAGATTTCACTAATTTCAAGGGGTTTTAAAGGATTTTAAGGTATTTAAAAAGTTCCAATGAATTTTTAAGAGCTTTAAAAAGTTTCATGGGATTTGAAACGATTTTAAATATTTTATGGTATTTTAAAAGATTCCAAGGAATTGTGAAAAAATTTCAATAATTTGAAGGGATTCTGAAGGCTTTTTGCAGATATTATGGTATTTTTAAAAATTTTAATGAATTTTTAAGAGCTTTAAAAAGTTTCAAGGGAATTCAAAGGATTTGATATATTTTAAAGTATTTTAAGATATTCCAAAGCATTTTGAATAGATTACAATAATTTGAATGGATTCTAAAGGATGTTATAGATTTTATGGTATTTTAAAAATTTTCAAGGAATTTTCAAGATCTTTAAAAGATTCTACATTTTTTAAAACAGATTTCACTAATTTGAAGGGATGTCAAAGGATTTTAAAGATTTTAAGGCATTTGAAAAAATTCCAAGTAATGTTTAAGAGCTTCAAAAAGTTTCAAGGGATTTTAAAGGATTTGAAATATTATAGGGTATTTCAAAATATTCCAAGGAATTTTTAATAAATTTCAATAATTTGAATGGATTCTCAGCGATTTTACAGACATTATTGTATTTTTTTAAATTCTAAGGAATCTTTAAGAGCTTTGAAAAGTTGCAGGGGATTTCAAAAGATTTTAAAGGATTTGAAATATTTTTGTTTATTTAAAGAGATTCCAAGAAGCATTTAACACATTTCAATAATTCCAAGGGATTCCAAAGCATTTTCAAGATTTCAAGGTGTTCTTGTTCGACTGAAATTCAGAGAAATTTGACTTGACTTGATAGAGAATTGCCACACGACTTTTTGGTAGAACTCTTCCAAGGGGACATAGAAATCTGATCAAAACTCTTAGCATTAATTTTTTTTATTATTTATAAAGTAATGTAGTTCATTGAATTGAAAAGTTCATTTCAACGACAACGGGCATTTAAAAAATCACCAGTTCTTAAGGAAATATGTTGCTTTAACAGTTTAAAGGTTATCAAATCTTGAGGAGGGCTATCCATTTTCAAGCTTGTGTACAGATTTTCGCAATGGAGCAATACCAAAAACGATTTTTTCTTGATGGACAGAGGTGTCAAAATCGTACCCCTGAACAGGTCTAATAAAAATGTTTAATACAGCTAGTTGGCATATTTCGTGATATTTTTTTTTTCTGCAAGATTATCAAATTTAATATGTAAGCTTTATTTCAAAAAGGAAATGTGTCTTCATTTGTGGAGACTGATGCATGTAAATGCTGTTAAATTTTTTCCCATTCACGGTACGGTGGTTTTCCCTACTGCTGTAATAGAACTAAAGTACCAAACAATTTCAAAATACGTCCTGTTTTATCGAGACTCTTTTAGGACAAAAGTACCGGTGAGGTTTTAATGATTCTTTTAACATTTTTTCTAAGTCGTAAATAATTCATGGGAGAATATGACTAGATAAGTTCGATTTCACCGTTTTTGAAGTCCTTACAGGTGCTCGTAATACGAGCTTTCCGAAAAAGTATTGCTGAAATATAACTAAATTACTGAAAAAGTTGAAAATATGTACCGTTTCACGAGGACTTTCTTAGGGCAATTGAAATACTGAAGAAGTGCCACTTAATTTTTTTTGCAGGCAGAACATTTTTAGAACAAAAGTACCGGAAATGTCCCATTTGAATCTTAAAATTTTATTATTATTCATGGCTTGTAAAATTTGGAAAAAAAAATTAAATTAGACTTTTCCGGGACTTTTGTCCTAAAAAGAAAAATTTGGGACTTCTTCCGTACTTTTGTCCTGAAAAAAGTGGGGCATTTCCAGTACCTTAGTCCTGAATATGGCTTACGGGAAATTATTAGAATTTTTTGGAGAGTCTCCAACGAATAATTTCCGATAAATTACATCGACATTTCAAAATTCCGCGCCTTCTTATGGAGACCAAAAAGTACCCCGAAAATCTAAAATTGACAATTTTGCGCGGAAGTGACTCATAAGTCGTGTTTTCCCCTTTTTGGCATTATCGTTTTTTATTCCACTAGTGAAATTTTGTCAAGCATCTTGAACTAATATTCAGTTGTTCAAACAATTTTCATTTGTTCTAATAGAAGTGGTTTCTTACTGACTCATTGAAAGGTACTTTCTTACGCTTAATTGGACAATTAGTCATTGATAGAAAGCCCAATCTTTGTTTTAAGCATTTAGCAATTGTTTAATCAACTAATTATTATTTTATTGTAACTTTTTTTTTATTATGTGAAATCTCTATTTTGTTCAATTCGATTAATGTTTTGATTTATTATCAAAGATTCACGTCAGGCAGATATTACAATCCCATTCTTCAAAAAAAGCTTATTCAATCAAATAATATTTTCTTGTTTGAATAATTTTTTTATTTAATAAATATTTGAATCCTTTTCTGTAATTACTGAAGTAATTTCTCATTTCTGAGAGTAACATTTTATGATGAAATCATTATCTAATTCTTAAAACAAATTATTAAAGATGAATTGTAGTTTTTGATGGAAATGCGATAAAAAAATCTGATTTTTTGTCTAAATTTGAAGTGTATCGCTTATGGTTGAATATGTTAGTTTAAGTATTTTATATAAATATTCAAAATAATCAATATTTAAAAATATTGTTCCACATTGTTCAGTGAAGTTTTTGATTTTTCAGTAAGATTGCATTTTATAAAAATACCGTTCAATTTTGACGATCTGAAACTGAAAGTAAGTTTTCGATTTCATACAACATTGTCTTTCTTCAAATTTTCATGATGAATATAAACAATAATTATTGAAATATTGTTAATTTAGCTATACATATCTTCGTCTACTATTTAAATAATTGTCACCAAGTTTGAAATGGGCCGCTATAGTAGACTTAATAGAAATCATTAGTTACAGTGTTAATCAAATTCTTCAATAAGACTTATTGATCAGTTTTTCGTCTAATTAAAGAAGATGAAAATTTTTTGTACTCTCGTCATATCCCTGGCGGCCATTCTCAATTCTATCGGTAAAAATAATAATCATAGACTATATCAATTATTTTAAGAGCATTTTTTTAATCTATACACGAACGAGAATTTGTGCGATTTAATCAGCATTTTATATCCCAATTGCTATTTCCTTTCGAACTTGATTTGAGTTTGTCTGAAATCAGCACGAATTTAAATTGCATAAATTTTGACATAATTAAGAATCTGCGTGTGATGAAAAAGTGAAATTCAAAAAGTGGCCCTATTAATACGGAATTTGCACGTGTAACGTAATTGTAACGTATAGGCTTGATCAACTGCATGTACAAGTTGAATATGAATACCGTTTTTAAATATACTTTGCTTACAGTAATTTACGGGTAATACCACCCGTTAGAAAGTGACTTTTCTCGCTGCGAACACCGCACAAAGCAAGCGATAGAAGGACCCCTCTCCATCGAGCAGAGTGAGGACTTTCAACCAATAGCGGCATGGCGCGCTCAATCAGCACTGAGAGCTAGTTCACTGGGAGACGGGTCCCACATCGTTCATTACTTCGGTCTCGACGCTCATTAGGACGAGGTCGTCTTTTGGTTGACGCTCCAGAGTAGAGTGTTCTTAGAGTAGACAGAGGTATACATCACATGCGATGAATTCTACTGTTTAGTTCAAACGTCTCTTCTCCCTTAATTGAGAAGTTAATGTAGTGCAGTGTTGTTCACTGTTTAAAAGAATACTAACATCCTGGAAGGATGCATAATTCAGTGTTTCATTTTTGATATTATTTTATTTTTGAAATTAGAAAACGATAGTAGCTAGGTGCTTTGGAATCAAATTGGAAGCTTTCCCTGTGATTGGTTCGCCCGTCACTTGGCTCGCTTAAGATTTGGATACAAAGCATTTCCAAGCTACCTTAATTTACATCATCCTTACTTTCTTCAATGTTTGTTCGCGCGCATTGTGGCTCGTAAGGTGGCGTGAATGAGGGTCATACTTGCCTTTTCTAATGACCACTTGTAGCTAGGTATTTAATAATTAAATTATAAGCTTTCCCTGAGATTGGTTCGCCCGTCTCCTGGCTCGCCCGAAATTTCTTTATTGAATATATCGGAGCTACTGGAATCTATGATGTTCTTTTTTTCTGCAATGTTCGTTCGTGCACATTTTGGCTCGTAAGAGCTAATGGATGAAAATAAAACAAGTGTGCTTTCACTCACTAAGAGTCTCAAAAAAAAAATATCATCACAATATTTGAGAAAATAGTATTAACTATAATAACAATAAAGCATGAAACGTAACATACGCATCTCAAATACAGAAAGCGCTCTAAGGCAGTTTCAGTACACCACCAAGTGTGCACTGTGAGAAGGTATTGGTTCTATGTAAAATTTCACTTAGTCGGTTTTCATCAAATCTCTACGTTTTGAGGCGCCCTGAGTCAGAAAAAATAAGTTTTACGAAGGTGTCTGTCTGTAGGAGGCTGTATGCACGATAACTCTCCAAAGAAATGATCAGATTGGATTGAGATTTAGCTCATTGTTTTGAGGCCATAAATGTAAGGAGGATTTCGTTAGTCAGCTATTTTTAATAACAATTCAAAAAGTTAGGGCATTTTCAAAATTTTTAAGAGGAACAAGAATAAAAATTCCATGTACGGCTATTTATAGTTTCTATAAATTCGAGCTATTTATCCTCACGACTTTTTTTGATAGATAGAAAACTACCAGAGTCAGAGCAATTTCAAAGTTAAAAAAAAAGAAAATGATGCTATTAAGTATGAAATGATAGTAACAATTAACAAATTTAATTTTGTGAAAAACAATGAGAGGTAGAAAAAATTGAGTATCAGAAGTTATTCACTCAAGAAAGAACAACAAATTTCTTATGAATAAGATTTTGATAGAATGCTTTTCTCTTGTTCAAATCGTAAAAAATAACAGGAAAAGAAACAAATTGAGTTTTTGGAAAAACGAAACAAAGTGCTATAAAATGTTAATTAACATGATTGTTTTTCTATAAGATGCCCAATTTTTTCATTATAAAAACAAGGCAGTGAAAACACGTCTGTTTCAATATCAATATATATTATATTTATACCATTAAGCCATTTTCCTTTCGGGGTGGGCGTGATTCCCTTAGTGAGAAAGGGAGTAATGTTAAGAAGGTGGTGTAGATTCTGATGTTGATCTAGAATTCTCGTGTTATTCATTGATATGACACATTCATTCCGCAACACTGTTCTGACCCAGGTTGCTGATCAATCTCTCTAGCGATCGCCCAAACTATTTATCGCCAAACTTTTTTGTCCTGACATACCTCTCTAGTTTCTTCCACGTCCATGAATTTTTTCATGCAAGATATTGTGCCTCTATGGCTTCTCATGTCTCTTCGAATTAGCATCTCATTTACACATTCTTCCCATTCTTTCCGCTGTCTACCTTTGGGCACATTACAATTGCCTTCACCCTGATACACTTATTTCGTTAGTCATTCATCTTTTCTTGCCTTGCTACCTTACAGTACATTCGGTATGAATATAGAATTATAAATTGCTATTTTGGCTTCATTTGATATATTTTTACTTCTGATAATGGGCGCTGTTCTACCAATAACCTTCTAACCCACGTTTATTCTCCTATCTAATTCCGCATCTATCTTTCCGTCACTCGTGAATAGACTACCAAGATAGATGTACTTATCAGCTTGTTCTATTCTCTCATCATTTAGGTCAATGTTGCACATTGTTTTTTCACTTTTTCCTTCAAACACCATGATTTTTTTTGTGTAAATTTTGAGGCCCATACTCTTCATGCTTGTATTCAGTTTGTTCAACATTCTTTGCAAGTCTTCGATTGTTTATGCTATAACAACATAGGTTAAGAAATGCTAACCCACGTACCCTTACTATTTCGAGATCCACAATTTCTTCGTGGAAGAGGGCTATTCTTAGACACTTGTCCATGAATATAATAAATTGCCATGAGGACATAACGTGTCCTTGTCTAACACCTTGCATAATACCGAATCAGTCACTCAGTTTTCCATTAATCCTTACAATCGCTCTGCTACCTGCATATATTGTTTTTATTACTTATAGCAGCCATCCATTGACTCCGTATTCTTACAGAACTTCCCAAACTTTACTTCTATCCACCTTTTCGAACGCTTTTTCTAGGTCAACAAATGCACAGAAGACTTTTTTCTTTATTCTCAAACTTTTTTCTATGATATTTCTGGCATGAATCCACTTTGAACTTTTTATATCTTTTCTCCTGTTATTGTCATTACCCTACGAATAAGTATTTTTGAATATACTTCACTTGAAGTACTTAATAAGCTGATACCTCTGTAATTATTGCAGTTGCTTTTGTCTCCCTTTCATCTCAATACATAAATTTATCAATTTGCGCAACCTGTGAGGTATGTAATCGTCATCGTATTTGAGCATTTTAGCGTTAATACTGTCTACATGAGCTGACTTACCAGTTTTTAAGTTCTTAATTATATCCTTAACCTCAGTTACACGGATTATCTCATTTGAGTTTTCTAACGCATCGTGTTCTATGTCGCAGTTGTGGTGCCCTATAGCTTCATCTCTGAATAATTACCTGGAAGAGTCTTTTAAAACGTCTATTATCTCGTCTGTATCATATAGCATTTCACCTTTGCTATTTCTCAAGCTGACAAACTCTGTACTATCACTTCCCTTTATATATTTACATATCAGTTCTAACAGTTTCTTGCTTCCTTTAAAGATGTTTTGTATTTTCTTCTCATCTTTTGTTCTGATTGTATCTTTGCTTTCCTTGATTAGTAGTTTAACTTATCTCTTTTTGTGTCTGCAATCATTTTCAATTCAATTTGCCTTCTCCTCGCTGATACCTTTTGATTTTTTAACCTTCTTTCATGTACTTTTTTCTTTTTTTTTGCGGGCTCCTTGAATTTCATCATTCCACCATGCATCACAAGACATTCTTGCTACAATAGTACTACACACTTCAGTCGCACTCATAATAATGATATTCTCAAATAAAGCCGATGAACCTATTAGCAGTACCGGTTTCTGTGAATTTTCAATCTTGATTCGCGTTTGTTTTCTTTTTTTGGTTCTATTTCTTCTCCATCCCGGACCAAACTTTATTTTGAAGACTAGAAGTTAATGATCAGTATTGCATTCAGAACCCCTCATGACTCTCGTATCTTCTACTAGTTCTTTTAGTCTTTCATTCGCGATAAGCAGTCCCAGACCGAGGTACATAAATAAATGTAACATTCGTTTCATATTATAGAGTTAATCTTAATGTAGAAAAGTTAGCACTTTGGACAAAATCGACTGCGTAGCACGAGATGCGTGATGAAAATGTGTACGTTAAAGCCGAAGGAGCTTTAACAGAAGAGAATTCACAATCATCAAATTATAGTGTCGATACTTGACCTCTAATTTTGAAAGGTTTATGCACAAATGTGGAGGAAGTACAAAGACCGAGCGCATAGACCGAGGTAAATACATTATCAAGTGTGAAGCGCGAGATGAATATATCATCGAGCGCAAAGCGAGAAATAAGTATATAATTAAGCGCGAAGCGTCAGATACAAAAAAAGCGCGCCCTAGGTGCGCTCAAACTTGAGAGCCGCGCGCGTTGAGGACATGACCGAGCAGTGGGCAGATTTTTTTAATTCAACTTGGCACCCATACAAATTGTTCCTTTTGCTGAGAAAATGGGCTGTGATTTGTTTCAGACTGAAAAAAAATATGTAGAGGTCGCTCAAGGCCGTTTTAGGGCAAAAATTATCAGTCCTAATGAAATTGAAGCTATTTATAGATTATTTATTAGATATTTTCACTTCAACTACCAGCTAACTTCACTTCGTCGAGGGCTGAGGGGAAAACAAGGGACCAAGTGCATGAGACAACTTTTTATTTTTGTCATATCTTCGTAATGCATAATAATTATTATCATTTTATTATGTTATGAAATAGTTCGTAAAAAATAAAATCTATTTTTCCAACAGACTTATACAGAAAAAATTAGGTTTTATGAATATATATGCAAAATAGGGCAAAAATGGACCGAATACCATGCGTTTGGTCCATTTTTTTTCCATCAGCACTCAATGAAGTGAAGTTAGCTGGTGGTTGAACTGAAATACCTGATTTGTGAAGCATATGAATTGTCTCCTTTACAATTAATTCAATATTGCACTCAGATTTTTTTTCAGATTTTTTTGATAATATTCAAATGTCGCTCAGGATCACTTGCTTGAGAAACTGTCGACTCAATTTAATTTTCTCTGTTTTTTTTTTATTGAGAAACAGTGTCAAATTATTCATAGTGGCAAAAAAATTAGTCAAATGGGTTGATAACTGCGTATCATGTTACTTTAAGGCCATTCAAAGTAATTTTGTGGAAAATCGTCATTTAATTTTTTTTTTCTCTCTAATGGTAGTTTTTTTTTTTTACATTCTCATCATTTATGATTGAGGAAGAAATAGTATTGTCAGAAATTTCACACCTCCGTTTTCCAACGGATCTCCACGTTTTGAGACCCCCTAAGGCTAAAACTCAAGTTTTGGTGATGGCGTCTGTCAGTCTGTCCGTCCGTCCGTAAACACGATCACTCTCGAGAAAATGAAAGAATCAAATCGAACTTTGGCACACTTTTTGTAGGTCCTAGAAAAAAGAAGGAGTTCTTTAAGCAGCAATTTCGGATATAAATGCAAAAAGTTAGGCATTCTTAAAAATTTTGAGACCATTCTTTTCAATTTAACAATTTTATGTACGGATATTCGTAGTTCTTCGAAAACCGAACAATTTATCCGTATAAACAGAAGAAAATTTGGCTTGTAAACGAGATCTAGAAATTTGTTACTAATTACTTTTCGATAGGATGCGTAGTTTTTGTTATATTCGTCAACAACAATAATAAAGATGAAGAAATTAAATTTTTGGACAAACGACACAGTCTACGAAAAAAATTAATAGAAAAAAGTCGTTCAGCCGAACAAGATAATGATTCACCCTTTAGAAAAGGAAGAGGAAAACTTAGTTAGTGATAAAATAACATCTAAGATGTAAGTGTCAGCACTGCTTTCTCATTATCGCAATTTGAAAAATCATTTGCTGCGCAGGCACATTCTGAAAGCGCGCTGTGCGCGTGGCTCGCAAGTTTGAGCGCGCCTAGGGCTCGCACTGTTGGTTCTCACGCTTCGCGCTCGATACTTTGTAATTGTGAATTCTCTTTTGTTAAAGCTCCTTCGGCATCAATGAACACATTCTCATCACGTATCTTGTGCTTCCCATTTGATTTTGTCGAAAATGCGAACTTTCTTACTGCCTTAATATTTATTTCTCATTTCGCATTAAATTTTATTCTCAGCTACACTGAAAAATGTATCAATTCAATAAATCTATATTATTACATTTCATAATATCCATTGGTATTGTAACATGCGTATATTCATTTTCTTGTTTTTGGAATTGAAAAAAGTGCGCATTCTATAAGAAAGAAACAATATTGTTATCAAACATTTTATTGCAACTTGTGTCGTTTTTCTATGAATTTAATTTGTTCATTTTCAATGTTAATTTTTACGATTTTAACTAAAAATACGCATCCTAGATATAATTTAGGTGATACATTTTTTTTGATAAAATGTTATTGTCGGTTATTGGGGCTTGTGTCCTTTTTCCATAAGGTAATTTTTTTTCATTTTTAAGCCCTTTTTCAATTGAACAACTTTCGTTTTGTAATCTTTTTTGTAGCTTGTGTCGTTTATCCAAAAATTCAATTTATTAATTTTTATTGTTGTATTTCACGAATAAAACTGAAATTATACGTACTATAAAGAAATGATTCACAATAAAATTGTGTATCTTCTTTGAGTGCAAAATTGACTGAAAAATAAAATTTGTTATTTTCCATTATTTTTTTTGTGCGATCAAAATTTGAATTTTTGATTTTTTAAGAATATTCCAAAATTTTTCATGAAAATCTTGTAGGGTGTTCCAAAATCAACGTTTTTTTCTCCTTGACTTTTTTCATATCTTGCGTTGTTTGGCTTAACATTTTCGTGTTTTTTTTTAATTTTGTGTAATTTTATTTTTGTCTGATTAATTTTTTAAAAAGTTATCGTGCTTAGAACAGACTTACATGCATACAGACACATTCGTAAAAACCTGCGTTTTTCGGAATAAGAGGGTCCCAAAACGTGGATATTTGACAAAAACGGGAGGGTTCAAATTTTACACGAATCCAATATCTTCTCTGATGAGGATGTAAAGAGGTCCTTTTTTCCAAACAGTGTCAATTCAATTGAGAATGAGCATTTTTGCCCTAGACTGTCCTTGAGCGACCTCTTAATATATTTGGTTAATTTTGAAACAAATCAGATATCATTTTCTCGGCAAAAAGGAACAACTTGTAGGGGTGCCAAATTGAAGTGAAAGAAAGCTTAAAAATCACCCTAATCTGTAGACGTACACAGTTGAGACCACCTTAAAATTGAAAAAAATCGCGAAACAGCCACACCACATTTTTGAAGGTATTTTGAGGCTTTTCAGAACATCCAAATGAAATTTGAAAAACCAACTCCTATAAGCTAAAACTGCCAACACCTTTTTAAAATAACAAGTTTGAAATCAACAAATAACAATGTGACAGTTTACACCTGTTTTAGACCTTTCCGGAGACACCTAAAATAAGTTTTTAAAAAACCTCTATTCGTGCACTTAACCTTTTGGTATTAGAAAAAATTTCAATTTTGGGAAAGAAATAACACGCTTTTTATTGTAACTGTACGATTCTTCTGAAAACCACAAATAAATTTATCAAAAATAAACCCTGTGTATAAAGACTACCCCGCCTTATAAAACCCTGAATCGTAAAAGCTACAGATCCGTTCCACAAGCTCCTCCACAATCAAATTTGAACTTTTTATTCATGCCATAATTTTGGTCTATTTTTCGGCTATCCCCCTCTACTGCAATAAATTTGAGAAAATACAAAAATCTTGTATGCCAGAATTTTGACCTTTTTTTGGGCATTCTAAAACTCGACCCCATAGTAATAATCATCACACGTAAAATCAACCCCTTGCACATTTAACATACCCCATATCAGCCTCATTTAACATAAAAAGTTAACTATATTTTAAATAAAAAACAATCACCCAGAGTACCTTTTTAAAACTCTAGTTGATATCGCTATCAATACTACAGCCATATTAAGCAACCCCCAAAAAATCACCTCCAGCACATTTAATATAACCCATATCAGTTGAGTTCAACTAAGAAAGAAAGAAAAAATTCAATCGAAAATAAGCACCCCAGACACTTCGCAAGCATTGTCGCCACGTTGCGGCAGCCATGCACATTCCCCTCTTTCTGATTGTGTTAGCGGTGCGCCGGTCACTAGGGGTCCTTCTTATTGATACGCCCATGAACCACGTGCTCGCCCTCAAAATTATAATTGATTTACAGCTAAGAAGAAAAGAGAGTATTCAATGATTTAAAATTTCAAAGAGTTTAAACAAATGTTGAATTTGTGTTAAAATGGAAAGGTTAGTAGCAGTGATTTTCTGGCTATAATGAATGATTGTCAGACTGTGGTTTGTCAGAAAAGTCTAGATGATTTTTTATTCAAAAATCTAAATCAGAGAGAACTATAACACCAAAAATCATCACAACTTCATAATTATTCGAGCTTTTTAAGAGCAAATTAAAAAAAAAGTTTCTTTCTTTTCATGAATAATGTTTCAGAGTTGGCGCAATCTATACGTAACACTACGTGAATAATCGTGGGCAACACAAACTTACCTTTGGCTTTTAAAAGTAACTTTTAAATTTAAAGAATGGTTAGCAATAAATTCCCCAAGAATTAAAGCTTCTTTACAAAAATAGAACTTTTTGATAAAAGTACGTTTCCAACATTAAACACAAATTGTGAAAGCTTGTGTTCTTCGCAATACTTATTGCGATTTTTGTAGCATCCATTTCCGTTACAAAACGAAAACATAGCCGCTAAGGTAATCTGTATGACATATTTGATACCCTATGATAGGGCTTACATGCATAAGGTGCTGATTTCAATTTATATTATCGCAACATTGGAATAGATAACTTCTTCTAATTGCATAGACAATAAAATAGCACTATATTTTATCTAAATCAATTTTTTTTTAAACATAAGGAAATTACTTCGTGCTGAAAATACATTAGGGAAAAATTAATACTCTGTTTCTCGTTGCAGAATTGAGTTCACAGTTTGAATGCTTACCGAACGGCGAACCACTTCCTGGTTTTCCTCGCCGTGTACCTTTTGATGCTCCTGAGAGGTCTCCTCCTCTTGGAACACCTCATTCTATTGATGGATCTGCTTCTCATGCCGAGAATCCACTTCGTGGCAGGTCCAGGCCTCTTCTTCGCAGACATCGTTCGTTACTCATACTTGGATTTGAACTTCGCGAGCGTGAATTTATTAGGCTTGTTCCACACGCGAATCCGCACCGGGTATTTGAAATTCACGGATATACTTTTCCTGCTGACAAACCAATTGAATTGAAAGCAGTGCGTGGGATCAATGTGCGCATGCCAACCGAAGAGCAAAATGTGCTGACAACATCCTCTGGTGACATTGTTGCTATCTTTGTGCGTAATAATAGAGTTCTTTGTGGAATATATACGCGTGTTAATGGCATTTTGAAACGGGCGAAAATAAACATGTACAGCGGCGCGGTTGTCGAATTGACCCAACAGGAAAGAAAGGAAAGTCCCGTAAGCACTTCTTACCCAATTTCAACCAATTATAAAGTAGTGCATGTAAACGACATGTAAATCAATATTCTTCACACACATGTTTCTCGAGAAGGAGAATGCTGATACTAGTGATAGGAAGGCCAAATTCTCAGCGCAATACTTCAAGTATGTTTATATTGTGCATTTTGCAATTTTGTCCAGCTTTCATGAACTGATAATATTCACTAACACTGCAAGCTCTATTCAGTAATACACACAGCTAACGCAGGATCATTCAATTATCAGATTAACTGACGAAAGATCAGTCAGTTATCCGATTAATCCAGGCAAAATCAGTTAGTGAGCCTACCAAGTAAGGCAACCTCAGTCAATAAAAGAACCAACTAAGGCAATATCAGTCCATCATCCGATTATCTGAGGCAAGATCAGTCAGTGATCCGACCAACTAAGACAAGATTACTCAGTGATCTAAGCATTTAGTTCAAGATCAGTCAATGGTGCAACCAACTAAGGCAAGATCTGTCCGTTATCCGGCGAACTAAGGCAAAAGAGTTACAAAAATAGGTACTGTTGATGCTCAATACAAGATGGCACCAATATCTTTTACGTGAGATTTTCCACTTCTCTTAGTTAGCCAGATCAATGACTGATATTGCCCCAGATGGTTGGATCACTGACTGATCTTGCCTTACAATATTTTATTAGTGACTAATCTTGACTTAGTTAGCTGAATCACTAACTGACCTTGCCTTAGTTGACTGGTTCGTGGACTGATATGGCTTAGTTTTATGAGTTGATATTGGCTCATAAACTAATCTTGCCTGAGTTGGCCTGATCGCTGACTGCTCTTGCCTTTGTTTGATGAATCGCTGACTAATTTTCACTTAGACGGATCTTCGACTGATCTTGCATTAGTTGGCCGAATCCCTGACTACTCTTTCCTTAGTTGTTTCGGTTACGGACTGATCTTGTCTTAGTTAGTAGGATCACAATTCATCATGCCATATTAGTTCGTTGGATCATGGACTGATCTTGACTTTGTTGGTTGGATCGCCGACTGATTTTGCCTGAATTCGCCGGATCGCTGACTGTTTTTCTCTCAGATGGTTGGATGATTAACTGACCTAACCTTAGTTGGTCGAATCACTCTCTGAGTTTGCCTTATTTCGCCAGATCTCTAAATAATCTCTCCTTAGTTTTCTGGATCAAAGACTGATCGTCTCGTTTTTAGCCGGATCGCTTGCCTACCTTCCTTAGTCATCCAGTTGGCGGCATATTCTACCATTTCTTCATCAAACTGAAACTGCTGTTTCGAATCTAATGACTGTAACGTTGATTCAATAGAAAATTCAGGACCCTTTTTAAAGTTTTTTTTAAATCAGTTGTGTAAGCGTTTACGATATACCTATTTTAGCGAAAGTTTAAATTATCAAATACTGGTCCAATGTAACTACATGTAATTCAGAATATGATATGATACTTTTTTGTGAATAAACGGTGTTTTCAGTTCAAAATTGGGCTAAATTGTGCATTCATTTATAGTACATATTCATATAATTACTGAATTTTGTTAAATGATGGTTTAATTTCACTGAACTCAAAGTGGTCAATTTTTCGTCGATCAACGATAAAATATATTCGGAAATCCATTGTAATCCTGTGAATGACAATGAATGCACTGTTATTCTATGAAATTCCATTAATTTCTATTAAATTCATTCAAATCTCTTGAAATCGATTGGAATCTTTGAAATCCATTGAGATATTGTAAAATCAATAAAATATTGAAACCTGGTATATAGACCAGTCGAATTCGACAAAAAAGTCGATGTGCTGGAACTCAAAGATACCAGCAATTATTTTACCTAAGATGTTCAGATGAATGTGCTAGTCAGAAACCGCCGAGCAAGATAATGTGGAGCCACTCTTGTGATCAACAAATAACAGCAAATTGCAAATATCTCTCTCCCTTTCTAGATCAAGAAAGTGAAAGATCTACTGAGTACGAATGGATCTTTTTGTTATTGAAAACTAAATTTTGCAAGGTATGGGGTCGGTTGATTTTTCATGAACAAAATTTTAAACAATTGCGCTTTTCGCGATTTCTAATTCGTTAGATCTTTAACAAATTCTTATAACCAATAATCTATTTTTCATATTTACACTTTTCCGAAAAATTGGACCAAAAAAGAAATAAAGTGAGAGTCAAGAAGGATGTCGATGATTGCTTTAAAAAGTACACGGAAAAAATTTATAGTTAAAAAAAAAATAAAAAAAAGTAAAGCATCTAATCAATAAATTAAAAATATATCGACAAACATTACTTTTTGTTTTTGAAACAGCAAACTATATCCTGAATTCATTGATATTCATAGCTTTAAATTATCTATGTTTCTTCGTGAGTTTCAAATATTATTAGAAATAAAAACGTGAAATGGAATTTTTTGGTTATTAAGAAAAACGGAAAAATAATACGACTCAAAATAGTTGAAATTGGAGTTTTGAAAACAAAGAGCGAAAATAAACATTGCCGTCAATCTCTATTTTGAAGATGTTGCCCATGTCATTGTTTTGTTTTTAACGATATTTGTGACCAGATCAAGGGTAAATATCGTTGGTTTAGCAATACATTTTTCTTCCGTGTACAAAGGTTTTTCAAAGTATAAAACGATTTTAGAGAATATAAAGTACTTTGAAATGAAGCGTCCAGGCATGCTGAATTTCGATGTAGAAAATTTCGAAAGATTAAAAATTTGTAAGGAAATTATTAATGATTTCGTAAGATTTTCTGGAATTTGTGGGGTATTTTGAAAATTGCAATAATTTATAAGGAATAGGATACAAAGGAAAAATTAAAAGTTTTCATATGATTATCAGAAATTCCTATATATTTAAACAAAATAAAAAAAATTTAGGGTATTTTAAAAGATTTCAATTGATTTCAAGGGATTTCAAGGATTTCAAAGATTTAACTCTTTTTTGAAAGTTTGTCTTTTAGATTTTAGAGATCACCTGCTTTAGCAGAAATTACATCTTTCTGGAATAATAATGCCACTGTTTGGTTAAAAATGCAAAAATTTTGTTGAAAAGTCATACTCTTTGGTTGAAAATTCTGCTGTTTTGTTGAAAATTCAACTATTTCGTGGAAAATTAAAATTTTGTTTCAATATAATATTTTGGTGTTGAAATTTCATCTTTCTTGAATAAAAATGCAACTATTTTGTTAAAATTCAAACTATTTTATTAAAATGTCATCCTTTTTGTTTGAAAATTTCACTGCTTTGTTGAAAATTTAACTATTTCGTACAAAATGCACTTTTTGTTAAAAATCTATATTTTGGTGTCGGAAAAGGAACTGAAATCTTTTCTGGATGAAAGTTGAACCTTTTAAAAAACAATTTGTCGGTTTTTATCAATAATGCATCTGGTTTAGTACAAATTTCATCTTTCTTAGATAAAAATGCAACTATTCGGTAGAAACTTCAAGTATTTTGTTTAAAATTATTTCTTCTCGGTTGAAAAAATTCGTCTTTTTGGATTGAAAATTGAATCATTTTCCGAGAAACTTAATTTTAAAAAATTAGAAATAAAAAAAGATTATAAAATTAGAAGAAATTAAAAAATTAATATTTTGATCTTGAAAAGTCAAGTGCATCTTTTTTCGATGAAAATTCAACTATTTAAAAGAAAATTATATATAAAAATTCATTTGTTTCAAGAGAAATTTCACTTTTTTTGGATAAAAATGCAACTATGTGGTAGAGAATCGTTTTGGTTAAAAATTATTCTTCTTTGCTTGAGTATTCAACTATTTTATTTGAAAGATTTGATTGAATCACTTTGTTAAGAAATAGTTCTTTTGTTTTGAAAATTTATGTTTTTAGTTGAAAATTTAACTGTTCAGCTGAAAAGCTTTTTTTTGGCCTGAAATTAATTTTTTGCAGAGAAAATTCGTCTTTTGGCTTGAAGGTTCAACAATTCAGATAAAATTTTCTTTCTTTCTTGGTCTTGGGTTTTGGTTGAAAATCTAACTGTTTAGTGGAAAAGCCTTTTTCTTTGGTTTGAAATTAATTTTTTAACTGAAAATGTAAATAATCCGCTTTTTTAAGATTGGTCTTTTTTAGTTAAAAATTATTCTTTTTTGGTAAAAAAATAATTATCTTTGTTTAAAATAGCATACTCATTGTGTAAAAATCCATCAGTTTCATGGAAAATTATTTTTTTCCCAGAAAAGTCAGATTTTTTGTTTGAAAATTCAATTCTTGTAGAGAAAATTCGGCATTTTGGTATAAATTTCATCTTTTTTATTGAAATATAAACTATGACACTTTTTTGTTGGGAATTTATCTTTTTTGGTTCAAAATTTGACTACTATTTATTTGAAAGATTTTGAGACATTCCAGCAGATTTCTAAAAAACAATATGGAATTAAATTAAATGAAACAATTCACTTTTACAGGGATTTCTAAGGATGTATACTAATTTTATAAATTTCATGGGATTGCACAATATTTAAGGGATTTTCTACGGATTTCATGGATTTTAATGATTTTAGGGGATATAAAATGATTCATGAGTTTTCCAGGAAATTTGAGAGAATCACACCAGATTTTAAGGGTTTTAGGGGATTATAACAGATTAAAAAGTTTTTAGGGAATTTTAAAAATGCGAGAGGATTTTACGCGATTTTCTGGGGTTCTTTATAATATTCGAAAATTGTTTGAAATTCCGGTTAATATTTTGAAATCCTATAAAACCCTCTAAAATCCCTGAATGCATTCTTGTTTCGACAAAATTGTAGTTCCAATTTAGTTTAAATTTTAATAAAGTAGTACTTTTTCCAACCTTTTAGCATTGATATTTCATGAAATTATAATTACTTGATGAAAAAAATATATTTTCTTATTTTTTTCAGATTTTTACCAAAAAAATGTCTTTCAAACAGTGATATCGTGATCTCAAATTTTGATTTTCTCGGAAATGGATATTTATTTTGGATGAAACCTTTCATATTCTTATTTGGCATGCCCACTCGATTTTTAATCGCTATCCGAAACAGATTTTGAAAACCTATGGAATTCTAATCCTAAAATTCTGAATCGATTTTCTTGCGATTGACTAACTTTATTTAAAAACTGAAAATTGAATTTTTTATCACAATCCGCAGTCTAGCCTGGTTCAATTTTAGATTAGTGCCACTTTGAGATTGTCAACTTCCACATCCATTTTCTTGAAACTGGATAACTTTTCTTGATCCAACTTTTGTAGCCTTAATTCAGCAATACTTCAGCTTTAGAGCAGACTTTTGTTTCATCTTTAAATATTGAATTCAATTTTACAGAATGCTTTTTGGCTCCTCTGAAAAATGCTCATTTTGTTGTTTATCTAGTTTTTTAATGCTATCCTTCAGTTAATCCTTCGATTCAATATTCAAAAAATTTGATGATTCTATTTTTCAAAATGTATGCTACTATTTCCACTTTTTCGAATTTTCAGAAGAGTCCGCTCTCTTAAACTAAAGCAGTGAGATTTACTGGTTCAAATAGCCAGAAGTGGGTCACTGCTACAACTTCAGTGAAAATTTTATTGAAAACCAGTGAAATATCACTATTCTTACTTAATTCTTACAAAAAATAAATATTTTTTTTTCATTTTAATGACGTGAAATTTTTTTTATGACGAAATTCGTGAAATTATGATTATTCAAAAATAATAATAATTTCACGAAATATCAATGCTGAAAGGTTGGAAAAAGTAATACTATATTAAAATTTGTAACTTAATTGAAATTAAAATGTTATTGAAACACTTTTCAAAATTAATGTATAAAGAAAGATATTTTGGACGATTTGTGACGGTTGGGGAGAGGATACACCCATGTACGTAATTTTTGCAAATTCGCAAAAACTTTCTCCTGAACATTATTTTTTTAGTTATAAATGTTTGATTTGGTTGAAAATTTAACAATTTTCTCAAAAATACATCCTTTTTCGTTGCAAATTCAACTGTTTAGTTAAAAATTCGTCTTTTTGGGTTATAAATTCAGCTCTTTTTATAGAACATCAACCTTTTGTTCAAAATTCATATTTTGTTGCTGATAAGTAAACTGAAATCTTTTTGAAATTAAAACTATTTTTTCTGCACATTTGTCTTCCTAATTTGAAATTTTATCTTTTTTAGTAGAATTTTCAATGATCTTGGACAAAAATGCAACGGTTTGGTTAAAAATTTAACAATTTTGTTGAAATTTCATACTTTTTAGTAGAAAATTCTCCTGTTTTGTTGAAAATTTAACTTTTCAGTAGAAAATTTACTTTTTGTTTAAATTTAATATACTGGTCTTGAAAACAAAACGGAAATCTCTTCTGGATAAAAATTAAACTCTTAAATTTTTCTTAAAATGAAAAATTCATCTGTTTTAAAAGAAATTTCATCTTTCTTGGATAAAAATGCAACTGTTGGATTGAAAATTAAACAATTTTGTTAAAATGACATATTTTTTGGAAGAAAATTCTGCTATTTTATTGAAAATTTAACTTTTCAGTAGAAAATCTACTTTCTGTTCAAAATTAATATATTGGTGTTGAAAGGAGAACGGAAAAATTTTCTGAAAAAAAATTGAACTATATAAATTTTTTTTTTTTTTTATTAAAAATTCATCTGTTTCAAGAGAAATTTCATCTTTGTTGCATACAAATGCAACTGTTTGATTGAAAATTAGACTATTTTGTTAATATGTCATCCTTTTTGTTTGAAAATTATATTTTTTTGTTGAAAATTGAACTATTTCGTAGAAAATTTACTTTTTGTTAAAAATTCATATTTTGGTGTTGAAAAAGGAACCGAAATCTTTTCTGTATGAAAGTTCAACTTTAAAGAAAAAATTTGTCGTTTTTTATTAAAAATGCATCTGTTTTAGTACAAATTTCATCTTTTTTGGATAAAAATGCAACTGTTCGGTAGAAAATTCGACTACTTTGTTGAAAATTTATCCTTTTTGGTTTAAAAAATTCATCTTTTTGGATTGAAAATTGAATTTTTTTTCGGAGAAACTAATTTTCTGTTGAAAAATTTATATTTCAATCTTGTAAAGTTAACTGAAATCTTTTTTGGATGAAAATTAAACTATTTTTTTGAAATTGTTTTTCATTTTTAAATAAAAATTCATCTTTTTTAAGAGAAATTACACCTTTTTTTGGATAAAAATGCAACTATTCGGTGGAGAATCCACCATTTTTGTTAAAAAGTCATCCTTTTTGGTTGAAAATTCGTCTTTTCGGGTTAAATTTGAATTTTATTTGTAGAAAGTTATTTCTTGCCTAAAAATTCATATTTTGGTCGTGAAAAGTCAACTGAAATCTTTTTTAACAGAAAATTCATCTAAATTTTCGAAAATTCATTTTCTTGATTTGAAAATTCATCTGTTTTAGTATAAATTATATTTTTTATGAAAATGCAACTTTTTGTTAAGAATGATTCTTCCTTGTTTGAGTATTCAACTATTTTGTTCGAAAGATTTGGTTGAATCACTTTGTTAACAAATCTTTTTTTTTTCAAGATTTATATTTTTAGTTGAAAATTTATCGCCTTGGTTGGAAGCTTAAGTATTTTGTTGGAAATTAATTTTTTCTAACTGAAAATTCAACTACTTGGTTAAAAGTTAAACTAGTTCATTAGAACTTTATATTTTAGATTAAGGCTTTTGTCTTAGGTTGAAAATTTAACTGTTTAGTGGAAAAGCCTTTTTTTGGTTTAAAATTAATTTTTCAATTGAAAATATAACTTTGCCAGATTCTTAAGATTGATCTTTTGTAGTTGACAATGATTTTTTTTTTTGTAAAACAAATAATTTTCTTGGTTTGAGATTGAATTTTTATTGTGTAAAAATGCATCAGTTTCATAGAAAATTAATTTTTGGTTGAAAAGTCATATTTTTGGTTTGAAAATTCAATTTCTGTAGAGAAAATTCGTCTTTTGGCTTAAGGGTTCAACAATTTAGATGAAATTTTATTTCTTTCTTGAGTGAAAAATCTTTATTTGTTGAAAACTCGTCTTTCTGGTTCTGAAATTATTTTTTTTTTTGTATAAATTTAATCTTTTTTGATTGAAATATGAACTACGACACTTTTTTGTTGGGAATTTATCTTTTTAGGTTGAAAATGCAACTATTATGTTAAAAATTTAATCAATTTGTGAAAAATTCAAGTAACTTGTTAAAAAGACATCTTTTATAGTAGAAAAGACTGGTATTAAAATTCTGGTATTTGAATAATAATGATCAAGGAAAATGAAAAATTATTCCAGGAAAAATCACGGAATTCACGTTTTCAATTTTACAAGATTTCAACAAATTTCATGGGATTTCTAAACATTTGCAAATATTTAAATAGATTTTGAGGAGTTCTAACGGATTTTAAGAGATTTAACAGAGTTTCATGATTTCACGAAATTTTAAAGTATTTTGAGAGGTTTTAAAACATGTCAGAATATATCCACGAATTTTAAAGCGTTTCGTACGATTTCATAATATTAAACGGAATTTCAAACGATTTTCGCATACTATATGGAATCCCATAAAATTGTGTAGAATCCTTTCGAATTTTTAAAATACCCTGAAAACTTAAAAATCTGTCATGATCTCCTAAGAACCCCTTAAATCTGTTGAGATCCTCTAAAATTTCCTAGAAAACTCATCAATCATTTTATATTTCCTAAAATATTTAAAATCCCACAAAATCCGAAGCATGTCTTAAAATCGTGTATTTTTTTTTTAAATCACATAAATCTCTCAAATATAGTGAAATCTCTTGAAATTCCTCAGATTAATAGAAATACTCAGAAATCCCTATAGGAGTGAAATGTTTCATTTAATTTATTCCCTATAGTTCTTTAGAAATCCGTTGGAATGTCTCAAAATCTCTTAAATGTAATTGATATCCTCGATAACTTTTTAAAATCCTTTGAAGTTTTTTAAAATTTTATAAAGTTTTTTGAGAAAAACTACTGTAAGTAACACTTTATAATCCTTTCAAATTCCTTAAAGTTTATAAAATACCTCAAATCTTGGGAAATCCCTAGTAATCCCATAAAAATCGAGTAAAATGCCGTAAAAAATATTTAAATCTGCAATACCTTTAAAAATTTTAAAAATCATGAAATCTCCTAAAATCTTGTAAAATCCCATAGAAGCTGATAAAGCTCCTTGAAATCTCTTAAAATCCATAGAAATTTTCAAAAATACCCTGGAAGTTTTTTTTAATCTCTTGAAATATATAGAAATTTGTTATAATCATATGAAATCTTTTAATTTCTTTTTATATCCCATTCCTTACAAGTTTTATTAAAAAATTTAAATACCGTTCAAATTCCTTAAAATCTCACGAAATCATTTGAAATTTCTTAAAAATTTTTGAATCTTTTGAAATTTTCTACAATCCTACAAAAATCTTCAAAATCTTATGAATTTCTTAGAAATCTTTTAAAATGGCCATATCTAGTTTCAGCGAAATTCGGTATGTCTGAAAACTTCGTTTCAAAGTATTTTATATTCTCTTGAATCCTTTTAAATTTTGAAAATTCTCTCAATCTTGTGAAATCCCTAGAAATCTTTTGAAATCTCGCAGAACATCATGATGGGATTTGTAGAAATCCCTTGAAATTTCATTTATTCCCTATAGTTGTTCAGAAATATTTCTTAAATCCCTTCAAATTTTCTAAAATGACATGAAATTCTTTGAAAACCATTAACAATTTTGAAATCTCGTTAAATCCCTTGCAGTTTCTAAAAATACCCTCAAATTTTCAAAATCTTTCGAAATTCCTTGCAATTTATAAAATACGTTAAATTAAGTGAAATTCCTAGATGTTCCTCAAAAATTAAGTAAAACATCTTGAAATCCCATAAAATCCCAAAAAATATGATACATTGCCTCGAAATCTCTTGAAATATTTGAAAACACCTAATCTATAGAAATTCCTTATAACCTTATGGAGAAACGTTTTAATTTATTTTAAAGTCCTACTAAATTCTTTTAAATCTCATGAAATCCATTGAAATCTTTGAAATGTCTTGAAATTTCTTGGAATCTTGTGAAATACCCTGAAATCTTTCAAATCCTCTAAAATCCATTGAGACTTTATAAATCCTTAAAGTCGTGAGTGATCCCATAAAATCGCATAATTCTGGAGAAATCCCTACAAAACCCTCTTAAAATACGTTCAAAAATTTTGAAACCTTAAAATTCTCTAAAATCAGATTAAATATTTTGAAATTTTGTTGAAATCCCTTGAAACCTTTGTCATTCTGTAAAATCCCTTGGAATCTGTTGACGAACTCTAAAATCCTTAAATCCCTATAGAATCCTTTCAAATACCATAAATCAGTTAAAATCCTTCTAAACCCCTTGGAATCTATCGAAACCTTCGAAATATTGTTAATTTTTTAGAAATCTTGTCCTTCAGTTAACTCCTCTATTCAATATTTTAAAAACTGCATGAAAATATTTATCAAAATGTATGATACTATTTCCACTTTTTCAAATTTTTCAAATGAGTTCGCTTTCTTAATCTCGACCAGTGAGTCGCTGTTACAACTCCAGTCAAAAGTTTATTGATAATCAGTGAAATATCATTCATCACTAGTGAAATTCTTACTAATTGTCAGATATATTTCTCAATCGGTGAATATAGATCTCGTTCTTACTTAATCACTGGCGCTCAGTGATATTCCACTGGTTGTCAGAGAAATTTTTACTGAAGTGATACCAGTGACCCACTTCTGGCTAATTCAACCAGATAATCTTACATGTTCACTCTAAGAGAGCGAGGCCTGCACTTACAATCCCTAGATTTACTTTAAAAATTGGATTTTCAATTCTCGAAAAAAGGGTTTAGATTTTTGAGGCGTTGATAAATCTGACGAAATAATGTGCCTCTTGACAAAAGTAATGAATTCTATCAAACTCAATTTTCCTAACGTTCTGCGGATTGGGAAATCAACGAGTTGACTCTGAAGGAATAGGAATAAGTGCCAAACTGAAAAATGGTAATGTCATCAATTTAAATTCAATACCTTCTCTTTCTGTGTGTAAGTACGCGTGTGTGTAGATGGATAAAGCGAGAACGGAATTGACTTACGGAGAAAGAAGGAGCCGCGTGTATGCTCATGCTTCTGGACTACGTGAAGAGAGTTCGGAAATTCTTAGCTTTCCTAGCTCTCTATGAAGAATGGAAAAATCTGTTAAAGTGTAAAGTGTTTTTTACAGTCGCGAGGCTTGCGAGGCACCATGCACCGAACAGGAGGATTTTTATCCACTGCACGTCTCGAGAGTCATGCATGCACGTGATCGTGATCCGGAACTGTAATAACCTCGAAAGTTAACTACCCCTTTCCGCTGAGGTAGACAAAAGTGGCTTTTCAAAATCCCCAGGGAACGCACACCGCACAGCACCCCAACAGCTGATGTCACGATTGTTCGTTCGAATACCTTATAGCTGACAACTCGAGATTCCATAAATGAGCGCCTCTCATTTTCTACCTTTACGTCTCGTTTCCCCACAGTTTTCCTACTTCCGTTCCGCTTATTCACTGACATTTCATTGTCAGATGCAAGATCCAAGTAGAGAATAGTTAAATGACGTCGGTGCTGGGTTTTCGAATGATATCGGTTTTTAATTGACCCAAGTATCATGAATGTTAAGAAGATTTTTTAGATTAGATTAAAATCAAATTCAAAATCCCTTTTAACGTCCAACACTCAAGTCAATGTAGAGAATTCCTGGAAACAAATAAGAATTCAACGATCAAATTTGGACAACCACCACGAAATGCTTCTATTGCGATTCCTAAAAACAAAGACAATTTGTTTCTTTGGACAAAAATAAAAGAGAGGAAAGAAAAATGAGAAGGCAATCAATCAAATCTCCTTCCTACCCTTTTTTATTTCTCTTGTCTTTTATACTTTTATTATTATCAATTCACAATATAGAAGCATTCATAATATTTACCAACGTTTCGGTGCTCACACAGCACCCTTATCAAGGTAAGAAAAATTCGAACAGGTGGAAACAACGACGAAACCACGACGTTATCCCCTCGACACCTGAGATCTAAATGTGGGTCAAAAGGCAAATCCGTTATAAACAAACAAGAAATAAGAGAAAGTCAAGATATATCTCCCTTTCTCTCATTACTTTCACTTTGTAAAATTTCAACATTATCTCAATCAAACTCATGGTCAATATCAATGAACCCTCTCGTATGTCTAACAAGACCATTCTTATAAGAACGTTCCAAACGAACATCACTTTTGTGCTCCTCCATTCTAGTATTAAGAAATCTGCCAGTCTGTCCTACATAAGTCATCTTACAGATCTTGCAAGTGATCTTGTAAACAACACCAACAGTTTCAAATTTATCCAAAGGATCTTTACAAATGTTATTATTGAATCCAGTTTGAAAAGCAAGAACAAAAGTATCAGAAGAGTTATATTCTCTCAATTCCTTCTGATTATCTGTAGATAACATTTTATTTTGTTTGTTTTTGATTTGTTGCACTCTAATTGTGATATGTAGCTAAATTAACTTTTGTGGGTAATGGTTAAGAGAAAGGATATTCCTAACAACATTAAAATTCTCTTTGTGAAATGAAATATGGGACAAGCCTAGAGCTCTGTCAACTAAGTTTTTGACTACTGCAATTTTATGTTGAAAAGGATGGGCAGAAAAGAAATTTAAAATTCTACGTCAATATGTACTTTTCCTATACCAATTGGAGATGATATTACCATCCTGACCTCTAATTACTTCTACACATATGTCCAGAAAACTGACTTTATTATTTTTCTCTATTTCATGGGTAAATTGAAGTTTTGGATGAAAACCATTCAAAACATCAATAAATGCCTGCAACTTTGCTAGAGGAACACATAATAAGGTGTCATCAACATATCGAAAGTAAAAGGGCAAAACAAAATCTAGCTTCTTGAAAGCAAAGACCTCCAAATCTTCCATAACTATTTCCGCTGAAATCGGAGAAATAACTGAACCTATTGGAGTACCAAACTTTTGCCTATAAAAAGATCCATTGAATTCACAATAAATTGAGTTCATAATATAAGCTATCTCTTTAATAAAATTTTTTTTATTTGATCGAGCACGTGTTTTTATATTGTCCCATCTATTTAAAATTGCCTGTTTAACTAACTCAAAGGGTATACTATGAAATATTGCAATAACATCCAAAGAAATCATTGCATGGTAATCAGGAACAGTTTTTTTAATAATAATTTTGTGGAATTCCCAGCTATTTTTAATATTGAATTTTAAAGTTCTAATGGAGTCTTTGAGTATCAAATTAAAGTTTTGTTCTAAAAATTTCGTGGGAGTGTTAATAGTTGAAATAACCATTTTCAAAGGATAGCCTTCTTTACGAAACTTTCTCAAACCATAACATCTTGCAAGAAATGTGTCTTTGGTGTTTATATCAGTCCATCTTATATCTCTTCGTAAAAGTCCTTTCTTTCTGCAATTGTCTAGAATCTTGAAAGTGTCTCTTCTTAATTGTTTCAACGAATTTTCATTCAATAAATCAAAGCTATCACGATTGGAAAGTAAATCCTCCATATCGCTAATGTAATCTGATTTCTTCATACATACTGTAATATTGCCCTTATCAGCATTCATGCAAATTATATCAGGGCTGTTTTTGAGGAAACTTTTTGTTACCATGAAACATTCAGAAATTTTACGATTTATGATACTACTGTGCAAACAATTCTTCTCAACAAAGCTCTTTGACAAGTGTAAAACCTTGTTTCGGAAATCTTGTTGATCTTATATTGGAATTTTGCGTATACTTGATTCAACATCTTTGACTATTTTCATAATTTGTTTTGATTTACTTATTATCACATGGTGACTAAAACCTTCACCTAATCTGAGAATATCTGTAACTGAATCAGGAATTTGAATATCTGCCAAATTTACAAACCAAGAATCCCTATCTTCTTCAAAAATCTTGTGTAAATTTAAATTTTGTTCTTGAACATTAGTTTGTTGATCAATCAAAATATCAAGTTTGTTCTCATGTTTTTCATCATATTTTAAAAATCTTCGATTCAGGAAAATCTGATGTTTTGAAAGATCAATGCTTTTATTTTGTTGTAAACATACTTCTAATTCACTTATAATTCTGGAAATTTTTACTTTAGAAAAATTAACATGATTTGAAACATCCTATTTCAGGAAATTCAACATAGAGAGTTTGAAATTCTTTAAATTATTTTCAATTTTTCTATTGTAAAAATTGTTGTGAAAAGCAAAATCTCGAAATTTGTTATCCAAGCAACAATATTTTTTAGGTAAAACATCATTTCTTCGACATTCAATCGAAAACCTTTTCTGAAGGATACTGCCTCTTAATTTTTGTTTGATATCACATCATAATTTAACCTATCTGAAGGTTTCAGGACCATAGGCAACTTTAATCTCATTGAAAATTTTAATGTTAAAGAAGGGGGGTTTGAAATGACCTCCAATCCAAGTCAGCTAAATTGAAATAAAAAAATCTTAAATTAGATTAAAATAAAATTCAAAATCCTATTTAGCGTCCGATACTCAAGTCAATGTATAAAATTCCTGAAAATAAAACAAGAATCCAACGATAAAATTTGGACATCCACCACAAAATGCTCCAATTGTAATTCTTAAAACAAAAACAAAAAATTTGTTTCATTGGACAAAAATAAAAAAGAGGAAAGAAAAATAAGAAGGCAATCAACCAAATTCTTTCGCTCTCTTTTTTATTTCTTTCGTCTTTTTTATTTTATTACTATCAAATCACAATAAAAAAGCATTAATAATATTCACCAACGTTTTGGTGCTCACACAGCACCCTTATCAAAGTAAGAAAAATTAGAACAGGTGGGAACAGCGACGAAACTACGACGCTATCTTCTCGATACTTGAGAACTAAGTGTGGGTCAAATGGTAAATCCGCTACAAAGAAACAAGAAATAAGAAAAAGTCAAGATTCATGAAAACCTATTGTTAAATGTAATTAATGATACTAGAAGAACTTTTGTTCAATTAATTTAAATCAGTTTTCAAATTAATAGCAACTTATTTTGTTTTTTAATATAAAGCATTTCCATGAATTCTCTCTTTCTCTCATCACTCTCACTATTTAAAATTTCAACATTATCCCAATCAAACTCATGGTCAACATCAACAAAACCCTCTCGTATGTCTAGCAAGAACACTCTTATAACAACGTCCCAAACGAACATCACGTTTGTGTTCCTCCATCTTAGTATTAAGAAGTCTGCCAGTTTGTCCCACATAAGTCATCTTACAGATCTTACAAGTGATCTTGTAAACAAGTCAAAAAGCAGTTATGATAATCCTGTGAATCTTTCAAAAAGTAACCTTTTTCTTCTCTTGCCTTTTTTTATATCACGCTTTATTTGGCTTGAAATATTAATTTTCATTTTTTGGGGGAGTTTTGAAAATGCTATAACTCTGACAGTTTTATTTTCATCGAAAAAATTCGTCAGGATAAATTGTTTGAATGTTTGAGTACTGCAGCTAGCCCTGCATGGAATTTCTGAATTTAAAAAAAAATGATCTCAAAATGTTTGAAAACGCTCTAACTTTTTGCATTTTTATACAAAATAGCTGGTTAAGAACTCGATCTTTCACTTTGGTCCCTGAAACTGTGTGCCAAAGCACAATCCAATCCGATTAGTCTTTCAAAAGTTATCCGGTATACAGACGACGAAAACGACGACGACGACAGACAGACAGACACCGACGTAAAACCTATTTTTTCTGACTCAGGGTGCCTCAAGACGTCGACATTTCATGGAATTCACGAAAGTCATTTTGCACATAAAACCAATACCTTCTCCTTATGATGAGAATGTAAAAACCTACTATTTGAATATGTAAAATGCACATAAAAATTACTGGAAAATATTAATTGCAAAGTGAACAATACGTTCCAAAAAGAGAAAAACTCTATTCTTACATAGTAAATATAATACATATACAGTCAACTTCCTTTTACTCTACAGTTCGCTTATTCTACAGTTCACCTATTCTACATCCCCTATACACGCTTATTCTAATTTGCGCAGTTTCGTCCTCTCCCACCACGGTCCCTGTACGGGCTTTACGGCTACGCCCGCATCAGTGGGTGATCATTTAAAACAAAACAGGCCCGAAGAGCGGGAAGCCTTGAATTGAGTATTTTGATATGCCTTCATGGGAATGCCGATCACTTTTTGCAGAAAATATTCTACACAAGAAAGGCATAAATGTACAAATAGTAATATTTGTCAAGTGTAGAATGGATTTTCACAACCATATTCCATTCTTTTGTCGATGTCAGACCTTGATCATTGACATTTACGTTTCGGAGATTTTCTCCGAAAGTAGCATTCTACACTTGAAAACTAGCTCTAATAACACTTGATAAAAAACTGAGAAAAAAAATCACTTAAGATCACTTGAACAAAAGGATTGACATGACAAGCAAATCAAGTCAACGCTAACGGAGCGCGAGTTTTTCAACTGCCATCTAGCCCTAGAATAACCGAACGTGTACGTTTCAAGGCCAGTAGAATAAAAGGAAGTTGACTGTAATATAATTATTTAAGTCTAGTGCGATCTAGTGTATGTACGGTTTTTGATTCTAATGCATAAGGAAAACTATCTAGCAGGACAAAAATATTAACGAACGCTTTATCACAATATAAACAAAGTTTAAGGAAATCATGCTTTTCTTAACGTCACCCACGAAAACTATTTTTGATCATTTTTGTCTCCGAAGTCGCTGCTTCTTTCCGCATGTTCTTATCATGATTTAATAGAGCCGGATGAGGAATACAAATAGTACTTTGATTTTTTTTTTGACAGAATATGTTTCAATTATACGCTTGTTTGCATTGCAAGTCTGTTCTTTTAGGGGGCACGCTGCCCTTTTCAGAAGGGGTTTCTCGGAAGTGATTGCTCCTTTCAGGATGTTCCTTTCACGGTTAGATAGAGCTCAAAAAGTACTCAACAATACATCCTTATTTTCTTTTTTAAATTACATATATATATATTCGGTTTCTATTCCTTTCCAATAGAACTGAAGGGCCTATGGCAAACCCACCGAACGCGTCCTCGGGTTGCGGATAGAGGGTCCCTGCACCAAGGGTTTCTGCTGAATATGGTTACAATAATTAATAAGCAGTCGCGGACAATTGTCCAGGGGAAAGAGGCTCGAAATATTCATCGTGGATCCCGATTCCTAAATTACAGTTCTCAGTCCTAAATTTCTGAACACAATCCTAGATGTTTGCCATTCATTTTTAAATTTCCGGTCCTTAAAACTTGTTCCTAAATCCGCATTTTTCTCCGTGAACCTGTAGGATGGGGAGTTAATAAATTGAAAATGTATTAGGTAAAATTTTGTTTTAATTTTCTATTTGACCTTACAATCACAGAAAAAACTGGGTGACAGAAATGTTGCAGGTAATGTGCGAAATGGGGTAACCGCCAGCAGGGTAACTGCGACTGGGGTAAACTCACCGCGGTGAATCGCAAATATCTCCAGGGGACTCCGCTAGAGGTAGCTCGTTACAGGCCTGTAACCACGGAAAGTTTACCTCAGGAGTAATCAGCTGACTATTGCCCTGCTTGAATGATTACCTGCAACACTTTGTATCTCCGATTTTTTGCGCTTAAACAACTAAGCTAAAAGAAAAAAGGTTGGAAACCATTTTTTTATATATTAAAAAAAATTTATATATAAGTTTATCCAAGATTTAAAATTTGCCTTTTAAGTACTCATAAATTATCAGAAAGATGTTTTCTATAAAGAAACATTGAGTTTAACCACTTTTAGATTGAAGATGGTTGAGGTTCACTGTGTGACTCTGAATCTGATATTTGTATCCGTATTATTCCAATTAAATCCGGATTCCGAGTTTCATTTGTGTTCAATTTGATTTTACCAGTTAACAGCGGAATCGTTCAAAGTGATTTCGGATTGCGAGCGGAATCATTCCGATTAAAAATGAACTTGAATACGTTAGCGAATTCAGATAGACGGAAACAAAAGTTGATTCACAAATCAGGATAACGTAAATTCATTCGAAAGACTGCCAATTGACAATAGAATCGTTTTAAAATTACGGATTAATGACGGAATCATATGCAATGAATTTGAGTCTATTTGTGGATTTGGCAGGAATGAAAATTGCCGAAGAAACATTTGAAAATGTCTTTTTACATACCGAAAAGGGTATGTTATGGCGTATAAAGTGAATGCACAATCTAAAACATGTATTTTTGGGTTTATAAAATCACATTTTGAAAATTTTCTTTGGCCATTTCGTGCCAAAACCTAAACTGACTTCTTTTGTTAAAGAATGGCTCAAATACGGATTCATTCAGATTCATTTGGATTTACGCGGTATTCAATCCAATTTAAAGACATCTATAATGAAATGAAGAAAGGGCAATACGAAAGTGGAGTTTAAGGAGAGGACGTTTTTTTTATTTTAGAGACGTCGCTCCGGCACCAACGACGTCGTAGGCCTTTGTTATCGTCGACGGCACCACCTTTGTTTCTATTGTTTCTCTACGTGGTACAAGAGTCCGGACAACGTTTCTGCACACAGTAGTTGTTCCTGTTCCGTTCTGTTACGCCCTGGCAGTGCGTCGAGGCGAGTTTCGCTCGGTTCCGCTCGTCGCTAGATGCCGGGCTTCTCGCTTTGTTCTGCGCTTCACAACAAGTGGTAATTAATTCTTGGGGAAACAATCGGTCCACGTAACTCGGTGCCTGTTTGCTGCTCTGGTCTCCGTCCACCCAACTTCTCAGTCACCACAGTGTACACTGTGTACTTACACACCTGCCTTGCCTTTCAGAAACATCAAAACCTATCTTACTACTACAGGGTTATTACAGGTCAGAGAATTCTGGACAGTCAGGGAAACTCATCGAATGTCAGGAAAAACTTGAAAGAGTCAGGGAATTTTCAATCATTTTTCTGAAAATTTTAATCCCACGTTACCCCGTGTAAGATACCGCAATATTTGCTCTGCAAAATCCTAATAAGATTTTATAAACTTATCAAATGAACATACCTAGATATAAATTCTGTTAATTAAATAAACGTGGAACTTATGCTTTCTGGTTAAAGATTCATTTTTTTGTTTTTTTAATTCAACTATTCAGGTGAAAAATACAAATTTTTTGGTTGGAAATTCAACTCTTTTGCTGAACATTTGTTCATTTTGGGTTGAAAATTCAACTTTTATTGTAGATAATGAATCCTTTTGGCTTTATAATTGAAAAATTTTGTTGGAAATTAACTTTTTTTGTTCACAATTCATATTTTTGGGTTGAAAACTCAACTGTTTTGTAAAAAATTTTCCTTTTATGGCTTTAAAATTGAACATTTTGGATGACATTTTTTTATTGATATTTCAAGTGTGACGTTGTTTTTATACCTGTGAAAAATCGATCAAACGGTCTAAGTACATGAAAAATTGGCCTGGGTAAAGTCAGGGAATTTCAAAATTGGAATTTGTATCACCCCTGTAGTCATTTATCTATTTTAACAATTACCTAATTAGTCTTGCAAACTTCTTTTTGGAAGGCAAAACTAAAACAGTTTGAGAATAGATGTTAGAAAACCTTGGGAGAATGCAATAGTTTCTCATTTTTTGCGCTATAAATTTAAAAACTGAGAGGGTAATGAAAATAGCAGAATAGCACTCTACAATCTACATGAGGATTTCACTATAAATTAATGCATTCATGCTACCCCTTGTCTGCTACTTAACCTCGTCACGACCCTTCCTTGTTTGCCCTTTGGGACATCGTTGGAGAACAAAAAACTTTTCACAATGGAAAAAAGAGGAACTGCTTTAATATATTTTGAATGTTGAATCTGTAATTGCTAAATGCCTCTAGAAATTTAAGAGATTAGAGTGGAACTCATGCTCTGGCAGTTGTTTCTTTTTGGTTATTGAAATTATCACAGGAAGTTTCATCTGTCAGAAAATTCGTAAAAATTAAATTTTTTTAATCGTTTAACTCAATAACAGATATTATTCTAATCCAAAAACCTATAATCAAAGAAATAGGGTAATTGTTTACTTTGATGGCTTTTACGAAGTTTGCCAAAAAAAAAAAATACAAAAATGATCAAAATATGGTGTTTTAATAATTGATTTTTTTTACATCTTTTCGTGTACTTAGCGGAATTTCAATAAAAATGTCAATGTAATTTATGCATTAGATTACATAAACAATGTAGATTATGATTGATTTTTTTTTTAATACTTACAAATTTGAGTTCAATTGACAATTTGGTTTTCAATTATTGGTTCTATACAATAAGATATCAAATTTCATAACGAAAGGTCATATATCTTCTTATAAATTTTGTAAATACACTAGACTTTCGATTTAAGGACTTTCAATTTATGCGTTCCAAGAATTGTCGCCGGTGGATGAGGAGCCGTGGGGCCGAAAGGGGAGTTCTTCGCGGTCAGTTACCCTAGAAAAAACAGTACCATAGCGATAAAGCGCAGTACCCCAACGGCCTAACTGTAACTGCGTAACGTTGCGCAAAATTACGAACGGCTCTGACTGTTTACGTTCGGAGACTTTGATTTAAAATATAAACCAAGGTCCGAACGAAACCCGTGCTTAAATCGAAAGTATAGTGTAAGGTTATTAAATTTTTATTAAGGTAGCAGAAAAAACATACTACAAATTTTCTTCAGTAAATGATTCTGTTATGTTTAAAAAAGTAGATCGAGATAAGAAAACCCTGCAAAATAAGAAGGAATTTATTTTGTAGAAAGAAATATAAAGCGATTAAAGATTTTATTAATGTTATATCTTAATAGATTTCAATTTCTTCTTTCAATAAATTTTAATAATTAAGTAATTTCAGTATTTAACAGTTGATTACTTGAAAATATTATAATACTAAAATGAATGTGGTTCATTATTAAATTATAAATGTTTCTATAAACTTTTTTCATTTTAATTGGAAAGAGGGACATGGTAAAGGATAAGGATGAGTTTGGTTACACCAAACCCCGCGTCCAGATGAAAAAATGTCCAATAATTGCTATTCTTGGCCTTTAAAGAAATATTTCAAAGTTGTACAATTTTTATTTAACGATATTTGATTGCTATTTAATGATTTTTCCATATTTATTATGAAAAAATGCATGTACGTGAAGGAAGCTAGAATAGTATGCAGGACAGAAAAGTGTGGCGACAAATCGTTTATAAAAAGAATATGAGTAGAGTGAATGAGGCCTAAAACAAAGATCTTGGATACTAATGGGCCCAAGTGGGGAACCACACATAACAACTTTCTGAGGTTCTTCACGTGGGGTGATCGCTAGAGAGATTGATCGGCAACCTGGGTCGGAGCAGTGTTACGGAACGAACGTGTCATTCAAATAAATAACACGAGAATTCTAGATCAATCTAAAATATCTATACCTTACACCTATATACCTATCTACCCTATACCTATATACCCATTCACACATTACTACTTTCCAACCGAGCAATTCACGCCTACCCCGAAAGGAAAACGGCTTAATAATATAATAATAATAATCATGCTCGCTGTTTTGCTTCTCGAAGCGAAGATGGTTGCATATCCGCCCTTTTACCGCCAATTTTTATGGCTCGGCGAAACTAAAAATCTTTTTTGTGAGCAATATAAGTGGACAAATAAATTCTGAAAGTATCTTAAGATCCGTTGCTGCCTCGTCTTCAAAATCATCTGACAAAATCACTCTCATTTTCAGCCCTATACACCAGACACCCCCCTCAATTCTGCAACTGTACTGTCTTAAATTTTGAATACCGAAACTAAATATTGCGATATGTTGTGGAAAATAATATATATTTTGAGTCAAGTTTATTGATTGCAATATCATATTTGTTTGACAAATTTAATGTTTGGGCGTGCCAAAAGCGCGCGTGTACTCTCTCGCGCTTTGCGCTCGTTTTGGTACGCTTCATGCGTACTCGATGGAATACAGTCATACATTGAAACTGGAATTGGTTTTCAATTTCTTTTTCAAGACTGTTCTCAAAGCACCTGCGGCTTTGACGATTACATTCTCATTCCGAGTCTCTCGCTTTCCGCTCGATACATAGGTTATGCAGACGGTTTTATTAAAAAATAAAACGATGCAGACAAAATGGAATGGAATATAAGAAGTAGGTATGTTTTTTAATATAATGTCAATAAAAAAATATGAGTTTTCTTGGTTAAATTCATTAAATAGAGACATTAAGCTATAGGCGTTGCTTCCGTTCATTTAAAGTTCAATTCCAAGTCAACTCTACAAAAATTAGGGTTCAATTAAAAAAAAAATATTAAAAATCATTTCAATGGGTCTTAAATCTATCCTAATGTAGCTAATCTATTCTATTATTAATTAGGCTGCGCCTAGTCATCCCGAGAAATTCGGGAAGTTGGAAAAGGGGATGAAGGCTAGTCGTCCGATGAGACACTTCGTATTAATTATCTAAAACATTTTAAATTTCTGTTTCATTCAAAAATAATATTGAGATAATTTATAAATATTGTTGAAGTCTAATCAAAATTACGATGAAAACTTATGGATTTCTAATAAAAAACTTCATGAGGATAATTACGAAGTATATTTATTATATAGTAACAATTTTAATAGAAATTTCTTTATATATCAGAAAAATGTTGTTTTTTTTCATATTTTTTGAACATTTTCAAAATGTTGAAAAGCATATAACTTTTTTAATAATTATCAGGTTTGAAAATTCTATATGGATAATTTGCATGTCTTTTTGCCATGTACTGGAAACTTTGCCAATAATTTCTGAAACTCTTAAAAAAATTTTGTTACGAATTTTGAAAATGTTTTAACTTTCCGAATTTTGATCTAATGGACCATTTTTTTTGGGAAGTTTTCAGATAATATTTGATATTTAGTACAAAATTGTATTGACATTTCTCAATCTATCAGAAATTTTTTTTTTTTTATTTTTGAAAATTTTCGAAACGTTGAAAAGCATATCAGTTGTTTAATTTTCATCAAAATTAAATTTGTCGTATGGATAATTTTCAATTATTTTTGGCACGTACTAGAAAATCCGACAGAAATTTCGTTAAAATCTTTAAAAAATGTATTTCCAAATTTTGAAACTGCTTTAAATTTTTGAATTTTTGTCGGAAATATCTGATTAACGAACTTGACCTTCATTTTAGGACCCTAAAGAAGTGTATCAAAGGCTGAATTGATTGGGCAAATTCATCATGTCGAAACGTAAAGATTCGTTAAAAACTAGAGATCGAAAATTTGCGGACATTTGCATTACATGGCATTACATTACTCCGACTTTTGACTGATTTTTCCCTGATAAATTTAATATAGAATCGTTCATAAATGGAATAGTACAAATTCAAATTCAGGTCTAATTTAAGTAAAAAAGTGAAGTATTTAATAGGAAAAATTTACCAAAAGTGACTAATTTATAACCCAAAAAGTGACTAAAATAAACTCCATTCATTTCATTAAATCTTGAAATGGGTTTAGAAAAACTCAATGGTATTCAAAAGGATTTGATAAAATTATTAAGAATTCATGGTAAATTCCAAATGATTTGCAAAAATATTTGAAAATCCGTTCAAATATTTGAAACCCTGTATATAATCCCTCGCTTAATGCGAATATATTCTTTAAAATCGATCGAAATATTATAAATTCCCGTGAAATTCTATAAAGTTGGATGATTCTTCCTGAAATCCTGAAAAATTGATTAAAATACCTTCAAAGCTTTTAAAATCCCATAAAATCATTAAAATCCTTGGAAATATTATAAAATCCCTTCACGTCTTTTAAAATAGTTTTAAATCTTGTAGGTCTTGAAAAATTGTTCCATATATTTCGAAATTCTCAAAAATTCTTAACAATCGGATGCACATTTTTTCAAATTGTTCGCAATGTTTTTATCCAACACCAGATAAAAAATATCCCTGGGGTTCTCTATTATGTTATCATTATCTTAAGTGAAGCAGAAGTTGCGTTTTTATTAGCGGCCATAGGGAGTTACTGTTTCTCAAATGATGTAAGTAACACCAATAGTCCAATACTATCTTCTTGCGTTGTAAAATACAAATAAATCAATTTGCAATTTAAAATACATCACGATAGCATTTATTCCTTCTTATTATCGATCAAAAGACCTAAAGTTGGTCACAACAGATTTCAAAATTTTCATACAATTTATAGTACATTATTCAAAATAGTAATTTACGCTTTGGGAAGACCCTACTATTTATTTAACTATTTATGTTTAGAAAGTTTTGATAAAATCCATTATTTAGTTGCCTCCAGACGGCTGCGCCTAAACGTCCTGCTCCCGCGTGAAAAGTTTAAACAAAAAATTCAAGAATTTCTCGAATTTTATACTTCGACTTCAACTCATGACATGACCTAGGAAAGTTATAGCAAAAATCTGAAATTTATATCAAGCAGCCTTTGAAGTCATATCTTACATTCAGGCCAACAAAACTTTTAAAAAATTCAAGGGTTCCCGAGATATGACTAACAATGTCTAAGTCTCCAATGTGAAGTTTCGTTGGCAATGAGGGGAGAAGAATTAGGAAAATTAGAAAGAATACAGAATGCGAAATAATATTCTAACATCCGCTACATCATCCGCTTGTGTATGGTGTTGAAATAAGATTTTTATTTGCAGATGTTAATTAACTTGACCTATTTGTGATACATGAAATCTTTCGAAAAAGTCCGACCATCAATATTAACAATCTTTCAATACATTTGCATTAAAATACTACAAGCTTCAATGATTTTCTTGCAACTGTCAGACTAGATAAGCAACACCCAGAACAAACTTTTCGCATTAAAAATTAAACAATTATCTTAATTAACCTTATTTTTTCACTATTTGACGTTGCTTTTATAAACTCATGTACTGAAGCTAACCTGACTCGTTCATAATACGTAGATTTTTGTAAAAGCGACCGCGTCACATATCACGCCGCATGGGTACTTGATGTTTAGGCGCAACCGTTTGGACGCTGCTGTTTAGGCGCGACCGTTTGGGCGCTGCTGTTTAGGGCGCGACCGTTTGAACGCTTCTGTTTAGGCGCGACCGTTTGGACGCTGCTGTTTAGGCGTGACCGTTTGGACGCTGCTGTTTAGGCGCGACCGTTTGAACGCTGCTGTTTAGGCGCAACGGTTTGGACGCTGCTGTTTAGGCGCGACCGTTTGGACGTTGCTTTTTAGGCTCGACCGTTTGGGCCCTGCTGTTTAGGCGCGACCGTTTGAACGCTTCTGTTTAGGCGCAACGGTTTGGACGCTGCTGTTAAGGCGCGACCGTTTGGCCCCTGCTGTTTAGGCGCGACTGTTTGGACGCTGCTGTTTAGGCGCGACCGTTAGGACGCTGCTGTCTAGGTGTGGAACTTTCAGGCGTCCGGACATTCAGACGCTATTTAAATGATGTAAATAAAACCAATACTATCTTATTGTGTTGTAAAATATAAATAAATAAATTTACAATTGAAAATACATCACTATAGCAGTTATTCCTTCTTATTATCAATTGAAAGACCTAGGGTAGGTCAAAACAGATTTATGTTTTTTTAATAAAATTAATAAAATATAATTAAGAATAGTCCCTACTATTCATTCAACTATTTATGTTCAAAAACTTTTGATAAAATCCATTATTTAGTTGCTTTTAATGTTTTAAATAAACAATCTCGAGGCACGTTTCCTAACCTATCTCGTTTTTCTTATCACAAACATTTATTTATTTACTATGTTTGCTATTAATTTGTTTACTATATTCTCAGAGCTACTTTTTTTGCATATTGCAATATATTAAAATGAACTACTCTTAAAAGTAACCTACTTTTTCATAGTTTCCCCTACATTCGTAATCGATAGGATAACGTCACGCGCCTAAACGTCTCGCGCCTAAATATCCAGCGCCGATTACCTGCTTCGCTCCGAAAAAATTTACAAAAAATTCGAAAAATAATCTTTTAATCAAAAATAAATAGTTAAGGTGTCTCACCCCGCCCCAATCTCGCCCAGATCAGGGAGCGAATTGAGACATGTGCGCAATTTATAATTTTTATATTTTTATTGCAATTACTATTTTTGGAACACTTCGTCTTTTACGAAATTGGTACATGTATGCAGCTGTGTTTATGTTTCAGTTTCACACTTAGAGTATTCTCATTTTAAGAAAAAAAAATTGTATTCCAAGAACATAACAAATGAGTTGCAACTAAAATGATCGCACTATTTTTCTGTGAAATATTCGAGAAATTCTTGAATTTTTTGTCAAACTTCTCACGCGATATATACTGCTCAAAAGATCAAAAATATCTCGATTAGGTGTCATTCGATGCGGAATTTCATAAGCTTTCCAAAGTTTTTTTTAAGTTTCTCCCTCCTTTTTTTGAAAAAGTAATTTAAAATCTTTTGAAATTTCTTGAAATCATTTTAAAGCTTTTGAAATTTTTTTGTTTTTTTCCAAAAATACCCTAAAATCTCTTAAAGTTCTTGGAATTCCTGCAAATTATTTAAATCAATTAATTGAAATAAATGGTTAATATTTTTAAACATTTGAAAATCTTTGAAATCCATTAACATACAGGCATGATTAAATGTCGTGAAATTATATGAAATCTGGTATTTACTGAAATCCTGAAAAATTATTAAAATGCCTTGAGAGCTTTTAAAATCCCTTAAGTCATTGAAATCTGTGAAAATTTTGTAAAATACCTTGGAATTTTTTTAAATATTCTAAAACCTTATAGGTCCTATAAAATCGTTTCATATCTTCCGAAATTGTATGAAATTCTTTAGAACCTCATGCAAGTTTTTTTAAATTCTTCAAAATCATCATATACTTAGAGATTTTAACAACAAATTTGAATATCTCAAAAATGCCTTGGAATCTTCAAAAATACCTTAAAATCATTTAAATCCTTTGAAATCTCTTCGAATGATTAAAATCTATTTAAAATTTCTTAGAATCTTTTAAAATAGCCTAAAAGATGTCAAAAGAATTCAAGAAAATTCATATATAGGTATCTAGACTTCAATTCAATAGTGGTTCACCGATGGGTTAATTTGTTAAAAGGAAAGTGACTAAAATGTTATTTGACAAAAAAAAAATTGAGCTCTGACTTTTGCAACCTGAATTTTTATCATGAAAGGTAAGGCTTCATAGACACAATTCTTGTGATGAAAACTCGCAAAGCAAAATAAAATTAGTCCATCAGCTAAAGTCAAAAAAAGTTTAAATTAATGTATGATTTAAAATATATTTAATTATTTAGTCCATATGTTGAAATTATAGTCACTGTCCAATATTGCAAAAATAAATTTATTTTATTTTTCCGGCATAAATGATCGTACATCACTCTCAAGTTTTTTCTTTTTTTCTCTCATTTGAAATACACTGATGATCATTCCTTCTTCAAATGCTCATGTGAATTTATAATAATCTAGACTTTCGTCTCTTGAGCATGAAACTTCTTTGCTGGAATCGCATCCGGTCTCCCTCATTCGCCATGATCATGTCTCTCACTCTTTCAAAAGTCGCTATCGCCCGCATAAATCTGAATTACAGAATTCATTTAAATATCTCGTATACAGCGAAAGCGAAGGCGAGTGAGATAGTAAGGAGATTTAATGGACAGAGTCGCCCTGTAGCTATATAATATCTGTATGTAAATACACTCTCTCTTGAAAGTGTGAGTTCCTTGAGTACAACATTTGTTCCTTTTTTCCAAGGCAGCTAATCCTCCGACTCGGGTCCAAGGGAGAAAAGTGAATTTTATTATTACTCGCTCCTGATAAGCGCAGTGAATTGCTCGGATTAGCTTATTCACAAATCAAAGACCACTTCTGTGACTGGAGATAGAACTACCTTCATAATTATCGTTATAATTGTTATTGTAATTATCATACTTAATAGAGAAATGATAGTGGAATCGGGTAATTATGATAAGGTTGGGTAGATACATAAATCATGAGTTGCTGGCAGAATTAGATTCACAAAAGGGCTGATATATGTGTATCAATGTAGATTTGCGTATGTGCAATGTGAAATATATTACACGGCGAAAAATGGAAGGTCAGTCTGGTCATCTAGATCTACAGGCTATCTAAATTTGAGGGTCAACTACAGGACAGCTTTCTAGATGGCTAAAGCGACTATCTCTAGGAGGTTAAAACAAGAGGTTCAAATCGATCATTCCAGAGAGTCGACTTGATCATCTCTAATGGTCGACCCGACCATCTCAGAGAGTTGAACTGATCATCACAGAGGACTAAACTGATCATCAATCAGGGTCGATTTGATCATCGCTGACAGTCGACTTGACTATCTTCACTTTCCACGCATGTTCGAAACATCGGAACGCAGTTTAAACTTATTAAAAATATGTTTGAATTCAATAAACAGCAAATTTGACGCCAAGCGGCTCAAGGACATTCGCTCACTCCGAAAATGGGCTCGGCCTTTTATTTTTCACGTACATAATTGACGCGCAAATATTGGCTCTCCGCGACGGGTCATCTACTACTCCGTGGATGGTCAAAATGAGGGAAAACCAGATGATCGTATGGACCATCCCAGAAGGATACCTTGATTTCCTGATAATGAGTCTGATCTTCTTATAACAGTCAGACTGACTATAAAATAAGAGTCTATCTGAGTTTGTCGACAAAATTATGGAAAACCCTTTCGATTATATAGATGAACGAACTGACTCTAAATTTTAACTCTCTAACTTTGATCATCCATTTTCTCCGTTCAGAGGAGCGCACTGCCAAAAAAAAGGGATTTTCGATTTTTTTCAAACTACTACTTGAACCGTTTTTTTGTAGCTGCATGTATACGTATAAAAATCAGGGTGTTTACTCACATGGAAAACCTAAAGTTGTCAGGGAATGTTTATATACCTGGAAAAACCTCGAAAAATCAGGCAATTATTTTTTAAAGTCAGGGAATTTTTAGAGGTTTCGAATTTTGAATTTCACAATGCTGTAGTGTTAAATTCAAATATACAAAATAATAGGACAATTTTGCTATTCTATCTTTTAAAATTTCGTATTGAAAGCACTGATAGTAATTTTTCATTTCAATAATTTTAGATGTAAATATAAAAAAATTTCGAATTAAAAAGCTTAAAATGGTGCAATTTCAAACATTGGAATCATATTATAGCAATACTGATTTGTATTCTTTTTTTTTTAATTCTCAATTTTCAATATAATATCTCAAATTTGTCAGATTTTTAGTTGACGTTCTAGACAAATAAATAATTTCAAATTGAAAAATATTTGATTGGAAAATTCAAAGTGTTGAAAATTAAATGATTTCAAATTGAAAAATTGTGTTGTTTCAAATCGGAATAAATAAAAATTAAACTATATTAAATTGATACCTCCGTAATGGAATCATTTCTATAATTTTGAATGGTAGCAATTTTAAACTTCTGCATTTTTATTTTTAACACTCTATTTTCAATTTTTTCCTTTCATAAGTTTTAATTTTGCAAATAAAATTGAATTGCTGGCTGAATTTCGTAAAGTATAATTAACAATTTGAAAAATATTAATTTTTAAAGGATTTAAATTTACTTAAAATAATTGAAAAGTTTAAGGGTTTTAGTAAAAAGAGTTTTAATAATACAGTTTTTGGTGATGAAATTTTTTTCAGTTTTTAGTGAAGTTCAAATTCGTTTAAGTTTCAACGTTCCGGAGCAAATTTTTGTTCATTTTCAATGGTTTTCATTTAAAATTATACTGGGACCCCGGCTTACCGGAACCCGATATACCGGATGAGGTGGCCGAAGGGGGCGAGAGAGAGGCGCTTGCAAGGTCAGCGGAGTTGCGCAGTTTACGATTCGGCACTATAAGTAGCCACGAGCATGAAGGAGAAGAAGAACGATTCGGAGAACCCCAATTTACCGTGAAGGGCATTGAGGCCTAACCCGAAACCCCCGGTAAATTGGAGTCCTAGTATACAATATGGATACAAATTTTTTTTTAGAATAATTCAATTTATTTTTTGATTTTCAACAAATTGGCCTGATCAGTTTTAATGTTAAATTACAGTTTTTTATGTAACAACAATTTAAAGTTCTAGAATCTCAGAAGCTATGACTTCGAAATATTCAATTTACGTTTAAAATTCAAATTGTCAAATTTGAATCGATTTACTGGTATATTAAGTAACGCTTTTTTAGTTGAGTCATTTACTGGTACATCCAGTCAAGGTTGGAAAATCACTGGTTCACCAGTGATAATTCAAGATACTGATTCAACCAGTGATAATTTCACTGGTTCAGTTTAAGAAAGCACCTACAGTAAGGTCATATAGTACTACAATTTACCGCGGTTTGAAGAAAATTTAAAAACATTTGTTTTGGACAGTGCGCTCATATATAATTTATTAAATGGAATGCCCCATTATGCATAATGACTGATACGTATATATACACATCTAGAGGTTGCTATTTATATGTGTATAATGTTGTTGATATAGGTTTATAGAAGTATTTATACGTATAAAGGTTGACATCAGCATACAAAATTCAAAGGACGTTAACATAAATATGTTATGAAAATGTAGGCAAGTGTAAGAATTTCTGCAGTCTATTTCCGGCTGCACGCCCGTACGCATGCTCTATTGCAAGCGTGGCGCGCGGTGGATTAAATTTTATTTCCAGAGCAGCCAATAAGCACGATCGTAAATCATAATGCATAAACATTTCTCGCAAGACTCCACCTTCCGATAGGTGCGTTGCCGCTCATATAGATATAGCCTTCCGTTATGCTATTATCGCTTAAAGGTCTGATATACGCGAGCTATATTTCTTTGGAGTTCTCATTATAATAATCATAGGACAGCCTTCGGATAAGAGACCTGACAAATGTTTTTGAAACGTTTTACAATTTCTATTTTTTTTATAATTAAAATGCTTAAGAAAGTTCATGCATCATTTAAAAGTCATACAATTATCATGAAAACATGTTCATAATATATTTTCTGAAACTTTGATTGATACTTCAATGTGAGTTCACGACCTTTTTGCAAATAACATGAAATTTATAGAATTATTTTTGAAATTTAATTGCTAAGTTCCATATTTTTTACGGCTTTTAAAAGTTGAATCGTTAACAGCAGTTATTGCGTCAACATTGTAATTACTTTGTAGTTACTTTATACACGGAGAAAAATGGAAGGTCAGTTTGGCCATCCAGATGTGCGGACAGACTATATTGCAGGGTCAACTATAGGACAGCCCTTGAAGATGGCTAAATCGACTATCTCTAGAAGGTTAAAATAAGAGGTTCAAATCGATCATCATCATAATACAAAAAAATCAAATATAAATATAATATAAAATATAATATATAATATAAAACCCTGAAAATTTATATGAAATACATGAATTCTGAAAGCATTTTTTATTCATTGTGGATAGTGAGGTGTATGAGACATAATTTGATATGCAAAAACAGTGCACATTGACAATATATTTTTTGGAGCACGAGAGGCCAAGGATACTGCACGGTGTCACACTGAATTGTAAGATTTCAAATATTGAAGTGAATTCAGAAACCAATATCCCACTTCTCATTACTTTCTGCATCATCAATGACTGCTGAAATTTTTTGCACGTTTTCAATTTGAAACGACACGTTGACAAGAAATTGTTATAGCTGAACGTCCAGTTACGCCTTTATCCTAAATCCCTTGGAAGCATCAAATTTGACGTTGAAAATTCTTATGCACGTGGGCGGGTGGACGACAGTAACTGGAGGGTCTTGGAAGAGTCGAGATGGGTCAGACAAAAACTGTTGATTTTCTCTAACCCACCTCTCTCTCCGCACTAGACTTCTCCTAGCGTTAGATAGTACTTGTATTCTGTCAACAATATGCTGCCGGATGGTTAGTAGCTTTGACTTGTTGAGTATGTAATGACAGACTCGCAGTTTGCGCGCGAACTGTCGAACCTTAGCAGTGAAAGTCCTACCAGATGTTATGTAGTCAATTACACACTGAATGCGGGAAGTGTACTGCCTTGTCCAGCCTATCATTGTGCTGCGTTGATGCATTCGTCTTTTGGTCTTATGATCAACCGTTGGGTTTGTTTTCCGGTTTGCATCTGCCAACGCTCTCGCTGCATTATACACACTACAATTGATAGTCCAGACGTCGGGTTCTTTGGAAAAAGCTCCACGAAGCTCGTCATCCAGTTCAGCCAGATCTTTGGGCTTGAGAGAAATCTGAATGTTGATGTTTCTCCGGGACCTGAAGCATCAATCTTCCTCGATTGGATGTCTGCTCGCGGTTGTCCCTAAGTCGATCCGTCCACTTGAAAGTAATGCGATTCTGCTGGTCAATCACATTGTCTCCATATTGATTGGCTCTCCCAACTCTAGGATAGTCGGCATTGTTGCCCGACCCATTGTAGGGAGCCATACGCGTTCGATTGTTTTGAACCGCACTTACTACAACTATGTTTGTTGTTATCATTGTTGTTCCCACGAGCAGCTATGGAAAAGGGTACGTCCATCCTTGTGGAGCCCCGCATGCAAGGATAAGGCTGCATACTCTGAGAGGTCGCCCGGCATCCCAGAGTCACCGTTTGAGACACCTCACCCAGGTGCCATTCAGCTTTCGGCACGGTTGTCACGCCTCCGCTTAGGGGTTATTCCTTCGGGACCATCCCTGGACAATTGTCCGCGACTGCTTATTAATTATTGTAACCATATTGAGCAGAAACCCTTGGCACAGGGACCCTCTATCCGCAACCCGAGGACGCGTTCGGTGGCTTTGTCATAGGCCCTTCGGTTCGATTCCCTGGGATAGTTTCCATCAACTTATCTGATCCAATTTGTCCTTATCTACTGTGCGGATTGCAAGGCATTACCTGGGAAAATTAGGCTTTTAATCAGAGAAAAGATTAATTTAATATTTACTCATCCACGCATATTGTCAATACATGATATTTTGAATTGTTTAATTTTGTAATACAATTTTTTCAATGTAAAGGAGGCTACATTTTTTAGCAATGTTGAAACATTTTTGTTATGAATACGTATTTCTGTTCAAAAGTACTGAACATACTATAGAAACAGAGAAAAATATATATTAACCCCATTTACTGTCCAATTTGCATATAAAAGACTCAGATAGGAAATCTGAACCGTAAGAGTATATATTGCACAGAATCTTCATGTCCCACTTATTTTTGAATGAAAATATTAATGTATAAAAATGGTTTAACATTCGAAATTGGTAGCTTTATGTATTATGGGAGCTTGGTATATTACATATTGCAATGACAAAATGAAACCTGCTTTGTTTTCTTCAATATAGTGCATTAAATAAAAAAAGATAAACAATATTTTGTGTTAGTGAAATATTACAATGTCTGAAAAACTTGTTTTGTAATTTATTATTCAGTTCACAAACAAATAAAGATGAAGTATGCATAAAGTATTAAAACATAGGAAATTAATATTAGCATACAAAAGTTATAATAAGACAGTCAATGATTGATCAATTATTGTTATTCCAATATTATTATTTTGTTTCATGATACAAGATATAATATGTTTAAAATTATCTTATGTATGGCTGGTGGACAGGATATTTTTTAAAAGAGACTAATACTCATATTGATTTTTATTAAAATCAGTCTCATGATGTCTCCTCACAAATGCTAGAAGAGAACCATATCTTTCGATGTGAATACTTATCATATCAAACGGCGCAATTTATTACTGTAAAGCTTTTGATATCAAGATCAGATATTATAGGCGCTGCAAACTAAATTTATTCAGAATTAAATGCAGAAAAAACAATTTATTGAACTTGACCTCCGTGAGGAAATCGGCGCCACAAATATATGACTTCTTGCGGAGAAGCTACATAGATATGCAATAACTGCATATTGCTCTGCTAAGACATTTTTTTTTTTAGATTTATCATGGCATGTTTTGTTATTTTGTTTGTGTATAAAAATGATCAATCGTTATGTAGGAAAATTACTATAACTTGTGTGTGTATTATTGTAATCATTTTTCAATCTTTGTATAACAAATTATAATCGGACACATTTAAATAAAAGTTTCCAATCATCCAAATTGTTGCATTTATTTATTAGTGTATCTATAGTTTTTCTTTTCGCTGGAGTGACGGTTTTTGATCTACTAGTCTAAACCGAAATGGTTACATTCTTTAGTTGTGAAAAGAATTCGAAAAAATTAAATGTCTCTATTTTTAACATTATTTTACGATATAAATCAAATCTTACATTTTTATGAATCATTTTATGTACCAAAATTAGATTTCGAACTACCCCCATTACGACTCATTAGAAACATGTATATAATAGCAACAGAAAAAAGACTTTATTTCCAAGCTTTATGTGCATTTTTATTATTAATATAAGTTTATATTGTTCATGCCGGTAGCTTTCCTATAAATAATCCATGATAAGGAAGTCTGAATTGGCTTCGAAACATGTTGGTCCCTAGTAGGATAAAAAAGACGGAGAAATAATAAGGAAAGAGGGAGAGGTTGACTTGAGGTCCCTCTTTTTCTTTTGTTATATAATTTTCTGGAGCGATCCGAAAAGGAGGTAGTTAGAAATATAATTTTGATTTGTGAGTTTTGTTGTATTCTAAAATTGGTACATAAAATGATTCATAAGAAAGTAGATTTCATTTCGATCTTGAAAAAACTTGTTAATTTGTTTACTGTTTGTTTTACATCTGTTCCTAATAGAATTAATTCAATACATTTTTTTCCTCATCCTTTAATAAAGATGTCGTAAATCCCTTTACTACGCTGCTTTATAAGAGATTTTCAATTACAGAAGCCCAGTTGTCAATTAGGACATGGTCAGAAAAATATTCACAAATTATTAAAAATATAACCACTAGATGTATCATAAAGTGAACTTACATTGCTCTTAAAGATTAACTTTTCTAGCCTTGTCTCAGCACTAGCCACTGTTACGGGGATGGTAAGAAAGATGCGAAAGGAAATACACACATTTGGAAACAAAAAATTAAGATTCGTTCTTTGAAGAGCATAGAGTAACTGTAAACATTGCAGAGTATCTTCGCCGAAATTTGCAACAAAAATGGATTTCAACATCTTAGCTTTATCCGCTGGCTCATGCTGCAGGTCCGTGGGATATATGTTCACCAGACCAGACCAGTTGCTTGTTTTTCAATTTCGTCTTCAAAAAAACGCGTAATTCCCAAAGAACAGAGAAACTTTTTTAAAGTCCGTGCATTACTTCAAGCCGTACAGTTACATCCTAGATCACATGGTCTAGGATAATGTAGTACACTTCTCGTTTCAATTTCACACCAGATGCTAATAACTCTTCATCTTCAGATTCTTCCTCGTGGACCTCGTCTGCCGCTTTCTTCCGCTTGCGGCTTCTCTTGGTTTCCTCTGAAAGAGATTCTGGCCATCCGATATTTCTTGTTCGAGTAACAGCTTCGTTCCAAATTTTTCCCCAGCCTCCATTACGCAGAGCTTACAGCTTTGCAATTAAGCTCTTTAAACTTGTACAGGTGACATCAAGCGTTGTCTCTCGGGCCTGAATTACATTGTTTACAATGTCAATGGTTTTTAAAACTTTCAGCCAAATCGATGCCATACGTAAACAATTTAAGGTCCGTATATGCGTTTTGTGTCCATTGACATCACCATGGCATTCTGTCAGATTTAATAATAAAACCTCATCGAATGCGTCTGCCACTCCTGGAAGATGAGCAGCAAGGGGTTTCACGGAGTCAATCCTGGCCTACCAGCGTGTTCGAGAGGTTGAATGCGCAAAGCCCTGTATTTTCTCTTTTAGTATTTCCCATCTCTGTGAACTGGAATTAAATATTGTGTACAATTTTGCTACGACACCAAAGAATGTAAGGGCAACAGGATAACTTTCAGCTGCTTGTACAAGCGCAGGCAGAACAGACAGCTAGACTGTTGGCAGCCAGTATTCTCGACTGAACTCCTCTGTAGGTACCTTTCATATTGCTGCCGTTGTTATAACCTTGCCCTCGACAATCTGCTAAAGGAATTTTAAATGCCTTTAGTTTTTGAATTATAAGCTGGGCAATTTCTTCCCCCATTTTTCGAGTACAGTCAAGAAAGGCAAATAGACGCTCTTCGACTTTATAGGTTCCTCTATCTTCATTGGTGAAATTGACAAAGCGTATTAAAAATGCAGTTTGTTCAACGTGTGCGGAATATGGAGTTATATCCACAATCAGTGAATAATACTTTGCTTTCTCACGTTCTTGAATAAGAATATAATTTATTACTTTATTTGCACAAACAACCATAAACTCATTCTGAATATCTGCTGATAAGTAATGCATCATAGAAATTATTTCTCGAGTAAACATTCGAAAACAATGTCTTGTGTTTACTTTGTTTGTCTTCAGAATATAAAATAATTTGCTTGCATAAATATATTGGCATGTGGTATTTTATATTGGTGGGATGCGTACATTGAAACATCAATATGAATCAGGCATCACTTGTGAAAATAAAGATTATGAATATTATGATAGTGTTTATAAACACCCAATTCAAGTTCATGTTATTATAGACCCTGACCTTAATGCAAATTTGTACTTAATATTGCAAAATGGGAGGATTGGCAAAAGATACGCTATATCGTGCGTAATAAAACTGATATCACTTTCCGATAATTATGACCGTCATCGGGGCGTTATTATTATTTCCAATCTTTTACTATTTTTCCGATACTTTCATTCCACAAACATCCTGAATGCAATCCGTGATAGAAGAGCGTACGTAATTTAGATGCAAAACACACATTCTCCTTATTTTTGAATATTTATTCAAATTCTTGGTGAATCAATATTGTCCATTTAATATTATAATATTATTGTGTGGGAAAATTTACTATGATGGTGAGGTATGGCGAGTAAAACAAGTAATTTAAATGCTATACAGGGTATCCCAGGAGTATTGTCATTCCTTGTAATGGCGGATGGAAAAAAAATTCAAATTGAAAAGTCCCGACACAATTTTGGTCCACTGCGTATTTTTGGTACTACAGGGCATTGCGTATGACCCCAAAAAGCAATTTCTGCTACCGTGGTAACTTCACCTTGCTTCGAGTATTCGAAAAAAATGCGATTACGAACGTGTTTGTCTATTTAAATCGGATGGGCTCAAATTTTATTGAACTATAAAATAACTTTGCAAAAAAATCAATTCTTTTACTCAAAAATGTACATTATTGCAAATAATTAGTGACCGACCATGATCAATGTAGAATTCAATCAAATGTTTTGAATTCTCTGAATTCTTCTGAAAGCATTGAATTCTTTTCAACTATTTTCAAATACATCAGCACTGGTAGAAGGCTGAACTACCACTGGATTATGATGCAAACGTTTTTTTTTTTTTTAATTCTGCAGAATTCTGTAGAAGTCTTTGAATCCATTTGAATGTTTTTAACACATTTTCCAATTCTCTTAAAGTCTTTAGAATTCAGATTGGATTATTGTAAATATCTTGAAGTCTTTTCAATTTTGCAGAATTCTCTCGATTTCTTAGAATTCATTTGTACCTTTTGAATTCTTGTGAAGATTTTTGAATTCTCTTAAAAATTTAGGACATAATTTAATTTACTTTTGATTTTCTGACTTCTTCTGAAAACATGGAATTCTTTGCAACTATTTCCAAATGCGTCAACTTTGGTCGACGGTGAACTACTACTGAATTAAGATGCACTCCTTTTTCAAATCTTCTTAATTCTAGGAAATCGAGAGAATTCCGCAGAATTCAAAAGACTTGAAGGAATTCACAATAATTTAACGTGAGTTCTAAAGATTTGAGAAGAATTCAGAAGATTTTAATGGAATTCAAAGACCTCCACAGAATTCTGCAGAATTGAAAAAAACGAGTGCATCTTAATTGAGTAATAGTTCACCGTCGCCCAAAGTTGATGAATTTGTAAATAGTTGAAAAGAATTCCATGCTTTTCACAAGACTTCAGAGAATTCAAAACATTTTATTGAATTCTACATTAATCAGGGACTCTCACTGATTATTTGTATTAATGTACGAAATATCTAGGCTCACTGAAATTATTTATACTAAGCTCACCAAATTTTGGAGAATCTAGCATACAGTTCCATTTTTTCATGCACCGAATTTCGGTAAGCCAATATTTTATCTCGAACATGTTTAAATAAAAGAATTGATTTTTTGCATAGTTATTTTATGGTTCAATAAAACTTGAGCCTATCTGATTTAAACAGACACATTCGTAATCGCACTTTTTTTAATGCTCGAGGTAAGGTGAAGTTACCGCGGTATTGCTCTTCGGGTCACACGCAAACTTGCAACTAGATGTTTACCTACATGCGATTTCAATGCCCTGTAGTAATCAAAATACGCACCGGAACCAAAAATGTTTTGGGACTTTTCGATTTGAATTTTTTTTCTATCCGCGATTACAAGGAACGACAATACTCCTGGAACACACCGTATAGTATTTGGCAAAAAGGAGTAATTTTATGTAAACAAAATAAGAGTAAACCTTTTTTTATTTTTTATTCACCACCCTCCGCACAGATGTCATACCAAATTTTCCCCTACAAGACATATGTAGTTGGTTATAATTATAGCAAATGCATGTCACACGCGCCTATCAATGAGCCTAAAGAGCAAGGGCACAAATATATTTATTCAAGCAATGAGTGTGGACAATTCGTTCCATAAAATGGGAGGAGTAAAAAACAAGACAATGAAAATAGTTCCTAAAAGCAATTCAAGAATATGAGCTTATTTTCCCCCTTTCAGTACACATTAAAACATAATTAAAATTAATTTATTGATACTTTCTGTTATCTTGAAAATAAAGATTTATATATTTCAGATATGGATTCAATCAGAATTGAATAAACAGTTTTTACAATATCAATTTCATCTATGAATAAATAAAATGATATTAGACTTCCCAGTAAGTATTTCTATTTTGATTCATTTTGCCTTTATTGGGAATTAGCAGTCCCTGTATTTTTATTTTACAATATAAAAGAAGAACTAGTTAAAAATCCATTATTAAACTAATTTTTGAATATTAAGAGTTTTTTTCAAATTTTTGAAACAATAATTAATAATTTCGAATTGAAAGCGCTTAAAATTAATATATATATATATATTTATTTATTTATTTATTTTACGATTTTTAATTGAAAACGTTCCAAATCAAACAATTTTAGATTAAGTAAAATTTTAAAAAGGACAATATTTCGAATTAAATGAAAAGGAAATGAAGTTGTATAATTTCTAAAATTTTTGTTATAATCAACAGATCTCCAAATTGAAACATTTCAGACAAAAATTTAACAATTTTATTTTGAATTGAAGAATCTAGAAATGTAATGATTTCAGATTAAAATTTCGAAAGAGGAACAATTTCAAAATGTTCAAAATTCAATAATTTCAGATTAGAATTTTGAAAACTGGATTATTTAAAATTCTAAAGAATTTCCATTGTATAATTTCTAATTAAAAGTGTTCAAAATTGAATAATTTAAGATTTGAAACTTTTGAATTTCAATCATTTTTAATTCGAAACGATTGAAATTTAACAATTTGAATTTCAAAACATAAATTGAATGCTTCAATTTTAAAGCTTCTGAGATACTAGAATTTTTAATTGCTATTATATAAACAAATTATAATTTAACATTAAAATTGATTAGAAAATTTTTTCTAATATTAAAAAATAACTTTACCGTCATGTTCGCAGCTCAAAATACAGTAATTTGAAATAAGTGAAGTTTAAAAATTAAAACTTATGAAAGGGAAAAATTGAAAATTCAGCGTTCAACACGAAAGTTCGGTTAAAAATTAAAGAAATTATTCAAATACTGAGGTATCAATTTCAGACAGTTATATTTTTATCTATTTTTGTTTTAAATAACACTATTTTCAACTTTTTAATTTCAAATCGTTTCATTTACAATTATTATTCATTCTTGAAATATTTCAATCAAATATATTTAGATTTTAAGTGATTAAGTTCTTTAAATTTTCAACTGAAAATTGGAAAAAAATAATACATATCAATATTTTGGACCATTTTAAAATAAAAAATAATTCACATTTCAATTACTAATTCTAAAATCTTTTCATTTTTAAAGCTTGAATTTGACAAACTACTTTCCTAATTTTTCATTGTTTTGAATTTATTCTGGACGCCTTTAAATCAAAATTTTTCAATTACAAATCCTTTTCACGGGAAATTCTGCCACTATGAAGTCTTTCAATTTGATATTCTACGATTTGGAAGAATTTAAATAACCAATAGAAAGAGCATAAAGATTGAAGAACCCTACACTCTAAAAACAGACTATTGACTGTCAAACGATTCCTTTCACTATTAAAGGATTTTCCATTGAAAATTGGCGTGAGAGGAAATCCTTTCATAGTCAAAGGATTGTTGTTTCAAATGCTATCCTTTAACTGTGAATGGATTTCCTTCGATCTTGAAGTGAAATCTATTGTCGGACCAAAGAAATAATAACTTGTATGTTGAAAGAAAACTTATTGCATGATATTACGTGCAAATAATATACAAAAGCCGAACTTTGGTGAATGTAAATATAAAATCGATAATTATCAATTTGATAACAACAATCCGTTCTAGATTTCAGCGTTAAGAAATTTAAAGGTACAACTTTGTGTGCGGTACAAATTTTCCATACGTCAAAAGCGTAAAAAGCAATGATAAGTGAGGTTATGCGTACACATACCTTCCAAAGTTTTCGCGTCACAACCTAGGATTCCTAATTTTTTTAAAAAATCCATTCTCAACATCATTTCACACGTTTTTTCACTCATTTTATTAGTTAATAAATAAATCATGCAGTGACAAAATTTACTTGCGCACATTGGGTGCTGAACGATATTCACTCATGCGCAGGCGCACTTTCTCCGCTAGCCAACAAGTGAAATCCTTTAATAGTTAAAAGAATTCTTTTCAAAGTCAAAAGAAATCGTTTATCAGTATAACTACTTCCGTTTTGCATTTATCGGATAAGTCTTTGAACAGTGAAACGATTCTATTGATGGACAAAAGAAATCGTCCCCAGATAGCAAAATGCGCGCATAGTGCTACGCACGCGCGTTTCACGCGTGCGGATTTTGTCGCACGGCTTGCACGCACGCGATGACGCAGATGCGTCCTCATATGCGTGACAGGTTCGTCGCACGTCGTAAAGGTCGCACCTTGTGCGGGCATAGTGCCAGCACACGTTGCGGGTTCTTGAGGACGGTATATATATATATATATATACACACACACAATATTTAAATGTAGATTGTTAGATAGAAGGCAGGTAATCTCCAGGTGTATAAAAATTTATAGACACTCTGCAAAACTACCGACTGAAGGCCGCATGAAAGGTGACAACAATAAGGTTTTGTTTGTAAATCTATGCATATTGCATGATAAGTATTTTACTTAGTTCGTTTAGAAGGTACGTGCCTCACGATTTGTCCAAATCCTGATACGCGACGTTAAAGATCAGGTTAACAAGTTGTTTTAACTAGGTGAGAAAAACACACCAAGCAAAACAAACCTCGAAATTCCCCATGGGAAATGATACAAAACGAGACGAGACCGCGGGATGAGCAGTCGCGAAGATACTCGTGGCGCATCGGGCATTTCCGTTGGATCGACGAAGGCTGCTGCGCGATATATGTATTACTCAACGACGGCGCGCGGTTTTTGAATACCATTAAAAATTAAGGACGCATTTTTCAAATTTATTAACCAATTTTCTGAAAATTGATTTTAAATTATATTTTAAACTTCATTTAATATTAAACATGAAATTCAAACTACAAATTGAAGTTATAAAAATAAAAAAATATTCAAAGATGAAATTATTCCAACAGTTTCATCTTGAAAAAAAATGCCAATTCAAATAGAAAATGTTTGAAATATTATGCAAATACAAAACGAAAATTTCTGGCTAATTGGAATTTTTTCGGTGGATCAAGGTTTAATAGCATATTTCACTTCTTGACTTTTTCAAGTTTTGTTTGTTCTTTTTAACTTTCGGGATGACCAAAAAAAAATATTTCAAAAGATTCTTCACTCGGTGTAAGCATTTTTAGAAATATTTGTCAACTATTTTCTCTCATACTTTATTCTTTTATGGTTTGTTATAGTTTTGAAATTTTTGGTGTAGTTACTCTGCTGTAAGAATATTGCTTGATGTAAGAATTTTTTAAAATATTTATTTGTGGTTATACTGAATGTTCAAAAAAAGAACCAGAGATAATAGAAAAAAAAGTTCAAAAAGTTAGAAGTTATTTTTTTCTTTTTAAAAAGTTACAGAATAACCAAATTTTTTTCTTGGTAATCTTAAACCGAGCAAGTAAAGAAACGTACTATTAAATTATTGTTTTTAAATAAATAAAATGCATTGCACACTGAGCAATTTTACAAATGCATTTAATAATGTTATTAAAAAAAATTTATTAATTTATGCGTACGATAAAATTGGGACTGTTTCAATTTTTGTGAATAAACCATTTTTACAATAATTATAGTTGAAACTATAGTAATAATAATAATTTTAATTGAAAACTACGCTCGTGACTTATGTATTTATGCTATAAATAATGCGTCTTACGAAGTGCGACGCATATGTGCCGCATATCGTGCCTATCACGAAGTGCGACTCATATGCCTCGCACGTGCGTGCCCCTTACCCAGATAGCAAAATGCCCGTCGACTGCAAGCGATCTGCCGGCCCGCGGTCCAATCCATCGGACCGATGTGCCGGCAGATATGCACCTAATTGTGCACACCATTGATGGCTATATAGCCAGTCCGACAGGCGGGAGCGACGCCGTCCGGCGAACTGCATGACCGACGGTCTGATAAAATGCCGGTTGATAGGTTGGGTGGGAGTAGTCTAAGATGTCTGTGGAGAGAAAGAAAATGGACAAAATCTTCAGATTCAGAGTCATTTAGTATATATCAATATTAACAATGAAATATAAGTAAAAAGAGAATATGCATGAATAAATATAAATAACCTGAGAAATGGGCAGAATGAGTCCTGACTTTTTTTTTTGGTAGGGTATATCTTATCCACTTTATATCTTCCACGTACAGCAGGCCAAAGGAACGAAACCCCGCCGTTTGCACGACCGACGGGCGTCTAATCTGCCGGGCCGTTGTCCGCCCTTCGTTCGCATCCCGACTCTGCCGGCCTGACGCGTGCATTTATCAGGCAGGTTGGTCTCCAGCCCGTCGAGCCGATCACGTGCCGGCACGTATTGTTATCTGGGTTACACAGTGCGGCGCATATGCCTCGCACCCTGCAGGCAAGGCGTGCCTCGCATTCCGTGCGTGTAACGTGCCCCGCACTGTAGTGAAAAGAACTTTTATTTTATTTTATTAAAACATTTATAAACTGTTCAAGAAAAAAGTATCCGATTTATATCTAATGAATGCTTATTTTTATGTTTAAATGATGAAATATTGATTTTTGAACCTGAAGGTATTTAATGAAAAAAACCTAAGCTTTTCTTTCAGTAAACAAAAAGAAAAAAAACCTTAATTAAAAAAAAAACAATTTCTTTTTTGATCTCCACTTTTGAACTCCTTGCTTTTGTAGCAACAAAACTTGAATTGAAATTATAGAAATTTTAAACATTATAAATATCATTAGTAAGTATCATATCATGCAGTATCAAGTGACATTAATAATGATCGGATAGATTTTTGACTAAAAAATATGATTTCGGTTTAAATAAAATCACTGTCATGTTCACCATTAAAAATTGAAGAATTTTAAATATTATGATTGTTCAAATTAAAATGATTCTAAAAACGTTGAAAATAGGATTCTTTCTAATTGGGGAGTTTCAAAAGTATTTAATTCAAACTCAAGGTTTTCAAAATTAAACAATTCCAAACCATGTAGTCATTAAAAGTGATTAATTTTGAAATTGTGCATCATGATTTTAAAAATTCAATCATTTTAATCTAAAGTGTAAAGTTAATAACTTAAAAATCAAGGAGAACAACTTCATGTTGAAGACATACTTCACCGGTTAGTTTTACGGAAATTTTCGTTATAATAATCAGTGACTAAACAATATTATGCAAAAATAGTGATAATTAATAACAGTTATATGGAATCAACGTTGATAAATCAATTACTAACTACACTAGAATCTTCGTAAGTATAAAATTAACAATTTTAGCCCGCATTATAAATAGTTCCAATAATTATCTTTGAGTTTTAATCTAAATTAGCAAAGCATTGTGACCAGACAAAAAATCTGCGGGACAGACTTTGGAGTGATTTTTAAAATCCTTAGCTCTAAAATATTGAGCTCTACTCTTCATTTTTATCTTTTTCAACTAAATATAAGTGATCTGTCAATTTAAAACATTTGAAAAATGGTGTTATTGTTATTTAGCAATTTTTCATTTTAAATTTGTAGTTTGGGGCAGGTGCGCGACAGGGCATTTTGCCTACTTTTTTATTTATAATTTCTAAACGAAGTTGTCTAAAATTTTGCAACATTACTACATTCTTTTTCTTTGGTATAAATACTTTACTGAGATAATCTATCTAAAACAAGTGCTGTAACGATATGTCTCGAAAATCTTGCACTCATTGTTGTTGAAAACCTGATTTGTTTTTGAATGACTTGAAATTGTTTAATTTATTACATTTGAAATTTAAAAATTAAAAAACAACCTAATTTCACTATATAATAAAAAATTATTTATTGTCGTTAATTCTTTAATACCGAGGAGTTGGTCATTGAAATTTTGAGTGTACACCAGATATTATGATTTCTAAGATTTCTTAATATTTCACAAAATTTCAGAAGATATCTTTGGGTTTTGAAAAGATTTAAAAACTATTTCAAATATTATCAAGAATTATTTCAAGTGATTTTAACAGAATTCAATAGATTTCGAGAAAGTTAAAAGTATTTCAAGGGATTCGAGAACAATTAATTAAATTAAAAAGAGTGTTACGGGATTTAAAGGAATTTAAAAAGATTTCGAATTATTTCTAGAGACTGTAATGATTTCAAAGACTTTCACAGAATATTTATGAATTTAAACCGATTTAGGAAGATTTCAAGGGACTTTGATAGATTTAAAGAGATGTAAAGCGTTTTCATTGGGTTTAAGAATATTTCAGGGCATATCCCAAAATTTTTAAAGGTTTCAGTGGATTTTAAATAATGTTTAGGAATTGTGAAGTACATATTTCAAAAGATTTTAGTCATTTTCGAAGTAACTCAAAATATTACACAGCACTTCCAAAAGGATTGCAAGTAAATTTCCAGCATTTCAAGCATTTCAAGGGATTTTAAATATTTTCTTAGGATTTTAAGTGAATAAAGAATATTTCAAGGGAGTTCCAAGAATCCTTTAAGATTTCATTGAAAGGATTTTAAACGATTTCACAGGATTTTGATAGATATCAAGTAATTTTAGAAAAGACTTCGTGGGGTTCAGAGAGAGTTTAACGTTTTTTAAAAAGTTTTCAATTAGTTTTAAGGAACATTCCAACAGATTTCTAGGGACCCAAAAGTATTTCAACAAATCTTAAGGATTGTTGAAATATTTCAACATATTTCAAGGGATTTCACAAGAATTCAAATGATTTTTAAACATTTCAAATGATTTATAAGGATTGCAAAATATTTGAAAATATTTCATTGGGACTCACGGATTTCGAGTGATTTCAACAGGGTTAAAAAAAACTATGAGGCATTTCTAATGATTTCAAGACATTTTAAGAAATTTTGAAACTTCTGAAAATTTCAAAAGATTTCAAAGAGTGTAACCCTCATGTAATAGTAAAGCGTAAGTATTTTAATTAGATAAGCAAACATTTATTTGTATTGTTTTTATAAGTTTTGCGTCGTAGAGCGTGTGTTTGTTGGCTAGTTTTAGAAAAAAGTTATTATTCAAAGATAAAGTAGAAAATGACTGGGACTTCAAGTGCTCAACTTTTTGGCAATCACCCATAAGCTGATCAAGCTAAAGGTTTATGCTCAGTGCCAAGTTAACTATGTGATATTTCAAATCTATAGAAAAAAGTACTTTTAATCGCCTTGATTTTATTTATATACTTCAATTAATAAATTTCTGTTTGAAAAATATGTTTTAAATATAAGTATTTATTAAAGTGATTAATTATATAGATTATACGAGGGCTGTTTGATAAGTCATTGACTTTTCGACTAAAAGATTTTTTTTCGGCAAATGAGCGTTTCACTTCTCAACATAATCTCCTTTTAGCTCGATACATTTAGTCCAGCGTTTTTCTCGACATTTGATTGAATCCGCGAAAGTCATTTTTCACATAAAACCAATACCTTCTCATTGAGACGAGAATGTAAAAATTTAATTTATTATCTTCAGCAATGCCGCAGCCTAATTCACTTAAAAAAAATTAGACAAAGTAGGCGCCGCGACCCTAAAAAATGGATTTCGTAGCCTATTGATATGTTAGTTAAGTCGTTTAAGGTTTAAGCCTACCATTCCCATACTTTCCCATCGATACTTCCCCGCCCTGCACTCATTACCCAACTTCCCCACCACCAATTTCCCCTCACTACACATCCTTAACTTCCCCTCACATCCCCTACTTTCCCCCCACTCATATCCCCTCCTCGAATTTTCCCTACAGTCCTTCATTTCCCTATTTTCTCACCCCTCATTTCCCCTACTTTCCAAACCCTCACTTTCCACCTTGGAAAAAGTGCGACGGATGGATGGACGGACAGACACGCGACCGAAAATATAACAGGGTGGCCACTATTTTTAAAATTTTGGTCTCCCGGGTTTCTCGCGGTAAATATTCGTGATTTCTCCCGGTTTAGAACAAAAATATACTCGATAAGCATCAACAAATTTTTTTGCAAGAAATCTGTTGACTTTGAATTATATAAAGTAAACAATTTAAAGATCCCATATTAAACCAATTTTTCAATATTATGTTTTAAATATTTTTTTAAACAATAATTAATAATTACTAACTGAAAACTTCTGAAATAAGAATATATATATAGAACGGTTTTAGAAAAAAAATAAATAAAAAAAATAATACAAAACAAGATTGCTGTAATATGATTCCAATTTTTGAAACCGTACAATTTTAAGCTTTTAATTCCAAATTGCTTTATATTTACATTGAAAATGATTAAATTCCAAACTGACTATCAAGGCTTTTAATATGAAATTTTTTAATATTTAACTGCGAAATTGTCCTGACATTTTGAATATTTGACTTTGAAACTAAAATATTGTGAAATTCAAAATTCCAAATTTAGAAAAATTAATCTAAAAAATAATTTAACAAAAAACTTTTAGAATTGCGCATTCAAAACCATAATTTTAAGTTAAAATTATAGAAACTTTAAATACGATAAATATATTATTGATAAGTATCACATAATGTAGTATCAAGTGACATTCAAAAAGACTGGACAGATTTTTTTACTAAAAAAGGTGATTTCTCTAACAAAAATTATTTTTACTCAAAACTTACAAAACGCGCGAATTATGAAATACGGGAAATCTCCCGGTGTAATATTTTTCTCCCGGCTTTATTCCGGGTGAGTGGCCCCCTGTACAAGTGTTACTTCCCAGGGCTACGAAACCGTATAAAATGAAAAATTTACATATATGTACAATTTTACATTTAAACCGAACAAGTAACCAAAAGTGACTAATTTCTAATAAAAAAAGTGACTGAACGTGACTAATGTGCATTAATGATGTGACTAATTTTCTTTAGAATTTGAAAGAATTGGAAGGAAAAGAAGAAGAATTCGATGAAATTCATAAAAATTCCAGTTAATTTAAAAACAATTAAGAAATATGAAAAAATTCATTGAATTGAAGAGTTTGAAATTAGCTTAGAAAAATTCACGGAATTCAAAAGAATTTGATGAAACGGCTAAGAATTCAAATTCTTTGGAATTGAGTAGAATTGGGTGAATTTAGAAGAATTCAAAAACTTCAAGAGATTTAGAAAGAGTTGAAAAGAATTAAGCATAAATTATGAAGAACTCAGGGTGAATTCCAAATAAATCGAAATTAATTACAAAAAATATTAGAAAATCTATTCAAACATTTGAACCCCTATAAAATACCTCACTTCTTGAAAATAAATCCTTTGAAATCCATTAAAATATAATAAAATCCGTAAAATTTAATGAAATTTCATATTTCCTGAAAACCTGAAGAAACTATTAAATTACCTTGACTGCTTTTGAGATTCCTTAAAATCATTGAAATTCTCAAAAATCCGATAAAATCCCTTAGAATCTTTTTAAATATCTTTAACTTAAAGACTTATAGGTCCGGTAAAATCGTGTTACGTCTTCCGAATTTCTTTACAACCGCACGCAAAATTTTTTAATTTCCATAACATCTTTGAAAATCCCTTGAAATTGTCTTCAACTCTTTGAAATTAGAAAATATTTCAAATCCTGCGAAATCCCTGAATTCCTACGAATAAATTCTTTAAAATCCCTTCAAGTTACAGAAATCAATTAAAAATTCCTTGAAATTATTTAAAATATCCTAAAATCTTCAAGATCTTTGGAAACACCTTGAAATATTTGAAAATATTTTAAATTCTACAAAATCCTTCAATTTTTACGAATAAATTCTTTGAAATCCATTATCCATTAAAATATTATAAAATTCCGTGAGAGTACATCAAATCTGATATTTCTTGACATTCTGGAAAATGTATTAAAATACCTTAAGACCTTTTAAAATACCTTAAATTATTACAATCCTCAGAAATCTTATAAAATACCTTCGAATCTTTTTAAATACCCTGAAACATTTAAAATGCTTTGAAATCCCTTCAAATGATTGAAATCAATGAAAAATTTCCTAAATTTTCAAATCCTTTGAAATCTCTTGAAACTTTTTAAAGCTCTTGAAAATGCCTTAGAATCTTTTAAAATACCTTAAAATATGTCAAATCCTTTGGAATCACTTCAAAATTATTGAAATCTATTAAAATTAACCTAATGATATTTCAAATCCTTTAAAATATTTTGTGATCCCTAGATATTTTTGAAAGCTCTTTAAAATTCCTTGTAATTTAAAAAAATATTCTAAGATCTATTAAATTCTTTGAAATCCCTTCAAATTAATCAAATTAATGAAAAATTTCTTGGAATCATTAAAAATATCATAGAATCTTTAGAATTCTTTAAAATCTTTGCAAACGCCTTGAAATATTTTTAAATATTTCAAATCCTAAAAAATCCCTCAATTCTTGCGAATACATAAATTCTTTGAAATCAATTATCCATTAATATTATAAAAGTTCGTGAAATTACATCTTTCAAAATACCCTTAAATATTTGAATTTCCCTTGAAACTTTTAAAAACTCTTGAAAATTCCTTGGAATTTTTAAAAATACTCTAAAATCTTTAAAATCATTTTGAATCCCTTAAAAATATTGCAATCTATTTAAAAATCTTTACAATCTTGTTAAATACACTAAAATATTTAAAATCCTTTGAAACCCATTGAAACTTTTGAAAATTCCTTGGAATTTTTTCAATTACTCTAAAATCTTTCAATTCCTTTGGAATACGTTAAAATGATTGAAATCTACTTTGAAATCCTTTGAATCTTTTAAAATACTATAAAATATTTCAAATCCTTTGAATTCCTTTCAAACTTTTTAAAGTTCTTGAAAATTTCTTGGAATTTTTTTAAATATCCTAAAGTCTTTAAAATCCTTTGAAGCCCCTTCAAATTATTGTAATATATTAAACACTTATTGGAATCTTTTAAAATACCCTAAAATATATATTTTTTAAATCAAGAAAATTCAGAAATAAATACACTTCAATTCAATAGTGATTGTTGACCCATGGGTTAAATTATTGAACGAAAAGTGACTAAAGTGAAATTTTCATCTCAAAAAGTGACATACAAAAATTCTCTGCATTTTTTCATTTTTTTTTTTTTAAAGCCTTGACTTTTCCTTGAACAACAAAATCCCTTGACTTTTCCTTGATTTTCAGGCTTTGCCTAACCTGCGACCGCCCTGGAGGATAAATTATTTAAGTTTCAGCAGTAAAAAGAGTCTGATTTGTTTTACTCCTGCATTGGTAAATTCAACGAGATAGCTAATAAGTTTCTATCAATTAAGAGAGAATACAAGTATGTGATTAAAAAATAGATAGCAAAATTGAAATTTTTAAATTCAATGTCGGAATAAAAATGTTTTGCATTGAACAAGTAAAAATGAAACAATGAAGCCATTAAAAATAAACCTTTTGGTATATTGAAAAAAATTGATAAGATTTTCGCTCAAAAAATAAATCCACCTTTACTTTTAACACTCAAAATTGAAGACTTAAAACTGGACAATATTTAATTTATAATCGGAAATTAAAACTGCTTTTACACTGAAGTCCTTCAAAGCAGAATAATTTTTATTTAAAATTGCCAATTAAACTTTTAAAATTTTAGCTATTTCAATTTTAATCACAAAACTATAATTTACGAACTGGAAAAATTAAAATTATGACATTCAATGTGTGTAATTCCGTGCTTTGAGATTTAAAACATTCACAATATTAAAATAATTGTTAAAATATCTTTCAAAATAATAACATTAGGCTTCCCAAAAATTACCAAAAGGGTTTTAATTTACAGTTTTGAAAATAAAAACAATTTTATATTTTATTTTCCGACCTACTTCGTGTGTGTGCTTTAAATTCACAAGATGAACATGAAAACTTATTGATCCGTTTGCAATAAAATGACGTGTTAAATAACAACGTTTATTTTTAGTTGCATGAGGAATAATATTTCAAATGTAGACTTTCACGTTTCAAATCTGAAATACTTCCTATTTCAATATCCTGACCAATTGAAAATTTTTCGCATCTAAAATGCATTATTTTTAAATGTTCTAGGGTGAAAGAACTTCAATTGGAAAGCGTCCAAACAACAAATATTTTAACCAATTTTTCATTTCTACAAATGTATGGATATTTGTTAGATATCTCCCAGGCGATGAGAACTTGTAGAAAAAACAATAGTATGATTGATTGCACATTACTTATTGATTATAAATTGTACCGAGAGATAGCCTTCTTTCATGACGGATTTCTTTTCTTATCGTTTTATACAAAAAAAAAAACTTTATTTGCCTACCTATTTTTGTATTATATGTAATTTACCGTTTCCTTAATGATTTTTTTCTCCATATAATATAACCTTTTTTACTTATATGAATAGTTCTGATTCGACTCAATCAAAATTCATCCATTTCAGTAACCTGAACCATTTATAAGTATATTGTCATTTGCTTCTATTTAGGAAAATAATTTAAATGTAATATGAGCTAGGCAGTGCCGTTATTCGGAAGTTTTCTCAATGTCAGAAATAATGATTATTTTTAATAATGTTTGTTACAGGAAGCAATTAAGTTGTAAAAACAAAATATATCCTTGTAATTATTCAGCTGGTAAATTGAACAATAAAAAGGGGATTTTCAAATGCTCGCAAAAGACTTCACAGGTCAAAATGCTCTCAAAACCGGTGAAATAAGGTAATATTTTTATTAAAATAGGAGAATAAAATGTACCTGAAGTTCAGAACGTTCAAATGAAAGAAACATTTTTTCCCAGTTTTATTTAATCAAAAAATATTGTTCCAACTACAAAATAAATAATGCATTCGAAGTTTATTTTGTAATCTGTTATTTGCAATATAAATTGAATCAATATGTCAGCGCTGATTCTAGTTTACAAAGCCATCAGTAAAAATTTCGTTCATTTGAACTTTCAGAACTTCAACGACATGAGAATAAATGGTTTTAAATTAAATAATTAAAATTTTAAAAATAGTTAAACTTTAAAGCTAAAAAGCCGAATTTGTTAGAAAACATTTGGCTTTTAAATCCAAAAATAAGAATTTTCGGCAAAAAAGTTCATTTTCAACCAAGAAAGATAAATTTTCAACCAAACAGTTCCATTTACAACCAAATAGTTAATATTTCAAGCAAGCTAAAAAAAAAACAAAAAGAAAATTTCTCAACCAAAAAAGAAAGAAAAAATGCAACCAAATTGTGGAATTCTCAAGCTAACCAGACAGATTTTTTACAAAACAGATATGTCCAAACCAAAAATATGAATTTTGAACAAGAAAGTTAATTTACAAAAGTTTAAATTTCAGTCCAAAAATATGAATTTTCAACAAAAAAGGTCATTTAAAAACTTAAATTTTCAAGGAAAAAATTGCATTTTTTACCAAAATATTCAAATTTCTATCCAAAAAGACGAATTTTTCTACAAAACCGGGGAATTTTTATATCAAAAATATGAATTTTCAACCAAATAGTTGAATTTTCAACATAAAAGTTAAATCCTCAACCAATACAAAATAATTTTTAACCAAACAAGATGAAATTTCTACCAAAAGAGATTTCAATTTCAAGTCAAAAACATAGAATTCAACGAAAAAGGACGAATTGTCAAGCAAATAGTTGAGAGAAAGAAAAAAATGTCAACCAAACTGTGAAATTTTGAAATGAAAAAGGCGAATTTTCTACAAAACAATTAAATTTTCAACCAAAATGTTAATTTTTAAGATAATATTTAAATTTTTTAACCAAACAAGTTATTTTTTACAAAGTAGTTCAACTTCCAACCAAGTAGTTGAATTTTTAATAAAAAATTATTACTTTTTAACAAAATAGTTATATTTTCAACAAAATAATTATATTTTCAACCAAAAAAGATGAATTATAAAGCAAACCTATAATAGTACACTGTAAAAAATAAAAAAAATTTACCAGTTAGAATGGAAAAATTACAAACAAAAAATTGGTGCAATTTTACTACTCTGATTATCGGGTGAATACCATTTGCATGTTAGAAGTTCCAACCAATCTTGTAACTTTACCACTTTTAGACTGACACTATAGCAAGGCGCTGTAGAAGTACAGTTTTGCTTGTGAATCTGTGACTTTCAGAGTAGGTAATAAGTTTTGAATTTGTTGACGCTGGTAAAGGTACAGAAATTGTTAAAAATTCCTTTTTCCAACGTAATCTCACGTCTTCAAATTTGATAATTGATAACGCGGCGTACTTGCACAGCTTTTAACGTAGTATAAGTACAATTAATTGTAAAGTTTCAAAGTTGCGGAGAATAATGGAAAAAATGGTAAAATTACAATTATTTGTCAGAGTGTTTCAGAACGGTATAAATTATGGAAAAATTTATTTACAAATTTGATAAAAAATATAGTTAAAGTATGTATTTAAAAAAATAAATTTATTTATTTATATTCGTATATATGGCAATTTATTTTTTTGACAATTACGTAGTATACTATCATTCACATTTCTCATGTAGATGCTAAAGTTACCATGTTGAATAAAAACACGAATATTTTTGGTTAGATTGCCATCACCTACAAATTCATAACGTTCATAATGCATTGAAATTTTACAGAATCTGTCTGGAAACTTACGTAACCTAAAAGTTGAATTCATTACTAAAAGTGGATATTCGTTATTGTCAGTGAAAACGTTACTTTGGGAGTAGGTAATAATCGGAACTATTCTGAAAGCGTTAAAATTACCAGAAATTTTTTTTTGCAGTGTGGGTATTGATTTTGAAAATGTTAATTTTGGCAAATTAAACAAAATTTTCCGATGTGCTAAAAAATTATGTGGAATTTTTCATGGGTACAGTTTTATGTAGTGAATAATCGTATACAATTAGAAAATAAATACCAAATTTGCGCTCAAGCTAGAAATTTCTTAAAATTTGAAATAAATTACTTTTTTGGATTCAGTGAACTACAAAGTTCTTTAAGAAAAGTTTAATATTTCGTGCTTAACATTTGTTTAGGGTGAATCAGAGGAACAAGAAATTTTTTTTGCTATCCTGTAAAAAAGATTTCCTCACGTTTTTTCGTGATGTGCAAGACCTAAAAATTGCTGAAAAAATGATGACAAAAATTGCATGCTTCTATGATCAGAGCTGAAGAAATTTCAAGCACGACTTTTTCACATTTTTTAAAAACAACATTCTGTTAATTCAATCCAAAAAACTCGTTTTTTGCAGTATTAAAAAAAGTCCTAACTGAAAAACAGATTTTGTTTTTTATTCTCTATTATTTTATTATTATTGACTACCAAAAACTGTACCTACAAAAAATTAAACACAATTCTTTGGCCCATAGGATTTTTTTTTTAATTTTCAGAGATTTGAATGTTCATATCCATACAACAAAACAGAACATATTACCTAAATTAACTAAAATGTGGAGGGTTTACCACTAGGGTGGAGTGAAAAAAAACAACAAATTTGCAGATGGGTTTGGGGAAGAGGGAGTGCTCAAAAGTTTCTGTTACCCTCCAGTAAGAAGCCCCCGAAAGGTTTCTTGATCAACCAATATCTTCATACCATCGGACCACGAAATAGAGTCCAAATTCAAGAAGTCCACATATTTCGGGGGTAGCTGGGGTCGCTGATTACGAATCTGGAGTCAGAATTTTTTAATTCAAAATAGCGGACCAAATATGATGGTGAGAATGTAAAAATTTTGATGGATTTGGCTAAAAATAGTTACTTGGGTTTCTTGGGGTCGCTGATTACGAATCTGAAGCCTAAATTAAAAATCCAAACGGAGGACACAATCTGGGGGCGAAAATACAATAATTTCCATGGATTTGGCTAACCATGTTTACTCGGGTATTTTTGGGATGGCTGATTACGAATCTGAAATCCAAATTTAAAAATTAAAAATGTCGAACACAATATGGCGGCCAAAATATAAAAATGTCTACGTTTTTGGCTAAAAATAGTTACTCAGGTGTTTTTAGGGTAGCTGAATACGAATCTAGAGTCAAAGTCTAAACATTCAAAATGGCCAAAAATCCCCAATAACCATTTTTGGCCAAATACGTCATATCAGGTCCGTCATTTAACATTTTTAAACTTTTACTCCAAATTGGTAATCAGCCACTTCGAAAGCCCCCAAGCAGCAATTTTTATCCAAATGCGTTGAAATTTTTTAATCTTCACCGCCATATTGGGTCCGCCATTTTGAATCTTCAAATTTTGACGCGAGATTCGTAATCAGCTACCCCAAAAATACCCGAGTAACTATTTTTAGCCAAATCAGTCTTAATTTTTTAATTTTTGCCGCCATATTAGGTCCACCATTTTGAATTTAAAAATTCTGACCCGAGAGTCGTATTCCGCGACCTCAAAATCCCTCGAGTAACCATTTTCAGGTAAATATGTGAACTTTTTGAATTTGGGCCTTATTTCAAGTTCCGAATGTATGAAGATATTGGTTGATCCAGAAAAACCTTTGGGGTGTTTCTCACTGGAGGGTAATAGATACTTTCAAGTTCCCCCCCCCCCCCAAGACAATCTCGAAATTTTGTTTTTTCGCTTCACCCAAGTTTATTACTGTTGGCCAAATAGAAGTTTTACCCACCCGTGTGGAATATTATCGGAGAACTATTCATTGGGTAACTAGAAGTTGAACGTTTTTGTATGGTCAAACGCTAGTCTGGACAAGCTAATCTGGCGCTAGTTAAGCGGTCTTGTTAAAATCTATTTTAGCTTGTGGATGTTAAGAATTAAGTATAGACTGCAGAAATAATTATAAAACGCACAATTTACGTACTATGTACATAATATTTATTTATCTTCTTGAAAAAAGAAGTTGAAAAAAGTGGAAAATTTTTGATCATACTGAGCTGGCCAGCACCCGAATAGGGTCCGAAAAGACCGACTGGATTGAACGGTCTTGACGAAGACCAAACTGGACGCAAGTCTACCTAATCGTAAAGAGTTTTTTTGCCCACTCTAACGAAAGGTAATGTTCAATGTAAATCATTCTGCCAAGTAGTTTCGCCAGCTTTTCGATTAATATGCAGTAAGAATAATTCAAATGTCGTGTACCAAATTGTGCATAAGATAGGTCAAGATCACGAAGTTTTTACGGACTTATAGTCAAATTATTTTGTTTTCACAGTGAAATTGTGGTTCATAACAACAATTTTATTTTAACAAAATTTATTAGCACAAGTATCGAAACAAATTTTTATCTAGATTCAACGAAACCGATTTCTTAATGTGAAGAAATTAAAGCACTTAGTACTAATTCTGGATGCTGACTCGGAATTTCATCTTGAAAATTCTTTTTTATAGGTTTTCAATTTCCATCCGCATGGTTGGAATATCTACAAATAAAATTTTTATAAAAATATAATTTTCGACGTGGGGGAGGCGATTTCATACGTGTAAACGTCTATTCTCTTTCCATTGTTGCACCATATTTGTAACTTGTGCTAATACATTTTGTGAGAATCAAATTGTTGTTGCGAACCAAGATTTTACTGTGACAACAAAATATTTGGATTACAATTGCGCGAAAACTTCGTGACATTGACTTATTTTATGCCCAATTTGTTGCAAGACATTACGAAAAACTACAAAAAATTACTTGAAAGAATGACGTAAATGGAGCATTACTAAATATTTATCATTAATTTTTTTAATGTCATTTCTATAAACCAATATCCTTTCTTCGTATTTGAATCAGGAGAATCACTGAACAAGTGGGGGTGATATGATTTGATAACTTCATGTTGCTTGGAAATTGTTGGTCTCTGGTGAATATCAGAATTACTGACTTAAGGTGCATCACGTTCTAGAGTTCGCGCAAGATGCTTTTGTACGCGCGGGAATAGCGACCTCCCGTTGGTTCTTTACAACTCTCAATATTTTAAAAACTATTGATCGTACATTTTGTCACAGTAGTTTTCTGTTCAGTTTTTGTGGCGACCATATATTCGCCTCATAACCAGAACTACTACAAAGTGGTGACCCCGACGTGATATAAAGACGCAACGAGCGCGTTTCTCAGGATTTTTTGTGTGTGCAGTGAGTGTGTGTCTCCCGTTTTGTTGTGTGAAAATCAACGAACCATAACGTGCAATGAAACAACCACTAATCCGCTAACAACCACTACAACGACTACGACAACTATTACGGCAGCTGCGGCCGAAGCATCGGTCACAATGGCAGGACTTCAGATTCCAGAAATTCACCGCGTTTCTATCAAAATTCCACCTTTCTGTAATGCTGATCCACAAATGTGGTTTATAAACATTGAGACTCAGTTCGAAATTGCTGGTGTTAAATCGGATAGTACCAAATATAATTACGTAGTGAGTTCTTCAGACCCTAAGTATTGCGCGGAAGTGTGTGACATTTTAGTGAATCCTCCCGCAGATGAGAAATACGAAAAGCTGAAATCGGAATTGATTCGGCGTCTAAGTGCATCACAAGATCAAAAAACGCGAAGTTTCCTCGAGCGCGGGGAAATCGGGGACCGGAAGCCGTCGCAGTTTTTAAGGCATCTTCGAGGTTTAGCTGGTACCTTTCTACCTGATGAAGTACTTCGTCCCTTGTTGCTTGTCGGGTTGCCCGCGTTTACACAAGCCATTCTCGCTTCTCAACAAAAAAAAAAGGCCTGAATGCTCTTGCTGATCTGCGAGATGGCATTGCCGATGCCAATCCGCGCGGACACGTGTCTGAAGCGTCAGCGGATATAGTGCCTATGCAATGCATGCTTTAAAAACTTGCACACATAAGCACTGCGATAGCCGAAGTTACTACGGCCATGAAACAAATTGCGGAAACCAATGCTCGCGACCGTTCTCGCAGCCGTTCACAATATCAATGGAACCGTTCGCGCTCCCGACAACGCTCTGAAAGCCAGTGACCGGCGTTACGACGATGGACTATATTGGTATCACGCCCGTTACGGTAAAGATGCAAAGAAGGGTACAGCACCGTGCACTTATAATTCGGGAAACGAGACGGACCGGCGCTGATGGAGGCAGCCAGTGACCTTGCCAAACCGAAATGTCGTCGCCTCTTTGTCTCGGATGAGTCAACAAAAATGCAATTTTTGGTCGATACTGGTGTGGACCTTTGTGTTTTTCAGCACTCACGAATGTCAGGCCGACGTCCTAAGTCATCTTATAATTTATACGCAGCAAATGACTCTATTATCGCGACATACGGGTATGAGACAATTAATCTCGATCTCGCCCTTCGACGCCAAAGGTCGACTCGCGAAAGGTGAATCAGTGAAAATACGTGCAGTCTCTGGGGATTCAATTTTTACCAACTTTTATCAGAATTTGCAGAGATCACCAAACCATCTGGTACGCCTCAAAGTATGGAACCAAAACACACAACGCAACATGACATTCGGACAACACCAGGACCACCAGTATCCAGCAGATTCCGACGTTTGGATCCTCAAAAATACAAGGTAGCAAAGAAGGAGTTCAAAGCCATGGTACAGATGAAAATTGCTCGTCCATCTCAAAGCAGCTGGTCGTCTCCTCTGCACATGGTTCCTAAAAAGGGCGACGAATGGCGACCTTGTGGGGACTACCGATGACTTAACGCCAGAACCATTGCAGATAAGTACCCAGTACCACAGATCGAAGATTTCTCACAATCTTTGCATGGTAAGAAGATTTTCTCGACGCTTGACCTTGTACGTGCATACAATCAAATTCCTGTGGCATCATCAACGGAACAGGAACACCTGGAACATCTTCGCTCAGTCTTCGAACATTTAAAAGTCTACGGTGTTCTCATCCAGTGGAACAAAAAAGGTAAGGCTTTGATTAAATGGACCGATTCTGCATTGCAAGCTTTTGACGCATGCAAAGATGCCCTAGCTCAGGCGTCCCTGCTCGCATAGCCTACACCTGGTGTACCTCTTGCCATTTCCTGCAACGCATCAGACGTTGCCGTCGGAGCCGTTTGGGAGCAGAAGGTGGACAACGTTTGGCAGCCGCTAGGTTTCTTTTCTAAAAAGTTGAGCACCACTGAAAAGAAGTACGGTGCCTACGATCGGGAACTTCTAGCTATTTACAAAGCAGTGAGACACTTTAGACATATGGTCGAGGGTCGACCATTTATCATTTTTATGGACCATAAACCCATCACGTTTGCATTTCATCAGATATTCGACACGTTAGCGGGAGAGACAACGTGATGACTGAAGCTTTTTCCAGAATCGATGAACTTTCGACAGCAATCAACTTCGAGGCTCTTGCTAGAGCTCAAACCAACGACAAAGAACTACAGGAATTTCCCCAACCAGATTCTGCTTTTGACCTTCAAAATGTTCAAATTCCTGGAACCAATATGGCTCTCTATTGTGACATCTCGACAACTACAGCTCGACCTTTCGTTACTACAGCATTTCGCCGGGCAGCTTTCAATTCCTTACATCAGCTGTCTCATCCTGGAATTAATGCTAGGGTCAAACTCGCAACTTAACTTTAGGTATGGCCATCGGTAAAATCTGATTGCAGAAAATGGGCTAATCATTGTCTCCACTGTCAACAATCAAAAATCTCAAGGCATGTATCATCACCAGTAGGTACGTTTGTTTCTCCATCTTCCAGGTTCGAGCACATTCACATCGACCTAGTTGGACCACTACCCACGTCACAAGGTTTCAGGTATTGCCTAACCTGCGTCGATAAATTCTCACGCTGGCCGGAAGCAATCCCAGTGGAGAACGTGGAGGCACCAGTTGTTGCAAAAGCCCACATCACTGGGGTAAATTTCCTGATTTAGCACACCACTCAGAATCACTACAGATCAAGGACGACTGCTACAACTGCTACAACTGCTGAACTTATTTACGGAGAGTCCCTTCGTCTACCAGGAGAATTTCTCGTTTCTCGTGCAGAGTATGAACACGAAGAATCTGCATCAAACTTCGTCCAGGAACTTCGTAGATTTTTCCAGCAGTTGCGACAAGTTGGCAGAACCAGACACGGACAGAAGCGAACGTTTATCTTTAAGGATCTAGCTACGGGCACACGTGTCTGGATTCTTCACGGTGAGGAGCAGCTACCCTCGTTAAAAGCACCATTCGAAGGTCCGTATCCAGTTATCAAACGAGGTAAGAAGACGTTCGTCATCGTAATCAAAGGCAAAAATTTCACCGTCTCAATCGAGCGCTTGAAGCCAGCCTACATCCTAGCAGAGGATACAACCTGCGATGATCAGCAGCAGCTACGCAACTTTTTCAACGACAAGCCATCACTCCATGAACCAGAGGAGGTGACAACGACGAAACCAGTGACTCGTTCTGGTAGACGAGTCAGATTTCCAGATCGTCTACAAGTCGGGTTTCAGTGAAGTGAAAATATTTGTTTAAAACCAAAAGGAAAATCGTTCTTCTCTTTTTCTTTATTAATTTTTTCGCTCGACCAAAGTGTAACCAAAGTGGCCTAAGTGCTATTTCCCCCCCTACAAAGAATTTATCGTGATTTTCCTGCACAGTCAACCACTAGCAGGGGGGTCTCTGTGGCGACCATATATTCGCCTGATAACCAGAACATGAAATATTATATTTTTCTGCAACTCTCATGTCGATGCTATGAGCTCTAAAATTCTCTGTGACATATGATCGACAACTCGGCGAAATGTAAGCTATGATGTCAGAGTTCGGCGTTCGGAGCTTGTATTCTTGCGAGTTTAAACAAATCGAAAAATCGTATCCCAGAGGCATTCGAGATTCGTCACCAAAAGGCAGTTCCTTACTGCTCTTTGACCGGTCAAGGCGCTCCAGCCTTTGCTCTCTACAGTTTTGTACAAGGAATGTGTATGTACATGGTATATATACATATATATGCGTCATTCGGTTTCGGTTTCTATTCCTTTGGAAGATAACTGAAGGGCCTATGACAAAGCCACCGAACGCGTCCTCGGGTTGCGGATAGAGGGTCCCTGTAAAGGGTTTCTGCTGAATATGGTTACAATAATTAATAAGCAGTCGCGGACAATTGTCCAGGGATGGTCCTGAAGGAATTTCGTCCCTCTGTCGGATCGCAACGTTCTCAAAATAAGAGAGTAGACGTCTTGAACACAGGGCGCGCTGGCGCTCGTATGTTTAGCTCAGAAGTGGTACTTATAAGTACCGCAGTCGCCCTAAATTTCTTTCCGTGTATATGTCAAGATTTTCTCCGTGTAAGATCGAGACAGTCTTAAAAGTCAGTGTGCGTGAGGGAGAAGCGGCGAACACTGAACTAAGCTAAGCTTCCTGAATAAAATAATGCTTTTTTAAGTTCTTTTTACAAACTTTGTTTAGAGCTGTTAACCAAAATACGAAGAAAAATGCTGTAGTTAGGCCCGGCACACAGCAACCTGTACTTTCACATGATCACACAGCTGGGAATATAGTAGAAAAAAAATTGAAAAAATTCTGTTATGTTCTAAAACATTTTTGGAATGCAGTACAGTTGTTAAAATTTTTAAATATTAAAAAATGTCGTTTTTGTAAGCATTTTTTTTAAAGATCTTTATTCAGGAACTCAATGGAGCTATCGCGCTAGTTTATAGCTTGAAGTTTAAGGTAATGTAAACTGATTGCTATGCTATCAATGAAAACTGAATAAAAATGATATTTCGGTGTTAAAAGTCGCTCAGAATAATCTTGAGTTTAATGAAGCATGGCGCGTGCCCACGTATTGGAAAAAAAAGTGTTTAAAAAAGGATCCATTGCGAGATCCATTCCATTTTTGAGCGGCAGGAAGACTTTCGCCAGATGTGGACAATAGTGGAAATAGAATGGACCCTTTTTCAATATTTTCTAATACTTTGGCATGTTCCTTGCCTCATTAAACACAAAATTATTCTGAGCGATTTTCATCCCCGAAATATCATTTTTATTCAGTATTCGTTGATAGCATAGCAATTAGTTTACATTACATTAAAGTTTAAGCTATTACACGGAACGAGAGACCAGATTTTTTAAACAATTTTTCCACCATATTTTTAGCACTGGGATCATGTGAAAGCACGGTTTTTTGTACGCCAATCCTAACTACAGCATTTTTCTTCATAATTTGGTAAACATCGCAAAAAAAACTTTTGTTGCAAAACTTAAAAAATCGTCATTTTATTCAGAAACCTTAGCAAATTCGTCTAATCTTTACTGAAATCTTCTGAGATTTTTTTCTGCAGAGTTACTGCCTTTCAAAGTCGGGGTCGCTGACTTTTTGCGGCGACTATAATGTAGCATATAAACAGACGTTGCGGGGAATAAGAATCCGGCCAAAGTGTGAGTGAGCAAGTAAACTCGTAAGGTACGGGTTCTCGGTCTCACTCTGCCGTTCATCTACCAAACTAACCGAAGTTCGAATGCTATGAGGCACAATAAAGATGTACCTGTACTTTTTATTAAATTCACGAGACTGTATAATAAGGTGGTCTAAAATAACGCACTTCCGAATTTTGATCATTCAGTCTCAGAACTGAATCATAGTCTTTTTAGTTTAAAAAATTACAGTTTTTTCTTAAAAAGGCATAAAATTATGATTTTCAAGAGCTCATATTGGACCCTAAATATTGGTTCTTCTAGTTGAAAATACAGCAGTTGTTTTCCATAAAATCAAGAATTGATCATTTAAAAATAGATGATTTTGATGTTTAATGTGAATAAGATAATTAGCAAAAGCAAAAAGTGATTCATCCCTGAAAGACGGAGAGACTCCATAAGTACTGTATGTACACGTGCACAGAAAGCATTTGCACAATTATACACGTGCATAGTGTACGAAAACACTTGGTAAAATCGAAAATTTTCCACAACCATCGAAGTTGCTTATCACAATAATTTTTGTATAAAATTAACAATCTAGTTCATAATGTCATAACATCCCCAAAAAATTACCCCTATAGGGAAACATGTCTGAATTTTCCACGAAGGGTGTTAGTACTAGAAGTACCGGAGTTCGCCGTACCCCTTGAAGTACTACGTGGGTCATTTTTGACCCACAGAAGGAAACCACCGTTTTATTGATATTTGGGTAGTGTTTTGGGTGTAGCCATCTTTTCAGTACGTTTAGGAAAACTCTAAATTGTAACCAAAGGACATGGATCAAAATTGTAACCAAAGGACGTGGGTCAAAAAATGACCCATGTGGTACTTCTAGTGTTAAGAACTTTTTTACATCATATAATTAAGAAAATGTAAAAAGGTCTACAATCGTCAACATGTTTAGTCCTGACAGTTTTAGCATGAACTCAGTGAACAACGGGATGATATTCTCACATCCACCCTTCCCAAAGCGACCCTTGCAATAAAGCTGATCTGCCTTTTCCTAGAGGAATGTTAGGATTTTTTGCCATATTTTACACAAACGTCAAATTCACTAGCCACACTGATTTTTTGAATAACTTAGTGAGCCCATGGATAAATTTTTAACATCTCCAGGAAAGTATTAGGGATATTTTCACATCCCATACTTAACAAAACCTACAAATTACCATAATCATGAGGACCTTATGATTTTTTATGAATTCTGTGAAATAAGAAATAGTATTCCTCCATCCAACCCAAAATCGTCCTCGCTGTGAAGCCAACCCTAGAGGAATGTTAGGAAATTTGTCGATCAATCTTAATAAAAGATGCGAAAAAATTCCTAACGTCACTCCAGGCACATTGAAACACCCCATTGACAAAATGTGACAATAGAGGGGGGGGGGTCGAAAATTCGCCAAAAAACTGTGACATCCTTTGTGGAAGCTCCCCTAGTGTCCCTTTCGGGGTGGTTTCCTTAAGATGTTCGAATATTACCCCTAGTTCATTGAAAGTATCTAAACACCAGTGAGTCAAACACATCGATGATTGTGAAAAATTTCGATTTACACAGTGCACGTATAAATTTCAACGTGCTAAGATGGTATTTAACCGATAGTACACGCCTAATTTTCAACGTAATGTGAAATAATAATTTGACAGACCCTCTCTTCCCCTGAACATACCACGTATGATGGGAATTAACCGAGGAGGATGAACACAGTTGGCTATGTACAATTTTATTACGTACTGTATACACATGATGATGTGTAATCGACTGCACATTTAACGAACCTAATTAATTAGTCTAAGTGTTTTCGCACTAGGTGATGTGTAATCAAGTTCAATTAGTGTTAGCATCATCCAAAAAATTGGAATGATTTTTTCTCAAGGTAAAGAAACTACCTACAGACACACTCCCCTTTAGGTAAAATTTGATGACGTGGTTGATAGAACCAAATTAATAAACTGGAATATGTACTTACGCACTTGGATATGTGTAATCAAGATAAATTTGTGTTAGCATTATCCAAAAATTACTCATTTCTTTTACGGTAGTTAAGTTACCACCAGGCATACTCCGCCTAACGTAGTTTTGACGTTTATTCAAGTCCAGTTTGTATTAGCATGATCAAAAAACTACTAATATTTTTTTGGGGGTTTTAGGCTACCTCTAGATATATATTTCTTAATTTAACCTTGACAGAGTGTTTCGTGGGACAAGATTAATTTACTTGAATAAGTACTCACGCACTTGGTAATGTGGTAATCAACTTCAATTTGTGTTCACATGATCCAAAAACTACTAATTATTTTCTAATGGTAGTTGAATAACCCTCAGATATACTCCCCCTTAATAGATTTGACGTTCCGGTTGAAAAGACCTGAATAATTTACTCAAATAAGCACTTTCGAACGTAGTAAGGTTTAAAAAACATTAATTTGTGTTAAAATGATCCGCAAACCACTAATTATTTTTTCGCGGTAGTTAAACAACCCCAGACATACACCCCCTAACGTAGCTCTGACAAAGTGGTTTATAGGACCAGATTAATTTCCTCGAATGAATAGTTATGCACTTGGTGATGTTTAATCAAATCCAGTGTGTGTTAGCATGATACAGATATACGTTTCTTAATCTAACCTTGACTATGTAGTTGATAAGAACAGCTTAATTAACGTGAATCAGTACTCACGCACTTGGTGATATGTTATCAAGTTTAATTTGTGTAAGCATGATCCGAAAATTACTAATAATTTTGTATGGTACTTAAATTATCTCCAGATATACTCCCCATAGGGTAAGAATTTATTCAAGGTTATAAATCTGGTCCTATTAACCACGTCGTCAAGGTTACCTTAAGGGCATTATGTCTGGAGGTAGTTTAACTACCTTGAAAATATAATTAGTAGTTTTTGGATCATGCTAAAAGAAACTGGACTTTATTAAGCCACACTCATTTAATAAATACTTGTTTAAGCTAATTAGTCAGGTCTTATCAAGCGCGTCGACAAAGCTATATTGGGGGGAGTTTAACTACCGTAAAAAAATTGGTAGACTGAATTCATTTTAAATCCGGCTGGAAGTTCGTACTCAAATCATAGAATCATTCGCCACTCAAACATGTTGTTTTCATAAAGGAATAATGCGACACGAAATTTTTTTTACAAAGTTATGAGTATTTGAGTTTTGAAAATTGAAAACGCGGATTATCAAAAATTGGTCATAATTCTTGCTAAGCTTTATATTTTTAATCTAATATAGATATTTATCTTTTTCTTTTTAATTCTGACAGAGATTCTTGTCCTTCGAAATCAGTCAAAGTCAATATCATCATTCAGTTTACTCAAAAACTCTAACGTTTTTTTCTTTACTTTTTTCTAGATTCCTTCTAATGTAAAGAGTATATTCTCTGATGATCTGTCATGTGTGCAAGCCTTGGCAAGAAAAGAGCATTTGTTTTTGTCTGAAAAACGAAAATTCTCATTGTTTCCAAAACGACGCAATGTACGAAAGAAATCAAAAGCATGAGATTTTCCTTTTAAAAAGTTCTAAGAAAATATGTTGTGACACTTTATTCTATTTTGTGCTATGTTTGAGCTTTGTAGTTGTTGAAAATATGTATAAATCATTCAAGTTTGATCTTTTTCTTAACAATGAAATTTTATGGTATGATGAAAAACAAAGAAGATCATCATTTAAAAGTTTGACAAACTTTTACATCGAACTTCTTCCTTTGAAGTCAATATTTTTTTGAATAATTGATACTCTCCACTTTTTCAAATTTACTTGATTATTCTTCTACCAACACGTTGTTAAAACTACTAAATTAATTCCTTTTTGATTGTTTATCACACCATAAAATTGTATTGTTGTATTAGATTAAAATATGTAACACTTTCAACATCAATTTTGACCATTTTTTGATAATCCGCGTTTTCCATTTTTTAAATTCAAATACCCAAAACTTTCTGAAAAAGTCTTTTTTTCGGCTAATTGATCAGATGCGTTTCATCACCAAGTGTGTAAGTTCTTGTTTAATTTAAATAATCTGGTCCTATCAATCATGTCGTCAAGGTTACCTAAGGGGAAGTACTCCGGGTGTAGTTAACTAGTGAAATAAAGTAATACGTCGTTAAAGATACATTAGCGGGAGTATATCTAGGGAATAGTTCAGTACTGCGAAAAACTTGGTAGTTTTCCCGTCATGCTAATCCAAATTGAACTTTACTATACATCACCAAGTGCGTAAGTAGCTATTCAAGGTAATTCATCTGGTTTTATCAACAACGTCAACAAGGTTACATTAAAGGGAGTACGTCGGGATGTAGTTTAACCGCTGGAAGTAATTATCCGAGCTAGCTTCGCCTGTTGTCAACCGCATCGCCAGAACTACGTGAGGGGGAGTATGTCTAGGGGTTGTTTAGCTACCATAAAAAACTTAGTAGTTCTCGGATCATACTAAAAAAAACTGGACTTGACTAAACATCACCAAGTGCGTCACAACGCATGGAAGAAAACAATTCTAGTTCTATCCATCACGTCATCAAGGTTACCTTAAGGGGAGTATGTCGGGATGCAGTTTACCTACCGTGAAAAATAATCAGTATTTTTCGGAATATGCAGCCAAGTAAACTACCGCCTATGTCAAGACAAGAATTCCTCGAAGGTGCCTGGCAATGTCTACTCCAGATATCAAGAGATTAAATTTTTAGCAAAAAACACCTTCAGTTTCATAATTCAACACGCTACCCAAATTTTCACAAGATAACTAGATCAGGACTCCCGAAACCTATTAGATCCGATAATGGACCACCGTTCTTCAGTCGTGAATTCAGAAGATTCTGTGAAGAACATAATATCGAGCTACTACATATGACTTCAAATTGGTCATGCGAACGATATGAATTTACAAACGGAATTGCACAAGTTTACGTTTACGCACAATGTTGCACTAGGATGGCTGTTATTTACTCTTGGCAAAAATTTTGTTGCGATTTTTCTTAGCGCTACCCCCCACTTTGGTTCCATTTGATGTAGAAATAATTCCTGTAAAATTTGAGCTTAATCGGACTAAGTGAAAGCCTTATACAAAAGTTGTAGATCTATTCAAAATGCTCCGAATAAAGCTACTCCAAGTACTCTAGTAGATGATAGTCTAGGGGCTTCCATAAAGCACGTAGCACTGTTTTTCTTTTAGTCTATCTGTGTCTTCCCTGTTTCGTGAGTGTTCTTGCCAAGCACTACTGGTGTGTGCCTACATGGCAAGAGGGTACCAATGTACCTCATACGAATGTAGTATAGTGGTAATACTGTAGTTTTAGTGAGCAGATACAGATACTCAGAGACATACCAGAAGCACGAATTCCAACTCAGGAAGTGACAAACTGCATCCCAAAATTAGAATGTTTGTACCAAGAATGGAAATCATTGCAAAAACACGCTGGGAGAAAATCGGAGGCTCATAAGAAAAAAGAAGCAAATTTCAAATCAAAGTTCGAGTGCCTTTTCGACATTGCACATGCGAACGCTTTGGAAAATATCTCTGTAGAAAAAGATAAGCAGTTTCTAATAAATTGAAGGTCAAAGGGTCGACAAGGGTTTATGTTCGGAATCGAGTACAAGGAACTTCTAAGAGAAAGAAAAATTGCAGAACGAGAAGAGACAGCGTTGATGAGAAAGGAGCAATCTAACTCACTGTAACGCTCTTTTCACAAAGCAACATTGCGGAATTTAAACAATGATTGAAATAATATTTAAAAAGCTATCGAACTCGTTTATTGCCTTATGTATTTTTATATTGCAAATTAATTTTTCCGATAAAAGCCCGATGAAACTTTCAATACTTTTGTCAAAATTAATTAGATTTTTTTTTATTAAAATGAAATATTATCAAAATGTAGGCTAACAATAAGTCGCTAGGAGTTATGATATTTAGAAAAACATATTTTTAATCCGAAACTTGACTTCACTTGAATAGACAGCCTTATGGGGCATTATTTCTCAACTGCCCCAACTTTAAAAGTCATATTCTTCGATTTTCTTTGAATTCTGGAAATATGTTCACCTACCAAAAAGTACTAATTCGACAAATTTATAGACCACAGAAACCACCCCTTTTCGAATGATGGGGGTGACATTTTCAACCTCAACGCCTGCACGTGTATTTTCAAAAGTTTGTAAATTCCTTTTTATTTTGGCGATTTAAATTTTTTATGAGGGTTTTGGAAAGTTTATTTTTTACAATTTAGGGTATTTTTATAATTTTTTAAATTGTTTTAAAAGAAAGCTTGACCTTTTGGCTTCAAAAAAGGTCCTTAGCAAAAAAATTCTCCAGCGAATAGTTTCCGAGATATAGGCCCCGATGTGAAGGCAGTCCTAATGCTTGTGCTCAGACGCAATCCTTTAGTAGTCCACATTCTAGTTTTAAAGTCTACCATTCTTTCAACGCATTCAGGTTCATTCAGAATGCCATTAAATCAGCTAATAAACAATTTAAGGATGCTTATCGGCGGTTCAGAGTAAGTTTATATTATTTGTTATTTGTTATAAACAAATAAAGAAAGCTAACTACTCTTTTCAGCAATCATGTTGAATTTTCTCAGTATGAATGATTTCTTACTATTATAGTTCGTCAGTTTACAATAATTATCGATTGTTTATACACAGTCATCCAAACTTTTCATTTTATGAACCAAGTTTTTTTCTGAATATGTGCCTAGACATTCTTGTAGCGTCTAGACTCAGCCATGATTTTGTAAATTTAGGTGAATTTCGATTACTAACTTTTTTTCCAATTTCTTAACTTATTCTGCAGCCAAAACTCTGAAGACATAATTTTTATTATTTTTCCGTTGTACTGGCTAATAGTTATTGCTGACTTACATCAACGTGAAAATTCCACAATGTCTTAATGATCTATTTTTTATGAATCTGGTACCATAGCTAAACGTTAAGCAATTGAGCGGTTGAATGAAATAACAATCTGCTTGTATTTTTAGAAGTCATTTGTTTTGCATTTGTTTTTCATGAAGTTATGTACAAAAAACAAATGAAAAACAAGTGACTTCTGAAAATACAAGTAGGCTGTTAGGGATCGTCCATATATTACGTGAGCCGTTTTTCGTTTGTTTTTATCGTTGTGCCCTTCTCAACCTCACAGCAATTTTGTTCTCGCCTTTATCTAAACAAAAGAAAAACGATTTACGTAATATATATGGAAGATCCCTTATTGCTCCCAACCGCTCAATTATTGTTCCGACTTCATTCAGAGATAAAGTTGTCATGAAAAAAAAACCATCGTCTTATTTAATTCTCTGCAAGGTATTTTGGTATTGCTGTTATAACGCATGGTCTCTTGTTCTTTTGGACTATATGTTGTTTAGAAATATATCATTTGAAATAAAAGATTACAAATAAAATTCATGATTAACAATGTCAACGAAAATACCTCGGGGTAACTTTTGTGCTAATCCTTTTGGCATGGAAAAGCATTGGTCTATAAATTTGTCGATTAATTACTGTTAGGAAGGTGAACATATTCCTAGAATTTAAAGACAATCGAAGAACTCGACTTTTAAAGTTGGGGCAGTTGAGAAATGATGCCCCTTATATACATTATACACACATTATACACTTTAAATCGGAAGTTAGCTAGGCAGTAACGCTCCGGCTTCATATCCGAAAGGTTGCTGGTTCGATTCTCACTGCCTGCACTTTTTATAATTTTATTTATTATCAGTTCAAGTCTTTATAGATTTAATTTCCTTCAATAATCTTAAAAAATTATACAAATAATAATTTTTAATGCGCCGTTTCACGGAAAAACTGATTTTTTAAAATTCTATCATGTTTTTCGCAAACAAATTTATTTTCTACAAGCAAAAATCTACCCGCCGTTGCACGGGCAGTAGCAAATATTAACATATCTTCCATTGCGGTCATCCCCCCAAAAAATCGGACTAAAAAAAAGCTTCCAGAATAGGGGTCTTCTCATCCTTCAATTTCCCAATAATTTGTTCATTCATCCCAAATGATTGTTTGCTACAAATATGGAATTTAAATAGGAAGCAGATTATTCCCAAGGTTCCCAGTATTTTTCTATGCTCCACAGTGGTCACTATATGGGGTGAATACAAAACATCAGAGTCGTTGATTGCATAGGTTTTCTTAGGTGTATTAAGAAACAAACAAAAGCTGGCTCGACATTATGAGGTTTCCCTGAGAAACTCTAAGACAGTAAAAAAAATCGCAAGCACCTTCAGTATATCACAAAAAAATTCGGAGAACAAAATTTGGTTCCAATAGGTACAAGGGTGTGGACGCCTATTCAGACTGAAAGAAGAGCATCCAGTATTGAGGTCTCTAAATAACCAAATTTTCCTCATTTTCCTTATTGAGGCTTATTGAGGCTTGTGTCCGGACGTATAGACACTACCTATTTTTTAACCAATGTCATAAACAAAAATTGTAACCCAGAAAATTTTATTTTTTATCTGAATATTAATAATAAAATCAGACTAAAAGTAAAGCAACCAGCATAGGGGTCTGAATAACCAAATTTTATTAATTTTTCTTATTTTTAACTACTGACATAAAAAAAAACCTATAGCATAGCAAATTTAATTTTTTATTATTTAATTTCTACGTGCATACCCTAGCGGACCGGGTGAACGGAACGGATACGCTAGAGCGTATCCTTATAGTATCCACGTAGCATCCTTTCCGAAACTTGAAACAACACTGAATAAAAACCGCAAGGTTAATATTTAAATTGTTGCAATTATGATTCTCCGTTAAAATTGTTCTTAGAAGGTCATAGAGTGATTGCAATTTTTTTGCAGCGTTGAAAATTTAAAATGGTACAATACCTGTCATTAACTTCTGCTGAAGACGACTTCAAGCACATCTCTAAAGCAGCATATGCTACTTACATACGCTACGATGCGCTTAAAGTTGCCTCCAGCAGAAGTTAATGACAGGTACTGTACTTTTTAAAATTTTCAACGCTGCAAAGTAATCTATTGCAACATTGTCCTCTTTTTCTTATTTTTATTTTTTCTGCCAACTAATATGAAAAAATAAAAATATGACATAGAAATATATATACATAGATAGATAGATGGATAGATAGATACATAGATGGATAGGTGGGTACATGGACAGATGGATAGATCGATAGATGGATAAAATAAAAATTATGACAAATCCCTGTTCTGCAACTTGATTTTCGGTCAAATAAAACTTAGATTAAATAGAATTTAAGGGATATTCCTGCGCCTCGTGCTTGACTACATAACATCTGATAGGCCGTTTACAGAAAGAGTCCGAAAGTTCGCTGACGATCTGAGCATCCACATTCACGCACTGAAGAAAAATCCGAGGAATTCGAGACTTTTTACAGAGAGATTTACGAGGTTCAACACCCATTGAATGAAGAGACTGAGAATATTATCTGAGGCTGAATGCCCATCAATCACTGCCGAAGAGGTCAAGAATGCACTGATGGACACGAAGAACTTCTCCGCTGCCGTTCCGTAGTGGCTAGTGTGAGAATGCGCTGTACTCATGCAGAAGGAAGGCTTGCCCACCCCAGCCCTTTTGATAAACTAGTTATACTATCTCAGCTGGAAAATATCGTGTGAAAACATACAGCGTCACGTTCCAGAGGGGCGTCTTTCAGAGCGACACCATGATACCTCTCCTCTTTGGCAACACACTTCTGACACTATCTCTCCCTCTGAGGATCATCGAGAGTTACACGCGAGACATAGGTATGAACTTTGGAATAAACACGTATGCTAAGATTTATCTGAAACGAGTGCGACTTTTTGGCGTTCTCGATGACCCTGGGCACGCGGATATGAGTCTGTCGGCGTTAAACAAGATATCTGCAACTAACATACTAGCCCTCCCGGTTCTACTCTATTCGTTTAGGGTGATGAAGGAGATCAGTGCTTTCGACATCGCTACGCGTAAGATGATGTATATGAATCCTACGCCCTAAAGGCGGGCGCAAACCTCTTAATTTCCAGTGTCTTTATAACCGAATAATCCTCTATACAGCTCACATCGTTACAAATGGAAGAGATCCTGTCCTGAAAATGGTCAGGAATCATTAGCTGATTGGCTGTGAAGGGTACATTTACAAAGCCGCAGGAGACCAACAATCTTACTTCTAAAAGATCAGGTGAAGAAAGCAGATTTCAAAAACTTCCTCGAACAGCTCCTCTACAAGAAAATGCACGTAACCTTTACAGAAATGTGAAAGGTCAGTCCTTGTCGATGGAGCTAACGTTTGCTTTCCTTAAATCATCCGAAGTTAATTCAGGCATAGAGGGTTTCATTTTCGCGTGATAGGACGGTGTCATTTTTACCTTAGAATACCGTAGCCGCAATCTACGTCAATATATTCCAAGGGATAGGTGCAGAGCATATCATGCACATTCTGAGTACCTACTACACATACTATCTCACGGTCGCGAGGCGGGGCCACAGGTATAATTTTTCGCGGTTCTACTGGAAGCTAGTGTCATTTTTCTACATGACAGTCGCTCCCAGGAGGGTTTAGCCAATTTTTTATTTACATATACTTCAATATCAGGAGTGAGGAAAATGCATCAAATATTATCCATCTCGAGTAGTCACTCCCTAAGGCCCAGATGAAGAATGCAAAGGGAAAAAACGTCCTACAACAATTCCGTGACAAGCGGATGCCCGACACCTTCTACACAAATTTGAAGGATTAGTCGATGTCAGTTGAACTAACGTTTGCTTTCCTTAAATCACCCAGATTGAAGTCGGCTTATCATGTGCACCCCGAGCACATCGGACATATACTAACTGGCTGTCCAACTCACGCGGGAATGACACATCCAAAGAGACATTGCGGCACTAAGAGTGCTTAATTTTCATCTCTGTCACTCTTATAGCATTGGCCCTGATACTGGTCCGCCAAACGTTCTACGCAAGATAGTCAATTGTCGCGAATGTGGAGTGCCTAGTATACTGGAACTATATGTTATAAAATTTTCAGTGTCAGCCAACAATAACATAATCGGTTTATCATGTGATGACCCTTGGTGCTCTCGGAGGTACCAAGCCTTCACTGGTTTGTAGCTTGAAAAGCATCCCTTTATGTCAAGGAAATTCCGAGACACTTGCAGGGAAAATGCAGAAGGCCGTTGTCATTGGGTCTTTCCGTATCCTTAGGCTGTACGAGACTTTTGCCGAACCATCGCATTGAGTCCGTCTCAGACTGTAACCACCTATCCCACGGTCGTAAGACGTGGATACAGCTAAACCGTTACCCATAATGACCTAAGCTAACCTATGTATTACATATAAATGCTCCATAATCCCTGTTCTATTTCTTATTTATTATAATCGTGTTAAATTTGCATGGTTTTAGGCATACAGTCTTGTTCTTTTATTTATTTTGCTCAAAGCAATCACACTAAAATTTAGTCCAAGTTATAAATATATTATATACTGTTTAGACAAGGAATTATCAAGACTATTAATTATCTTTACTATTTTTCTAATCGATTATCTATTACCATCGTCTTTGACGTTTTACCAGTTTTCCTATATTTTAAGTTTCTATGTCACTACAGTTAATAAACACTATTTTGACTAAGAACCCGATAAGCTAAAATTAGATTTCAAAGAAAAAAAAATGGATACTTCAAAATCGAAGCTGTCGAATAAAACAGAAAAAAAAACAGTTTTTTGTGAAATTTACCTCTTATTGGAATTGGATTCTTTTGGAATCGTTTATTTTTGTAACTAGGAAATAATTATTGACGACCCTCAGTTTAATAAAAAAAAGCAGAAAAAGATTACCAGCACGGAAACTACAAAATAGACGATTTCTCTCAATGCTAAAAAATGAAGGACAACTTAAAAGAAGGTATAGTTTACAAACTACAATAAACTAAAAGCCATGGAGTGAAGACAAGCGAGAAATTTGTTTCAGCGTAAATGCAGCACTAAATATTATGTTTTTAAAGAAAATGAAATATAATACATTATACAGTAAACTTCCATTAATTTTAATTTCCTTGAAACGTACCCGACCAATTATTTTATAGCTGGAGGGGGCCCCACCCTTAACGCGAGTGGGCAGTTTATTTTTATCGACGACGCTCATTGGCTGCCCCGTTCTTGCATTGATGCGCCGCCGCTCACTACTTTTTCAGCCGAAAAGCGCGGGCGATTTGAAATCAATGATAAATACTATGAATATTAATACAAATAAATACACTCGACATTCCTAAAACTGCTGGCCCACGCAGTTTCTCAGCACTTAGGGCGAAAGACGGTTGTGACTCTCGCCTTGGAAGAGCCGAGTGCACCAGTACTTCGTCGAGTACATATATTGCGCAATATTATGGAAACGGTTCAGGCGAGTGGAAGAAGTAGCGGTCCGTTAGTCTTTGTTGGCGTCAGCATACGACCATTTGCCAACTAAAAATCAATATTATAGAATCAAAAAACGACGAAAACATTTCGCGGAATAGTGAGTTTTGTGTCATGACGTCAATAGGTGGAAAGGTCAGCCGTTAGGGAGGTGAGTACATGGTACTGCAACTGCATAAACTGTTTGGAGAAAAACGCCGAAGCGTAAAGGTAGGTTATAAAGGTCTCGATAGTAATATTTTTCAGGTGTTTCAAGTGTTTCGCGAAATGCAATTAATTAAGTGAACTTCGAAATAAACGGTCTTTAAAATACACGGAAGTTTAGTGTATTTTTAGCACTCCGAACTCTAGGGTGATCGGCACTGCTGCCTACCGCTTGTCGGGTGCTCTGCGCAATTTATCATTTTGAACTGCATCTAACTCTTTTTGGTGGTTTGGTGTTGTTATTCTTATTCCCACAAGCAGCTAGGGAAAGGCTTACTTCACCCTTGTAGAGCCGCGCATGCAAGGATAAGGCTGCATACTCTGAGAGGTCGCCTGGTATCCCAGATTCACCGTTCAAGACACATCGCACACGTGCCATTCTGCTTTGGACACAGTTGCTATGCCTCCGCTTAGGGATTATTCCTTTGGGACCATTCCTGGACAATTCTGCGCGACTGCTTATAAATAATTGTAACCATATTAAGCAAAAACCCTTGGTACAGGGACCATCTATCCGCAACCCGAGGACGCGTTCCGTGGCTTTGTCATAGGCCCTACGATTTTATTCCAGAGGAATCGGAACCATAACTGAATATATAGATATACATACATACACACACCCACATATATATATTCGGTTCGGTTTCGGTTTCTATTCCTTTCGAATAGAACTGAAGGGCCTATGACAAAGCCACCGAACGCGTCCTCGGGTTGCATATTAATTATAAATATTAATATTAATTATTACATATTTTATTTAGAATTAATTTTGTTGTTTAGGATTAATATCTTTGGTTAAAAATGGAACTTTATTGTCAAAAATTCATATTTTTGGCTTGAAAATTCAACTGTAGAAAATTAAACTATTTGGTTCAAAATTAATTTTTTTGGGTAGAAATTCCTATTTTTTGTTGAAAATTCAAGTATCCGTTAAAAATTAAACTATTTTTGTGAAAATATAAATATTTGTTAGAAAATTCATATTTTTGTTGAAAAATCATATCATCGGGTGGAAAATTCATCAGTTTCGTAGATAATTCGTCTTTTAGGGTTCAAAATTCAACCATTTGTTGGAAATTGATGTATTTTGTTGAAAATTCATATTTTTGGTAGAACATTAGTCTTCTCAGTAAAAAAGTCATCTTTTTGGTTGAAAATTAAACTATTTTGTTGTAATTGAATATCAACCATTACATTTTACCTTGAGAATTCGTTTTTTTTTGTACAATTTAACTAACTAATAATTCGTTTTTTGACGATTCTATTTTTGGCTTGAAATTTTTTTTTTTCTAGTTGAATATTCGCCTATTTGTAGAATTCATCTTTCTTGATTGAAAATTGATCTGTTTGGTAGAGGATTCAACTATTTGGCTTGAAATTCGTTGTTTTTTTCGCTTAATTTAAGTGGTCGAAAACTTGCCTTTTGGTAAAAAATTGATATTTGTAGGTTAACAATTTAATTCTTTTCATAATCTCACCTTTTTGCGGATTTTAATTGAATTTCATAATTAAAGATACACAGTAGTCATTTTAAGATTGTAAAAAATTCGTTTTATTAAACTTTTCTCTTCTTCGCGCTTTCCATGTTTGTTACATTTTTTTAATCATTATGTAAAGTGCTAAGCAAATTTATTTAATTTAATTGTTCTATAAACTTATCGTCTGAATCCACTATTTTTTGAGAAAAATGGGATAATGTGGGAAGGCATCCCTGTGATTAGCCACGACAATAATGTAGGTAACATACCTTTCCCTTGTCAACGTCTTGTGTGTTTCCTTTTTTTCTCAAAAGTGCACATGCGCACTTCTACTCACTTATAATTTTAACGCTAGAAGTTACAACTTAATTCTAGTTAGTTTTTCAGTGTCCTCATAAAGGTAGTCTTACGGTTCTGCCTACTATACCTTATAATCTCTTAATCTAAGAGACATCAAAATTATGCGCTGGAACTATATTTTTCTTCAGTTTATTTCACAAATGAGGATGACTACTCTGTAATACTTTAAAATCTCGGGTAAAAATATTTGGTCTTGATTTTGTCTTGAATATCTTCAATATGTCTTCAAAGCCGTAATATCTGGTTCCGTTTCACCCGGTAGACATTGGAGATATGCAGATCTCTCATGAATTTATAGCTGTAACTGTGCCAAGAGAAGACCAGTTAGACTTCTTCTTCTTTGGTGTCCTAGCTAAACTACTAGCAAGAGCGTAATGATTGCTTCTAAGACGAGAGATATTGATAATATCACTTCTTTTTTCAGTATTTAAAAGTCTAAGATACGTGACGTAAATTGTCTTAAAGTAATCAGTGTAAGGGATTCTATAATCCAAGGGGGTTCCGGTGGTTAGAGCCATTTTGGCTAGTTTATCAGCAACTACGTTGCCAAAGATTCCTTTATGTCCATATATCCAGTAGAGACCAATTTTGATATTAGCTTCCTTCGCATGGGAAAGAAGATTTCTTATTTTGTAAATAAATTAATTCTTGGTTTCCAAATGGTTAAAGTTCAGGGATGCATGTAAGACGCTTTTGGAGTAAGAGGCTATTACTGCTGGAGATATTTTTTCCTCTTGTATAATTTCTATCGCTTCAGAAAGAGCAGCAGCTTCAGTCGTGAAAATAGATGAGTGATGAAATAGTTTAAATGGCTTAAA